>OX453070.1:6884137-7249402 GCA_949699795.1 Spicauda simplicius | reverse complement strand
TATATATATATATATATATATATATATATATGACAATATTTGAAGGGTTTTTATACTCAGTTAACTTAAGAGTTGTTATTAAGAAGATTAAATCGCAGCTTAATTATACATGTGTGAGGAGAATCCTAATTTAAACCAGCTTAAATCTTGTGTGTATAGGATGGTTTTACAAACTTCGTATTTGCTTGGAGTTCATGAAAATATTTGCATTAGATGTTATGTTTTGAGTTTAACTCGAAAACGATGATGACCTTTGGAAGTAATTTATCTCAAAAAGCGTAAATGTTTACAGTGGTGTATATCCACATAGAGAATATTTCATCACACAAGATTTAAAAGGTCGTCGAACGTGTGTAGTTCGGGGAAGTACCACCGCGACACCTATTTCTAACGTGAAGCATTATTTGCGTTTCGATGGAAGGATGTGGTTGCACACTTTTATATGAGGCGACCATCCTAGGCCTTGGGAGTAGCAACGCATCTGTGATTAACTTCAGATAAAACATATGTTGTATATGAAGCTGCTTACAGATGTCCATGGGTGGCAGTGACCACTTACCATCAGACTGCATGCTCGTTTGCTTCCTCATTATTATAAAAAAAATAGCAGTTAAGAGACAAACCTACTGATACTGATGGTTGGTTTAACAAAGCAGCTACTATTATCACGTGGAATTAATTTTAGACGCTAAATCCGCATTCTATCCCTGGCTAGGCAAAACATTATTAATACATTAAAATATCCGTTCGTCGTATAAATGTTAGTGCACAAGCATTTTTTAATTTTCTTGTAATTTATGTGAATAAACCAGTCGCTAAATGGAGTTAGAAACTTAAAAAAATGTCTAAAATACGTGAGAAATAGGTATTCAAATGCACTTCTTATACAAATCTACCAATGAGTGTTTTACGTTGACTAAGCAGCTTCTGTTTTGCTTATTCATCCATCAGTAACAAAGTATAAACGCGCGTGAAAATATGTAAACGTGATCCGATAACATTGTATAATCCACTCGATACACATGTGTGTCGTTAATACGAAGGTAATTGCGCGGATCGAAATGTTGCAGTTTGTTCAATGGGCATCGTTTAAGTTAAAATATCGCCGAAAGATAATATAAACTTGTCATTGACAAACAGCATTTTGTACAAAATAGTGCCAGAGTTCAATGATGCTATGTTTTAGGCTGAAGAGTTTGATAAGAGGGATAGATTTACACGATCAAGGTGGTAGAACCAGTGTAGTTCGACCGGGGAAGTACCACCGCCACACCTATTTCTAGCGTGAAGCATTTCTTGCGTTTCGATAGAAGTGTGTGGTTGCCGGCACACTTTCACATGAGGTGACCATCATAGTCCTCGGGAGTAGCAACGCATCTGTGATTGACTTCAGATGAAACCCATGTTCTGTGTGTAGTTGATTGCAAATGTCCATGGGCGGCAGTTAGCACTTATCATCAGGTGGACTGCATGCTCGTTTGCTACTTCAATCAGATAAAAAAAAACGATGGGTATCAACTTATCTATCAGAAACAGCAACAAATCTGTAGTCAACTTTCAATAAGACTAATATTATTTGAGGTTGACCACGGGTATCCATAGGCCACAGATGCCACTAACCATCAGATGTACCTACTACATGCTCGCTGGCTACGAAATATATTAAGGAACATCCCGTCTTTGTATAAAACATCGGTGAATAACAACTGACCAGTAAAGTGACAAAAATGGTATAACACGTAATGTCGCCATCAAATGTAATGTGACAGGCTTCTCAAGACAAATAGCGTGCGTTCACAAGAGAAATGCGACTTTATTAATCTTTCATGGACCAGTCTCCGATGTGATACGCTTTCCTACTGTTGTAGGTATTATCTTTATACTCTCTAATGTCAGTAGAGTTCCTCTAATATACTTAAAAAATGAATAAAAATTTACATTTGAAAGATATGTATATACATTTTTCATTTAACAGTCTTTTTATATTACATACTAGCTGTACCCGCGGCTTTGCCCGCGTGCAAATCAACGTGTCACAAAGTTTTTCTCGCGCAAATCTCGACACCGTGGGAATTCTATGATAAAAAGTAGTAACATTAATATCGGTTTGGCCGCTCAAGGATTACCTGGTCAAACACAGAGTGAAAAAACGAATTTAAAGTGTGTATTTGTGGGTAGGAACGTATTGTTATGTATTTTTTTTTAATTAGACGAATTCTAATATTGTAAATCTTTTTTGAACCAATTTACATTCTTAGTGGTCTAATTCACAATATCGGGATACTTTTTTCAATCAATTTGAACCAAACCTCCACATTTGAACCAAAACGTATCGATTATAAAGATTAATTTGAACTTTTCCGAATTAGAAACTATTTGAAGTAATTTTGGCGGATTAAAATTTCTAAGTAAGATTATAGGTAAACCTACTTCTAATATTAATTTGTGTTCAGGAGTTCCAGAAGGCATTAAGAAATTCAAAAATTCTGTTGGATAATGTACTTTTTCCTCCATCTCAATGACTGTGTCTCCCGAATAGTAGATATGTGACGCTGCTTTAAATTTTGAAAAAAAAAAAAATCATTTATTTTATCGACACGTTCATTGGTGGGTGGGTATATAGCCGTCTTTTGGAACCAATTTATAGTGTTATTGGTTGTATTAACAATATCGGGATATACTTTTTCAATTAACTCCTCCACATTTAAACGAAGACGTATCGATATAAAGATTGATTTTAACTTTTCCGAATAACAAAGCACTATTATCTACTTGAAGTAAATCATTAGAAAATTGGAATATCACTGAACAGCGACATATATTCTAAATTCATATTTTGTTTCATGTGGCCAAATATAAGATCTTTTAAGAGGTGCATCGGGCTATTTGACTGCGTAAATCCCGCATTGTTCTTTGTAAAGCAGAAGACATAATCAAAACACTTTTACAATTCATACGAACAGGGCGCACCCGCTCGCAGGGCGCTGCCGCACCCTGCTCGCTTATTTTTTAAGTTTTCTTTTATGTTCCAACCTAACCTACATTCTGTTTAAAAAGCTACAGCTAAATCCATCTCATAACAATAACATGACAATACTCCTGCATTTTCAGGATTTAGGTATTCAAAGTGACACTTTTCATCATAATGTTCTCTCAACGGGTTGTAATGTATTGTAATCAATAAGTACCAAACTCATACGGCTTAAGTAGGTTGTGTACTTAGATTATCAGGGTTGATGAATTGAAGTTTAATTTATTAATCACATTTCAGTTTAATGAGCTGTTTAAACTTATAATATATACTAAAAACAACCGTAAGCATTATGTGACTACCTTTTATAATTTAGGCTTGCACTATCCCGCATCATCAGGAAGGAGTTGAAGGTAAAAAAAAATATCCCGTGTCTTTGCTTAGTATTCTTATTACTTATACGTAATCACTTGCGAGCCAACTTCTATAGCTTGGACTTGCAGTACCTACCCTGCATCATCAGGGCTGAGGAGCTTAAGGTCGAAATTGTCATCTTGTGTCTTTGCTTAGTAATTATATTCGTCGTCAACCCATTATTGTCCCACTGCTGGGCACGGGTCTTCTCTCAGAATGAGAGAGTTTTTAGGCCATAGTCCACCGCGCTGGCCAAGTGCGAATTGGTGGACTAATTATATTACATACCCGAAAGCACTAAATAGCTATCATCTAGGGCTTAGGCTTGAAGTACCCCTACATCATCAGGGTTGAGGAGTTAAAGGTCAAAATTTTCATCATGTGTCTTTGCTTAGTAATTATATTACATACCTGAAAGCACTAAATAGCTAACTTCTATGGCTTAGGCTTGAAGTACCCCTGCATCATCAGGGTTGAGGAGTTAAAGGTCAAAATTTTCATCATGTGTCTTTGCTTAGTGATTATATTAAATACCTGAAAGCACCAAATGCCCATCTCGTATAGTTTAGGCTAGCAGTATCCTGCATCATCAGGGGTGAGGACTTGAAGGTCGAAATTTTCATTTTCTGTCTTTGCTTAGTAATCATACCATCAGCACCAAATGGCCATCTCCTATGGCTTAGGCTTGAAGTAACCCTGCATCATCAGGGTTGAGGAGTTGAAGGTCAAAATTTTTACCGTGTATCTTTGCTTGGTATTTTTATTACATAACCGTAAGTACCAAATAGCCAACTCTTACGGTTTAGTCTTGAAATACCCTTACATCATCAGGATTGAGGAGTTGAAGATCAAATTTTTGTCCCATGAATTTGTTTAACAATCTTATTATATATCCATAAAAACAAATTGACTTACTTCTACGGTTCAGGCTAGCAGTACCCCTGCATCATCAGGATTGAAGAGTTGAAGGTCAATTTTTTTAGGAAATATCTGCTTAGTAATCTCATTCTACATTCAACCCAATTGGACTCCTACAGCTTAGGTTTGGCTGAGTATCGCTAATTTCGTTAATTTGCTTCAAAGAAATGGATCCTATGATCAGAACCGTATCAAACTGATCAGAGTACCCTTGAAGTACATTCTTTCAAATAAAAGAAAAATCATCAAAATTGGTTGGCGGGAAATTGAGTTATTCATCTTATCGTGCACATCGTTAATGCAAATATCAAACTTATGCGCTTTTCTTATGGATGCCACTGTCAAAAGTGAACTAAAAATAAATGGGACCCGATGACACGCACTACCTTTCAAATGAAAAAAAAAATCATCCAAATCCGTTCACCCAGTGCGGGGAAATCGAGTAACAAATATAAAATTAAAAAAAAATAATAAAAAAAAATACAGACGAATTGATAACCTCCTCGTTTTTGGAAGTCGGTTTAAAACGATGTTTTAACATAAAAATCAAAGCGAAATACTATTTTTTTTTGAGGTGGCCTCAAAATTGACTGACTTTCATACAAACTAACATCTCCTATTTGGGTTAAATTGGGGGGGGGGGGATCAGAAAATTCATTCTTAACTGACGTCTACGTCATAAAAGGAACCCCTAGTAAAAATCATATTCGTATCTTTAGCAGTTTAGGCTCTACGATGTTTATTCAATAGATGAGTGAGAGAGCATCCTTTCGTTTTTATATAAGTATATATAGATATAGAGATATAGATTTATATAGTATCAAATAACATATCACACACATAACCAATAAAAAATACATAACAGAGGAATACATTTTACAGACCATAACATGTTTAGTTTCAACCAATTCAACTATGCAGTTACTTATCTTATGAACACTTATCGAACACAGAATAAATACTGCGTAGTTTTAAATTGACATAACTTTTTTATTTATAAACCGATTTACATAAAATAAACACTAAATGTTAAGTGAAGTTTCCCACAACACATTGGTGAAAACTATATTCAAATTGGATTAGCCGTTTCTGAGATTATCGTTTTCAAACACACAGACAAACAGATAAACAGACAAACAGAAAAGATTTCTAAAAACCATTATTTTGGGTTCTATATCGTATTAAAGACCTCTAGAAATGGTTTTCACCTAAATTTATTCCATGTACAGACAGCGACCTCTTACAGATTTATTATAGTATAGATTTACTTACCCTCTTATTAAACTGTGTCATATCTTTCAAAAGACGAGTGAAAGGAAATTTTTTCTTATTTTTTTTTATCTAAGCGTTCGTTAAAATACTTTGGCTAATATTCAACAAATCGGTCTTCGTCGTCTATGCATACGTGGATGTGCTAGTACTCTTTCCATCTATAGCGACATCAACGCGACGTTTATTTCTACCTTATAAATTGTGCTTCTATTATCTATTCCTCCTCCTAATCTCAATCTCATCTCATTCATCTATCCTTACGAGGTTGTGACATGGGGCTCTTCAAAAACGGTGCGAAAAGAGCTCTTTTTCAAAGTCGGAGATACATTGGTGACTCCTCTTGTGTTGCAAATGTCCATAAGCGACGGTGACTACTTTCCATCAGGTAGCCCGTCTTCCTTATTGTTAGGTTTAAGTATAAAAAATTTCGAATAAAACTTCTTTAAGTAGATACTGGTTAAACCCCTATTCCTCAGATATCATGCACTTGGCTTCTAATGCCAATGGCCTCCAAACTATGTATGATTTTTAATATTACGTAAGCTGTTACACAAACATGTAACGTATCTGCAAGCATATCTTTGATAGTTCCATCTTGTCATCATTCAACGAAAGCCCGCCTACTTGCATATGATGCGACCATCTAATCTCCTCTCTCACTTCTCTCCTTCTCTCACTCCAATAGTGACAACGCTTCATCTTCGGTTTCAGGAAGAATCTCTGTTATATGTAGATATCAATACTTACCTCTGGTGAACTGCATCTTTGCTTTCTACTTCAATTTAACCAACATTCAAAAAAAATACATACATATGTACATCACCCATCATTACATGCATCGTAACTAAAAGTAAGTTTGAAAACATTAACTAAAAGTAATGTTCACTAAAAGTAAGTTGTAAAACGTTAACTAAAAGTAATGTTCACTTAAAGTAAGTTGTAAAACGGTAACTAAAAGTAATGTTCACTAAAAGTAAGTTGTAAAACGTTAACTAAAACTAAAAGTAAATTGTAAAACGTTAACTAAAAGTAATGTTCACTAAAAGTAAATTGTAAAACGTTAACTAAAAGTAATGTTCACTAAAAGTAAGTTGTAAAACGTTAACTAAAAGAAACGTTCACTAAAAGTAAGTTGTAAAACGTTAACTAAAACTAAAAGTAAACTGTAAAACGTTAACTAAAAGTAAGTTGTAAAACGTTAAACGCTAGTTGCCTTTTAAACAAACCCTAAGTAGTTTCATTAATAATCATTAATTGATACCTAATTATAAGTAGGTAATTTTCAGAATTTTCTATGGGTATTCTAGATATTTTAAGTATTGCCTATATTCTATGCGCCATTAAATTATGAACATAATAAATACCTACGATTACTTTACTTGTGTTTGTGTAACTTTTTCATTATAAAACTGTAACGCTGATACATAGTTAAAACGGATTTTCTGGAACAGATGTTTCAGGTCAAGAACCACAATTATTTTCACAGAAATTACTTATATATTATACTGTTAAAGCACTGCCTATTAGATTATAAAAGGCAATAATCTTGAAGTAATATATAAGTCCTAATTTTTATTTACCTTTTTACAGATATTAATTTATCTCTAGACAGTGTATTACAAATTATTCTTATCGTTTATTACCTTTCAAAAATAAATTATTTCATTATTTGCGTACTTATTACCTTTTGCTTTTTACTGATATCTGTAATTAAGATTTACACTTTGCTGTTCAGTCAAGATAGCCTCTAAGATAAAAGAGTGATTAATCGTTTTTGGAACGTGAATTAGCTTCTTCTGCCGATCGTAATTAGTCAAATAAACAAGCTATGGCTACGTACCTTGTATTTAGATGTTTTAAATTGGTGATTACAATTATATACTCTTTGTTCCATGTATTGGCAATTAAAATTTATGTCTTCTCTTAGATTTCGTAGGAAACAACTAAGGCTAATTCGCACTTGATCAGCGCGGTGGACTATGACCTATAACTCTCTCATACCGAGAGAAGACCCGTGTCCAACAATGGGACTATAATGGGTTGACGACGAACTAAGGGTCAAATTCACGAGAGCAGCGTTCTCCGAATAGGCGTCTATTATAGATAGGCAGTTGAAGTTAATTATCATGATAATATGTATATTGTGATATGCGTAATATTTCTAAGGTATAAATATGTATACTATATCTTAAAAAGTTACCTTTAATGATGCGTTACGATATAAATGCTTAGTAATTTTTTCTTTTTTTTTATCTGACTGAAGTAGCAAACGAGCATGCATTTCACCTGATGGTAAGTGGTCACTGCGCCCGTGGACATCTGTAATCAACTTCATACAGAACATGGGTTCTATCTGAAGTCAATCACAGATGTGTTGCTACTCCCGAGGACGATGATGGTCCCCTCATGTGAAAGTGTGCCGGCAACCACACCCTTCTATCGAACACACAAGAAATGTTAAGAAACCACAACCCTTCAAACACTTCATTACTTTTCGGTATAATACAATAAATATAAACTTCAATGTAATTTACGAATAACATTTCAATTACTTCAACTTTGTAATGTGACCCGCATTATTGCAGCGACCCCATAGCGTCCAATGAGGTTTAATTGTCAGTGCACAGCGGTCACGCATGCCTTGGGCACAAATGAGTAAATAATTGTAGATACACCAACCGTTTTATTACTTGTTTGTTTTTTTTATAAGATTAAAGTAGCAAACGAGCATGCAGTCCACCTGGTGGTAAGTGGCCACTGTCGCCCATGGACATCTGTAAGCAACTTCATACAGAATATTGGGTTTTAACTGAAGTCTATCACAGATGCGTCGCTACTCCCGAGGACTATGATGGTCGCCTCATATAAAAATGTGCCGGCAACCACACCCTTCCATCGAAATCCAAGAAATGTTTCACGCTAGAAACAAGCATGCAGTCCACCGGATGGTAAATGGTCACTGCCGCCTATGAACATCTGTAAATAACTTTGTATAGAACATAGATTCTATCTGAAGTCAATCAGGTGTGTTGCTACTCCCAAAAACTAAGATGGTCACCTCAAACAAAAGTGATTACCTCTGGTGTTATACGGCCATTGCTACATATCTGATAAGGACGTCAATAGTGGAAATCCTATGAATATTGCGAATAAAATAGATTTTACTGAAATTGGCGCACAAAATGCTTTATGACCTATAACACATGATATATATTTATTTACTGTGGTAAATGAGACCGAAGGAGGCGAAGCCGCGGGAACTAAGTTTACAACATAGAGATTACATAATGTTCTGTTTTTACTAAAGGATGGTGGAGGTCAGTACACTTGTAGAATGGGAAAGCATGCCACTGGCTTCATTACAAGACAAAATTGTAGAGTAGAACACCGTAGGCTATAGCCAGTAGGTGTCGAACGTAATTCTGTCACCTCTCTTTGATACTCTTCTGTCAAGAAGAAGACTATCCAAGATAGATTTCCTCAGGATAAATACAATTCGTTATAGTGTAGTTAATTAATTGGTCAGATGTGGCTTTGTTAGATCAATCATGCTTAGTGTGCCCTAGTTTTTTTTGTTTCGTATCATGGAGTATATATATTTCTTTACATCTACCCATGATAGGTTCGTATACCAAACCTGTCTACCAAACCGGCAGATTTAGTACCCAAGTGTACTTGGTTATTTATACCCAAAAGAAGGACGATGAAGGACAATTAGTACTCCCAAATGCAGCACACTTTCACATGCGGCGACCATCATAGTCCTCGGGAGAAGCATTTAGGTCATACTGCGAAGATGGTAGAACCAGTGTAGTTTGACCGGGGAAGGACCACCGCCACACCTATTTTTAGCGTGAAGCATTTCTTGCGTTTCGATAGAAGGGTGTGGTTGTCGGCACACTTTTACATGAGGTGACCATCATAGTCCTCGGGAGTAGCAACTCATCTGTGATTGACTTTAGATGGAACCCATGTTCTGTTTGAAGTTGATTACAGATGTCCATGGGCGGCAGTGACGACTTACCATCAGGTGGACCTGTAAGCTCGTTTGCTACTTAAGTTAGATAAAGAAAAAACAAATATTCATTCAATTCAAACTGGTTTAAAGCAATATAAACAATAATAATAGTTGGTTCCGATTTAAGTTCCGCTCCAACTGCTACAAATGAAATATTCAATTGCTTTGTTTCCCTCTTACCTCAAATATAAACTGCACTCAACTACATCCTTACGCATCTTACGGATGTGACAATAAATTAAAATTGACTCATGTCGCAGTAATTATGCAATTCATTGAGATCTTTCCGCGACATGTTGATTAGTTTTATCCGACATTGTGAAATGTGCACCAGTTAGCAGATATCTAAGAATAGATAAAGACAAAGAATATTACTAAAGTTTAGGAAGCTGTCAGAGCTCTCTGGAGGTCACCTGGATCACCTCATTTTTAAAAAAAATATGTATTGAAGTAAATGAGCACGCAGTTTTTCCAAGATGGTAGAACCAGTGTAGTTCGACCGGGGAAGTACCACCGCCACACCTATTTCTAGCGTGAAGAATTTCTTGCATTTCGATAGAAAGGTGTGTTTGCCGGCACACTTTCACATGAGGGACTATGGTAGTCCTCGGGAGTAGCAACGCATCTATGATTGACTTCAGATGGAACCCATGTTCTGTATAAAGTTGATTTCTGATGGTGGCAGTGACCACTTGTACCATCAGATGGGCTGCATGCCCGTTTGCTACTTCAGTCTGATAAAAAAAATGGTTCATCCAGGACAAATAACCACTGCCACGCATGAACATCCGTGAATAATCTTAGATAAGATCAGTCTTACTTTAGTTCACTCTTACCACACCTTTCAGACCAAAACACAGCGCTTAATATTGCTGTAATTGAATAGTAACAGGTACCAATAGCGTTGGTGCTTTCGAAGCTAAACCACATATGGTTCTACCACTTTCTGAGTCGTTTTTTTGTTTTCGAGGGGGAAACCTTCAAAAGGTACTCGACGCTGTGGGAGCTACGCAGGTTTATATGGGAATTTTACCGCACTAAAACCCGGTGGCCGTCCTCGGCGCTACAAAGAGGACTCCGGAATCTCCAAAAGAACGCAACCGGAATCCTATGAGCGCATTGCCCCATCGGACTCCTCCCAGATTGTCGGCTGAGCCCACCGCTCCGTCTAGTCTTTACGACGGCATGCGACCACAGGTACCGCTGACCTTCCCGGGATCGCCTGGTAGAACGGCTTAAGCTCCCGCTCTAGCCGCTCGCAATCCTGGAAGCCCCTTTTAGTCGCCTTTTACGATAGGCATGGGATACCGTAGCCCTATTCTGATCCCAGAATTACAGGGACGACTTTCTGAGTCTATCTTAACTTTTGATGGGTTTTAGTTTGAAAGGTTTGGTAACGGAGAGTAACGCTTAAGTGGCGACCACGTTTAGACATAAGGAGCACAAGTCGCCCTTCGCCAGGTGGACCGATGACCTGAAGAAGACAGCGGGAACCGTTGGATTCAGAGGGCAAAGGGCCGGTTGGAGTGGCGCCATTTAGGGGAGGCATATATTCAGCAGTGGACATGCTGTAACGGAGACATACTTATTCGAGACGTTCCAATTTAGTCCTTAGGGATTATAACGCATTTTAGACTTAACTTTAAGGACTTTAATCTTATTTCGAATTGGTTGCGGATGTTCATGGTAGTTTCCAGAAGTAGGTACTTTGGACATAAAGTCAGCGTTAATCCGTTTCCAATTTATAATGAACAAACGAGAAACTAGTGTTGTATAGATCTTCATAAACCTTTAAGGCCTTGTCGTATCCACAGCGATAAACAATATTTACAATCAAATATGAAAATAAATGTACTCTCGGCCTGGAAAGTTTAAGGGTAGCAATTATACCTACTATCTAAAAGTAGCTGGAAATGGTTCTCAAGCTGAATTAAGAACTTTCCCAAAATAAAAATAAAAATATCTTTAAATGCATACAATTTACCCAATGATAAAACAAATAATAACCATTTCTAAAACACTTTAAATTTTGAAACTCGTTTACGTAACATTCAGTAAAATGCGTCGATCGGTCGTTTTCCATTTCTTATAAATACATTTACTTCGTTCCAATTTATTTCGCACGTTATCCGAGGTATTTTTTTTATCTAACTGAAGTAGCAAACGAGCATGCAGTCCACCTGATGGGTCACTGCTGCCGATGGACATCTGTAATTAACTTCATACAGTAAATGAGTTCCGTTTGAAATCAATCACAGATGCGTTGCTACTTCCGAGGACTATGGTGGTCGCCTCATGTGAAGTGTGCCGGCAACCACACCCTTCCATCGAAACGCAAGAAACGCTTCACGCTAGAAATAGGTGTGGCGGTGGTACTTCCCCGGTCAAACTACACTGGTTCTACCACCTTCGCAGTATGACCTAAAACTCATCGGTTTATCACTATTTTAATAGTTTATCACTTGTCGTCACCAGTAGAACCACTACCTAATCCTTGTTCTAAATGTCCGCCTGTATTACGTAATTGTGGACCATTAATGACATAAGGCGACAGGACATCTGGGACGTACACCGTCGAAAGTGGGTCGGTTCGCGCTTTGTAAGTGTCTATTTTAGGTTAGTTTCTAGTATTTTGTTAATACCTATGTAAGGAAACTTTACTTTCTTTTAAATTTGAATTTCTGACACTGCCAGGAATCGATGTGTGAAAAATATGGCTTCTGATATAATTCATTCGTAAAGAAGAATTATTAAATAATTTGCATACATATTAATAGTTGGAAATAATTAACACACATTGTCGTTTCTATATTTTCCAGAGCAACGCTTTGTTTAATTTCCACTATTTATCTTATACCTATTTAAAGTCGTAATTTATCACAAATTGTGGGAAAGTTTAATTAGTCACGTATCATTCGGTTTGTTTAATTTTAGGTTTTTGATTCAGATAAATCAAAATAGAAAGTAAGTACTTATGGTAAAATATTATGTCATTTTATTTAACAGAGAAGTAGCGAAGACTACGGCAGTAGCCATAAGTTTAAACCCTAAAAGCCGGACGTGGACATCTGTCATCCACCCTGTTATGATGAGCGCCCTCATCTGAAATGAAATTCAGATTGCTAGACCTGAGGATTTAGTATCGTAGCCTCGTATAGTAGCCTCGGATAGTAGCCTCGTATATTTCTCTTTCCCTCTTAACCAGGATACAGAAGTGCTTAACACAGATATTATTAGACAAAAGTATCTGCTGTTACGGTTATACGGGGTGATGCTTCCGGAATCAAAATACGATCGATGACCGGCAAAAAAAAAGAAATCTTAGTGTTGAAGTTAGATTTTTGATTTTAACTGTGTTCACGGCACAAATGATTACGACGGCATTTGTTAGGTATGTAAGTTTAAATTTAATTACATATTTCCTGTCACAATGGCCGAAATTCGACCGTAATTTAAATTAAAAAACTAAACTTCATATTGTCCGAAGTAGTACAAATTTGACAGAGACATATTATCACATTTTTGACGTTATGTGTTTTCGAAGTTAGACATAGATAGTGTTATTTCGTTTATTATGTATGTACCTATGTGTTTGTGTCAAATGCAAGGTAGTGTGTAATGTGTTTTTAGTTCATTTTGTTTATGTGTTATGCATTATTTGAAAAAAATATTAGCATTGCGTAATCCTTCTCTACATCAACTATAACCATGCGTAATCTCATAGTCCTCCACCTGCGGCAAGTATCTTAAAAACGAATCACAAATTTTTGCTTCACGTATTAATATATATAGACTTCTTATAATCAAATTTATTTATGTCAATTTAATGCGTATGCTACAGGAAAAAGACAAAAATGTTTTATATTAGCACGAATAGGTGGATTAGGTCAGGTAGATACCTATGAGTAATATAAACTAGAGACACATTGGATACTTAGTAACTAAATAGATTATATCTCCGTGAATCTCTAAGTGGTTATTTTTGTCATCAATCTACAAATTACAGCGCGATACAGAAATCTATCATAGCATAATCCTGTTAGATTGTATCTGAACGAGAAACACTAAGTGTACGTATTACTTCAAGCCAACTGCCACTTTCTAACAATTATGTTTTAATACGAAATTGTAACAGAAGAAACAGTTTTTTACGCAACGTTACCATACTTGGAAACCGTTAATTATTTCAACTTAAATAAATGAAAATGTATTTTGTAATAATTATTTTATTTTATTTGATTTTATTAGGAAAACATACGGTATTAGGAAAACATACAGTATTTGACGACCCGCGTGGCGCAGCGGTTACCATACCGGTCTGACACTTAGTGGGTCCCGGGTTCGATTCCCGGCCAGACAGGTATCTGAATGATGAGTTTAGATTCTTGTTCTGGGTCTGGGTGGGTCTGTATTCGTCTTTGTGTGTATCCATGGCACCCACGAAAAAGGAGAAAATCCTACTGTGGGTATATGAGTGTAGAAAACGTTTAAGTTTAAGTATTAAGATATAGAAAAATCACATAATAAATAACACACAACATACCATTTATCACTTTCATATAATGTTGATGATATTCTTAGAACTAGAAAATTGATTATTAAGTAGTTTTAATAGTATTTTTAGATACTCATATCTCACCTCTAAAATATTTGGAATATGTGGAAGTAAGAGCTATCTCGAATGAAACCTCATACATTTTTACTGGTCGTTTGCGCTTAAGTTCGTGAAACTGGAGCACTTTCTACACTCACTACGTTTGTGATTTTCTACGATTTTTCACTTTCTACCATTATATTATCAAGTAGTTATTGTATACCTAACGTATGAGAAATTGATAAATAAGTTTTAACTCCTGTAAAACCTTCACATGTATATGTTTTTATGCTCTTAACTAATATTTCTATTTTATAATTCTTGCAACAACATTTTACTGTCTTTGCATAAGTAACGCCACAATTTTAAATTCATCAAATTCAACTTGAATATACAATTTTTAAACAAAAAAGTTTTGACTTTTTTGGATAAAATTTTATAATTTAAAATATGTTTTTTTTTTATTTCAGTACGGTTAATGACCTTTTATTACATACATTTTTATTATTTTAACTTCATTCGTAAAACGAATATAAATCTCTCTTGCTAAATTAATAATATGTTGTATGATTGGAATTAAAAGTAAACAATCGTACTAAAAAGGTGGTTTTCGGTCATCCCCCCCCCCCCCAAGATGTACGGTAAAACTGCATTAAACATTACATAAGTAAATGCGCCTCAACCAAGCCTAGAAAAACAGGATATATTATGTTGATATATTCGACCTTTTGAACGGTTCCCTCGGGACAGGTGTGGGTAACGCACAGGATAATTCAATTCATCACGTCAGAGCCGCTGCATTAAAATTCAACGTGAGATGATCCCACGTGTAATCCGATCAACGCTAGATATAGGTCATTAGTGTTTAACCTTTTAATGCAATTAAGATGAATTATGAGTACCATCTTTGAATATTTTACGTTTACATTTTAATGGCTTTATTGGGATTTTCGATAGATATTTTCCATAGGAAAATCGACATATAAATATAATGGATTGATAAAAATGCAAGGTTTTCGCAAATAATCAGGTTAACCTATAGTAATTTTAGTGTAGTTCGATCGGGGAAGTACCACCGTCACACCTATTTCTAGCGTGAAGCATTTCTTGCGTTTTGACAGAAGGGTGTGGTTGCCGGGACACTTTCACATGAGGCGACCATCATAGTCCTCGGGAGTAGCAACGCATCTGTCGTTGACTGCAGATGGAACCCATGTTCTGTATGAAGTTGATTACAGATGTCCATGGGCGGCAGTGAACACTTACCATCAGGTGGACTGCAGGCTCGTTTGCTACTTCAGCCAGATAAAAAAAACGTTTTAAGCAGTACAAATATATGGATGCTGATTTTTTATATCCAAAAATATTTCGTCACATATTTTAGTTCTTATTCAGTTATAATAATCAGTTGAAAGTAACCTGTAGAGAAATAAAAAACTATTTAAATCAATGGCAACATCGTTTTATACGTAGCATAAACATAAAACGTTTGTTATAAACATGAATTGAGTGAATCGGTATGGTATTCTGGATTAATTAATTACTCGTACTTTGTACTTTGAACGGTTTTCATTATTAATTTTCTCGTTAGCAGGAAATCAATTACAGGAAATTTATTCAAATCAATAATATTTACCAACACTTATAACACTAATAAATTAAATAGTTAAAATATTTTAAGTATTCATTATATTTTGTTAAAAGTACTTCAAAATGCCAATTTTTAGATGAATTATTTTTTCATATCTCAAACTAAAAGTGATAGTAAATATATTATAGTTGCTGTAGAAATGAAATCATGGCTCTCATAATTGCATGAATTAATTGTTTGTACATAAAATTAGAACGTATAGGTGTGAAAGTTTAGAAAGGTGTAAGGGCAGACGCATAACCTCGCTATGCAATGCGTTATCAAATTCTGCGAGGCCTATGACTGCGTTGCTTCGCGAAAACTTTAGAAGTGATTCGTGACGAGCGTTCCTGATATATGACATCATACATACGCTATTAATTGGTTATTTCACAGTTCATTCAAGGAAAATGACGGGGATAAATCATGATAACCTATATACGTATAGTGTATTTATATCTTTCTAGTACCTACTAATCAATTTTTGAACTTTTGACTCTTTCTATATCTTGTTATTAATACGTGAAGCAGAAATTTGTGAAGCATTTTAAGTAATATGCGGCGGACGGATTAGTATGAAATTTTGCACGGTTATAGTGGATAAGTGGACGTATAAAGGAGTGCAAAATGTTAATATTTTTTTCAAATAATGCTTAAAACATACATAAAATCAACTAAAACACATTACACACACTACCGTGCATTTGTCACAAACACAAATAATAAACGAAATAGAACATTCAGTGTCATACTATGAAAACACATAACATCAGAAATGTCAGTGTCTTTGTCAAAATACCCGCTATTGCTTTTAAATGCGGTTTAGCTAATTAAACCTCTTTTTATATTTAACGGGTGCGTTCAAAATGACTTGAAAATTATTACATTTTATTTTAATTTGAGAAATATTCGTACTACTTTGGACAATATGAAGTTAAGTTTTTTAATTTAAATTACGGTCGAATTTCGACCATATTGACGGAAGTCTAGTAATCTATAATCTATAATAATATCATGGTGGACCGTTAGCGACGTCGTGTTTCAAATAGTAACGTCTTATACGCTTGCATTGCAAATTCGCATCGCGAGTATATGTCCCCCCTTATTTATGTTTGAGTTTTCGATAAGATAAATCGATAATGTGAAATGTAAACATCGCGGCTATCGGAACACATTATCATCATTTTTAATTCGAAATACGTAGTATTAATGTTTGTTGATAGAACTCTTTGTAGGTCGGCTGCAACTTGCCTCAGTGTGTCAGTAATCAGTGTGCCTACGAACGTGCTTATATATGTTTCTTCCACTAAGGATAAAAAAGCTGATTATTGTGCTGGTATTTACTAATCAAAGTATATTATTTTGATAAAGATAATGAAGACATCTAAGTCCTAAGACTTAAAGATAATTTATACTTAAGTACCACTGCCACATATATTTCTTGCGTCAAGCAATTCTTGCGTTTCGATAGAAGGGTGTTGCCATCGACCATCGTGCGACCATCTCAGTTCTTGGGAGTAGCGACGCATATTTGTTTAACTTCAGATAGAACCTATGTTCTATATAAAGTTGCTTACAGATGTCCATGGGCGGCAGTGACCACTTACCACCAGGTAGACTGCATGCTTAAGATAGTCGCCTCATATAAAGGTGTGCCGGCTACAATAATCTAAAGATTCTTAATTTGTGATTTAAGTAATTATCCGTTTATCTAATGAGCTAGCGACCAGTGCTATGTGATTATTAACGCTATCAAGTGCTGCTCTAATAACTGCTGTTTTCACGCTAATCCCGTCATTATGATGCGGATGACATTCCTCATCTCAATTCCTCTACGAATGCTCTACAATCTACTTTATGATCGTAAATAGAGAGTCTATATATAGAGCTACAGACGGTAGATATGCTTTACGAGTATCTACCGTGGAGTTTATTTATTACTTTGAAGTTTTTGGTTTACAAATTTAAAGAGCACAATGGTATGAAAGTCAACCTGAACTGGAGGTCCACGGTTCGAATGCTCTCTTTCAAAGTTATGTGAGTATTATTATCAAAAAGTGTTATCAAAATTACATTTTTTGATAATATAGCTAAATAATGTTATAATGTAGGAATTAAATATGAATTAATATTATTTTAATTAATTGTCATTTGAGTCAACGGTAAAATAAAATATCGTAAGGTCACTGGCATGTGTTACTAAGGGTGTGTGAAGAATATCCCCTCTCTCTGAGAGGGTCTTCTTCAGCAATGGGATGATGTGTAGTGATCAAAATTTGAAATAGATTCACCGTTCAAAATTTGATTCTTGACAGAAATGTTATCGTTTATTTCCTTTAGTTTGTTATGTACATTTATTTGTATATCTGATGCACATTGTTTTACACCGCGTGCATACATCGTTAGAGAGTGTGTATTTTTCTCTTACCTATATAAATTACGTTGCACGTACGGTGTTTTACGTGATCCAGTTATGGTAATTTGAACAGGAATAAAATGATAAATCCATATGTAGCATTTAGTTCCTGCATGTAGCTTTTTCTTTATCAGCAAACGAGCATGCAGTCCAATTGATGCTTAGTGGTCACTGCCGCATGGACATCTGTAAACAACTTCATACAGGACATGGGTTCAATCCGAAGTTAATCGTAGATGTGTTGTTATTCCTGAGGACAAGATGGTCGCCTCATATAAAAGTATCGGAAACCGCACCCTTCTAAGGAAACAAAAGCTTCAGGTTAGAAATAAGTGTGGCGGTGGTACCTCCCTGGTCGAACTACACTGGTTCTGCAACTTGAAAAAGTAGCTTCAGGAGAGTAGTTTATTGCTTAATCGAAAATATCTTCTGGGGCTCCTAAACTGGAATACATAGCGTTTAATTACACAGTAGCTGCAGTAATGCTGCCGCCGTAAACTTATTCAAAGTTCTAGTTACTAAGATGGCAACCAACTACTTGGACTGAAAATAGAAGAAAATAGTGGTAGAAACAGTGTAGTTCGACCGGGGAAGTACCACCGCCGCACCTATTTCTAGCGTGAAGCATTTCTTGCATTTCGATAGAAGGGTGTGGTTGCCGGCACACTTTCACATGAGGCGACTCCTGGGGACATCATACTCCTGGGGAGTAGCAGCGCTTCTGTGGTTGACTTCGGATGGAACCCATGTTCTGTGTGAAGTTGATTACAGATGTCCATAGGCGGCAGTGGCCACTTACCATCCGGTTGGACTGCATGTTCGATTGCTACTTCAGTAAGATAAAAAAAAGAAAAATCTTAAAGCTGAAATCCGGGACTCCCGCCATGCCGTATCCATAAAAACAGTAACGGCATCTTTACTGCATTTTGAGTAGGAATAAACTGTACCAAAATAGATCGCCTGCTTAACTCCTGTAACTGATTGACTGTTTTTACTTTAACGACTTCCTTTTATAAAACGTGGTTTTACCTTTATTTTAGTGCGAGTGTAAATAGGTAATTTTCCTCAAAATTTAATTCTGCAAATAATTGAATTATTATTTCATTTACTAACTTCAGAAGGAGCACAACTACGTCTACTCATTAAACTTAATAGTCAATCTAGATTTATACTAGAACATTGTCAGATTTTCGGAAACGTTTTTTAAATTATTGAATTGAACTCATAATATTCAATTATGTCTTTGATAACTGTGACAATCACAACCTAATTATTGCAGCCCTTTTTAGACAGACATTTATATGTATGACAGTCTATTAATAAGTTAGGTATATTTGGCAGTAATCGACTACAGATTAATTCAGTCAAAATAATTTGATAAACCACATTTGTATGAAACCCGTGGTGGTACATTTTTTTTTGTTTTCGAGGGGGAAACCTTCAAAAGGTACCCGACGCCGAGGGAGCGACGCAGGGTTATGTGGGATTTTTACCGCACTAAAACCCCCTCGGTGGCCGTCCTCGGCGCTGAAAAGGAGGACTCCGGGATCTCGAAACGACTTCAACCGGAATCCTCCGAGCGCGCTACCCCATCGGGCTCCTCCCAGATGGGCGGCTGGGCCCACCGCTCCGTCTAGTCTTTACGACGGTATGCGACTACACATACCGCCGTCCTTCCCGCCTGCCGATTGCCTGACCGAACGGTTCGAGCTCCCACTCTAGCCGTCTGCAACCCCGGAAGCCCCTTTTAGTCGCCTCTTACGACAGGCAGGGGATACCGTAGCCCTATTCTGATCCCGGAGCTACAGGGACGAACCCGTGGTGGTACCTGATATAACGTTAAACTTTTGACATATTTCCATATTCGATTATAACTGTGTCAATAGCACTTAAAGGGTCGAACCAAAAACCTATTTAGCTATTGAAACAGAAAAGAAAATTATACCCAACTTTTGTTCTTCTACAATGCCTTTAAATTTTCATGGCCTTAGAAATATTCAAATTTTTACATTTAAATGTAAGATACAGGCATTTCCTTTTCGCTATCAAACGCATACAATGCTAACCTTGCAACAAAGTCATTTACCTACCGACATTGAAACATCGTTCTCTTGACCTACTGTTACGTGCATAAATTGCTTACATATTTCCTTAAGTCGTTCATAAGCAAATAGTAGTGTGTTGTCTTGTTGATCAGACAAAGTAGCTGCACAAGCAAAATGTATAATGGTGTTTTCAATAAGAACTGCGTACCTTGTGGCCACAGCACGCGACAGCGAGAGCCACATAATATCAGAGGCAATGAAACTTTGGTTACTTGCGTTAATCACTTAGCGCAGTATATGTTTACTTTTTTTAAATATTGAAGTAGCAACCAAGTAGATATGAAGACCAACGTAATGGAAAATGCTCTCATTTGAAGTCAATCATAGGTACGATTCCCGAGAACGCCTGATATGAAAATAAGGCAGCAATAACACCCTCTGAGCGCAAGAACCGCTTAACGGTACAACGAGGGAAATTTCGTGGCTTATGTAACAAAACCGGAAATCTATAGGTATTTGTTTTAACGCTTAACGCTAACAATTGTAGAAGTAAGTTAATGTTGCTTGATAAAAATATTTCGTTGCCATCCGGCTGTTATGGCAAATATATTAGTAACAAGTTAACAACAGTTGCCAAATGCAAAAAAAATTCAATTTAATTAAATACTATTGTATTTCATTTTGTTATTAGTTTGATTTAAATACAGGGAAAATCAATTTAACTGTCTATACATCCCAAAAATATATGGCTTGTTGCATATCCATATCCATGAGGTATCCATGAGGGAAAATGATTCCACTCCGACACCACACGCTACGGACCATTCTTAAGGAAATTCATAATAATTATAGCCAGTCATTAAAATACTCTCTTCACAATTATATCAATCATGGACACATAAGGTCAGTTGATGTACTTCACACAGGGCAGGGTGATTGACAACAGATGATTAAAATCACATTATTATCTTATTACACACTTGGATACCTTGATGTAACCTTTGTGTCTTGCATACGATCCATTGCTATGATAATCAAGTCATTTTTATTTCACTTCTATATATAATTTGTAATCTAAAACGCATTTATTCCGAAGAAACTTCATATAGAACCTTTCTGCCATCGCTTCGAAAGATGTTTTGCTATGGAGAATAAAGAGATATCCTGTATACAATATCGATGATGGACTGCTTGGTTTTGGTTTATAGCATTTGATACGATGTGCATCTATGATCAACTTTAAGTATGAGTCAAATTATTAAAATGATAATTTCTGTTCGACGCTAATGGATGTATTATTACGTAACGGTCACTTTTGTACGTTATTTTAGAACCTTTTCTATTCAAATTGTAATATTACTCATATAGTTGGTTTTGTAATACAAGTTCAGATTTGTTGGAAACATATATTACACCGCCGCACTTTCATATGAGGCGACCGTTTTGGTTCTCGTGAAGAGCAACGCATATGTGATCGGCGTTAATGGTATCAGAAATTACTTCATAAAATGAAAAAAAAGGAAATCTAAATTAAATTTGTTCAAAACAGTTTCTTAATGTAACACTACTATAATAAATTTGACGACCGCGTAGCGGAACGCTTTCCATGCCGGTCTGACATGCAGTGGGTTCCGGGTTCGATTCCCGGCCAGACAATTATGTAAATAATGAGTTTTGAGTCTTGAGGTCTGGGTGTTTAGGTATTCGTCTTTGTGTCCATGGAACCCACGACACAGGATAAAACCTAGCGTGAAGCGTTTAGCGTTTATAGGTCCATGAAAATAGAGATAAGATTGGGACAACCTGCACACAAAGTTTAAACTGATCGTCGATAACAGAAAGTATCTGTAAGTTAAAAACATCTTACCTGTTATATCCGTGTTACGATTGCCATAACCTGACTCATGCTTGAGTCAACACATTCTCCGTGACTCATCTCACATGCATAACTTACAGGGAAACTTGAGACCTTGTGGTTTCCATATAGACTTAGAGACGATTGATTAGTGCTATCTGTTAGTTTTGTTTTGTTTCTTTGTTATACGCTTTCCTGTGTTTCGTTAGTAGTTAGTAGTTGCGGTTGTTACCGAATTGATGTGTATGTAGTACCTCCTCAAAAAAGGTTTGGCGTTATGCTGGTGTTTTTGGTTATGCATGCAAAACAGCGGTGTAATTATTTAGTGTATTTCTAAAAAAATTGCATATTTCCATATTATTATGTACTTGTCACCCCTCGCAACGGTCGAAATTCGACCGTAAATTAAATTAAAAAGCTAAACTTCATATTGTCCAAAGTAGCACCAATATTTCACCGATATAAATAAATTGTAATAATTTTCAAGTTATTTTGAACGCACCCGTTAAAGGTAATAAGAGGTTTATTAACTAAGCGGGTATTTTGACATAGACATTTTTGACGTTATGAGTTTTCATAGTTCATTGAATTTAATTAACATAAGACATTGAATTTTCTATTTCGTTTCGTTTCGTTTCGTTTCGTGTGTTTGTGTCAAATGCAAGGTAGTGAGTGTAATATGTTTTAGTTGATTTTATGTATGTTTTATGCATTATATGAAAAAAAAATATCATTGCGCTATCCTTCTGTACATCAACTATAACCGTGCGTAATTTCATACTCCTCCGTCTGCGGCAAGTATCTTAAAAACGAATCACAAATTTTTGCTTCACGTATTAATATATAGATTACTTACAAAATAATCTTTATATTTTAAATATTGTTATCTAAAACACACACAACTTTGAGTAGCAACTTATGTATTATATATTATTATTTTAATATTGTCAAATACACTACACTTAGGCTAATATTTTGCTGTTATTGTTAAAAGAATACCAAAACCTTCAATTTCAACTGTAACTTAATTGTTATCTTATTTGGGCCAACAATTTTACGGTGTTATCCTACAATAGTGAGTAATACGGATTATTTGCAAAGTTTCCGCATAAATATTACAATAATGAGTCACGATTACACTAATCATGATTTCTTATTTATATGAATAATTTGAATATCCTTAATACATATTTTTATAACATTGAAGTAGAAGATGAGCATGCAGTCCACCTGATAATTAGTGGCCATTGCCGCCCATGGACATCTGTAAGTAACATCATATAGAACATAAGTTCATTTGAAGTAAATTACAGATGCGTTGTTACTCCCGAGGATTAAGATAGTCGCTTCATATAAAAGTGGATCGGCAACCATAAGTATTAGATTGATATGCAATTGCGTAATAATATGACAGTTTTATAGCGTTATTGCATATTTTTGTACTTTTTCATTAGTATAATAGTTCGCAGTTCGTTGTTCGCTACAAAGGTCGCCAAAGTTATACTGATTTAAGTTCGATAATCAAAAAAAAGTTCGCCAAATCTAGACCCATTTTTGTTAGACAACCAAAAATAAAATAAATGGTTTTTTGATAGTGCTTCATTTTGTGTATATGTCATTATATTTCATCCGATGTCTAATTATCACATATAATGTGATAGGAATAGCAAATGCTCATGTATCACACCTGGCCCATGGCCAATGGACACCTGTTTCACGTGTACAAGGAATTCTAAATAGCTCAAGAGTCGATAAGTCTAGAAATGTGTCGCTAGTCCTGAGAAATTAGAGGCGTTTAAATGCATCTCTCGTACAACAAGGTAGAACACACCCGTGCTTGAATTGCTGTTATCTGACAGAAATGGGTCAATTATGAGCTGAAGTTGAAATATGTATTTTTTTATAATATAGAAATAGAATACAAGCATGCAATCTACTAAATAGTAAGTGGCCACTGATAGGATATAGTCCTACTGGAGCCGATTAAATACTCGGTTCCGATATAACTATGAACTTTGTAATAGAGGAAAATCGAATTCATAAAAATTATCAAAAATGTCGCTACTTACTCCACTGATGTAAAATTACTACGAGTATAACGCTTAATACATATAGGATTTCAAAAATACGAATACAATAAACACCATCAACACAATCAATCCCAGAATAAAAGTCTAAATCTTTCTAGTTTGAACCCGGAACCCACATTTTATAACGGCGATGACCGCACCGCGCGTCATAATTTCCAATGAACACACTTTCACGTGTTATTTAAATAAACTGTATCAAAAGTTGTCACCGGAGCGCTCCCCAAACCCAAATACTTGTGTTATTTTGGTTAATTCTTTGAACTGAAAAATTGCTACCGTTACGATGTATCTCGTTCATTATCACACGGATCTCTTTGAAGTTACGATTGGCCGAATTTCTTATCCTTTTTTCCATAAGACATAGATGAATTTTACATGGTACATTTTCTTTGGAAGACTTTTCTGAGATTTCGTTGCTAATTTAAATCCCAAGGAATATTCGTTTTATTTTATCCACATCTTTATAAATAGGCCCCAAACCACAGTTCAGTGCCTTTCCCTTTTGTTTACCAACCTTTTTTGTGTCTTATCTATTCAGATGCTTTTTAATATATTATTTGTTCATGCAAAAGTTGACTTCCGGCCACTGGGGTTCTATATATTGAATAAACCATTAATGTTCTTTAATTACATTCAATTTGGGTAACATTGAACAGCGGTGTAACTTTGAACAAAGTTGTGAAAAAAATATATTAATTTATTACATGGAAACTTCTTGTTGTTTCAATATCGTACCTGCGTAAAATGGTTTGCCAAAATGTTGTAATAGCAATGAAAGTAAAAAAAGGTACCTGTCAATGTGATAATTTTAAAAAATACCGCCTTTTCCGTAGTGAAGTTGTTGCAAGTGTTTGATGCTTCATTTTGAAATAGCAATTATAATATAAAACTTACCGTACACAGGTGTGTTTTGGTGTTTATCTTTAAAATGTATATTGTATATTATTATTTTGAAACTGTACTATCCGTATCCCATGTTGAATATTGCGTAAAACTGTTAAACTTTTGACGACGTCGAAATTGGATGTTATATGGGTAACTTTGAACGGTTCAAAGTTACCTGTATCATAAAAAAATATTTTTTTCGGAGGCTCAGGGTCGCTCAGCGTGCTATGGAGAGGGTTATGCTCGGAATTTCGCTACGAGACATGATTCGCAACGATAAAATCCGTAGACGAACGAAGCTTACCGACATAGCTCTCAAAATTAGCAGGCTGAAATGGCAATGGGCCGCCACATCGCTCGTAGGACCGATAACCGATGGGGAAGAAAGGTCCTCGAGTGGCGACCATGTTTAGGCAAAAGGAGTACCGGTCGCCCCCCTACCAGATGGACCGGTGACCTGAAGAAGACAGCGGGAAACCGTTGGATTCAGAGGACACAGGACCGGTTGGAGTGGCGCCATTTACGGGAGGCCTATGTTATGTCCATGTTCCGTCCATCCTTTTTTTTCTTTTTGTTTTCGAGGGGGAAACCTTCCAAAGGTATCCGATGTTCCGTCCATCCTATGGATGGATGGAATAAATAATCAAAAAAAAACTAGTATCTTATTTTACCACCAAATTGATCGACCTTGATTCATATGGCAAGACCAAGTTGTCTATTGTATTTATATATCAAAATAAATGTATTTTTTATAGATTTGGTTTTAATTAACAAAAATATGTTAATTAATTTTACTCAGACCTTAAAATATTCGATTAATGACGGATTTTATATCCTCAAAAAAATATATTCAAAGTTACCCAAAACTAAGGATAACTTTGAATTTGAGTTTTAGGGGTAATTGTGGATAGTTTAATTGTTTTCTCCGTAAATTTATTGTGTTAGATTAATAAACCAGCTAAAAAGGACACTATTCATTTAATAAAAACAAGGTGCAATAAATATAAAACAGATTATAATATCACAAATATTGTAAAAAATGTTCAAAGTTACCCAAATCGAGTTTACTTCACTTTTTTATAAAAATATATTTTTGTAAAAATAAATGTAAATAAATTATATTACAGTTCAAATAATGCTAAGTAAACTTTTTAAAACAAAATTCTTACCTTCACTGAGAATTTGCTTACAAATTATTGAAATCTATATATTAATATGTGAAGCAAAAAATTGTGATTCGTTTTTAAGATACTTGCCGCAGGCGGAGTAGTATGAGGCTGAATAGCGTAATCCTTCTCTACATCAACTATACCCGTGCGTAATTACAAACTCCTCCATCTACGGCAAGTATCCTAAAAACGAATCACAAGTTTTTGCTTCACGTATTATCATATTGAAGATAGATAAGAACAAAATTTCTGCACGAAGGCGATCATGCAAACTCCAGAGAGCTAAGGTGGTCGAGTCATTTCACATCCACCCGCTGCTAAACCCAAAATCACTTCCCGGTCTAATTAACTGGTTCTAATAAATTTCAAAATTATAAACAAAATCTCAAAACGTAATTAATTTAAGTTAGATATTACCTTACATTAAATTCGGGTGCTATCGTAAAGTTTTATGACCTCAAATCTGTTTACAATAACTTTGTCCAAGTGGTTGTTAAGTTATTAATCTTTCCAATTAACCCTTTTCACGACTCCAAGTTATAAAGTTTCGATAGCTGAAACATTAAAATAAACTCTTTAATTAAATTAAGTATGAGTCGGTACACAAAGGGTTGACAGAGGTAATACCGATCTTGGTTTACGGACTTTATTAAGATTTAACAGAAAATTACTATTCATTTTATTATTTTCTGAAGTATGTTTAATCATATGTCTGTCTCTATGTTTCTAAGCATACATAGGGACAGACAACAAGAAGCTACTGTTTTATACTCTGTAGTGATACTTTAGCTTTAAACATCTAAACCCTCATCAAACAACCCTGTATACTATGAGATGCTATCTCTATGATCTCTATGAGATCTATCAATATAATATCATCTATATCAGAAACAGTCTGAATTCAGAACGATCTTTATTTTTTTATAAAATTTATATGCAGTCAATTACGGTTACATATCGAACAGAATTTCCAATTCCCGACGGAAGTCATAAAATTTTCCTTTCCAATAAATTAATTGAACTCACTCAATGAGACTGTAAAATTTAGTCCCCCCACTTCCGTCGCGGTCGTTACGTTTTATTGAAAAATCACGGCAATGGTACAATCTATGGGGCTTTCGTTTGATCGCTTTTACTATTGAATAATTGAGATTTGAGTTTTCGAACTAGCTTTACATAGCATTGAATAAGTTCCTACATGTAGTTATTCTATAGACTCATAGATAGGCACATAAAATATATATAAGTTATAATATTATCACTGGATCGTCAGAAGATGAGCTGAAAGGATACTCTTCTCTTTTCTTTGTTATTTTTTCTCAATATCGTTATACTTTTATTAAGGCTATGTTATTTTGTCAGTTTTCCTCATGACGATACATAGTACATTTTCCAGAGATTTTCCATCTAAATAATTAATTGACAATATATAGGTAGATGATATTAGGAAAATGTAATACTACAATAATACATAACCGCCTTTTTTGGTCCTACGATAATGATTTAAAATTACCCATCACTACATAGTATAAAACAAAGTCGCTTCACGTTATCTGTCCCTATGTTAGCTTAGATCTTTAAAACTACGCTACGGATTCCAATGCAGTTTTTTAAATAGATAGAGTGATTCAAGAGGAAGGTTTTTATATATAATACATGCATAATATGGTGGACGAACACTGGTAATTTTAGATTATTGACTTTTAGGCGGAACGAAGTCCGCCGGGTCAATTAGTATTTTATAAAAACCCCTTAAAATTAATTACGTACATAGAATAAAGAAATTTAATTTCAATTTACTCAATATCAATTAAAAAAGGCTCAGATTACAAATAAGTTCATTCTAGCTGACCTAACTAGCAATATTTTAGAAGAGTAAAGCATCGTTGAGCAATAACGATTCTAATGAATATTAAATTTATTCGCAAGATCGAATGAATTAATTAACCAATTAATTGAACTTGAATTTAGCAAGCGCGTGTTTATTTATGCTTGATATCAGTTACATTAACAGTTCAGATAGACATTAGAAATTTGTGTTTCTACATAATAATATTATAATTCGATATTGTGAATAAAAAACATTAGTTATACGACAAGTCTTTCTTTTTATATTTTTAAAATCGTGTATTTGATTCTCCATTGTTTTCAATTATTTTTTTTAACCACACATAAAAACGGAGAGTTCACGTATATTTCAACCGCAAATGTATGTTAATTTCTTGTTGAAGTAGTGAGAATAAAAATTGATAATAAATATTTATAAATATTTTCAAATTCTTCTTTCTTAATTTGAAATCGCAGCAAATAGAAACTACTGAATTTAATTTAAAGGACAAATTTAATGTAATACCTATATAGTATAGTTTCATTAACATGTATCTACTATATTAAAAGGGAAACCATAGAACATTATTAGGTAATAATGTAACGAAGTTTCTGATCGGTGACTTTTATTGCATCACTAATAGTTATGTTCTTGGTTTAAATGAGTTTCTATGACCATTCTTATGGACATCATTAATTAAAGATAGTAAATTTAATAGAAATGGATAGTCAATTGTTGACTAAAAATGCACGTAAGAACCAAGTCCGTCAATTACATATACAGTAAAAGCTCGTTATTGATGGGCGATAGGTTTTGCCCATATGTCTGAATATGGAACCATGAATGACCCGTCGGTACTTCTGTACTTAAAGGAACCTGACACTCAATCGCAAATAAATAAATTGGCAGTCACAAATTCAACAAAATTGGCGAATACTGTAAACGTCAACGCAAAAACCTTGTAAAAGGAGATTTT
The DNA here is from genome assembly GCA_949699795.1 of Spicauda simplicius. Classification (NCBI taxonomy): domain Eukaryota; kingdom Metazoa; phylum Arthropoda; class Insecta; order Lepidoptera; family Hesperiidae; genus Spicauda; species Spicauda simplicius. The sequence continues at coordinate 7,220,321 of OX453070.1, read as the reverse complement.
AATACATATAAATAAATAAAGCATGTTCGTTATGAACATATAACACATTATAACGTTGACACAATGCTCAGTAACAGCGTTTATTACTTAAAAGGATACCACGAGCCATCCGTGGGCGCTTCCTCTATTGAAGACAATGAGCTTTATCCACTTAACGTTTGTCGTGTTAAATTAGTTAATTGTCGGTGCATCGCTCTCCACAACCGCACGGACAAATATTAACGGTCTGAATGTGATTCATACAATTGAATACGTGGGCGATATATTTTAAGTTGGCTGTGTTATCGGTCTTGAATAGCAGCACTGTCCCTTCCCATGGATGTCGCAGGAGGCTGGACGACGGTATGTGTGGTCGCATACCGTCGTAAAGACCAGACGGAGTGGTGGGCCAAGCCACTCACCTGAGACGATGCCCGATGGGGTAACGCGTTCAGAGGACTCTGGTTGCGTTTTTTGGAGATCTTGGACTCCTCTTTATAGCGCTGAGGATGGCCACGGGGAGGGAGGGTTGGCGCGGAAAAATCCCACATAACCCTGCGTCGCACCCTCTTCATCGGGTACCTTTTGAAGATTTCCCCTTCGAGAACAAAAAAAGGAGGCTATTAAGGGATAAAATACTGTTATTCAGATAGAACCCATGTTCTGTTTGAAGTTTACTACAGATGTTCATGGGCGGCAGTGGCCATTTACATCAGGTGGACTGCATGCTCCTTCGCCACTTCAGTCAGATAAAAAAAGAATAAGATTAGTACAAATAGATTAGTATATTTTTATATACCAACTGTTGATCTTATTTCTCCACATTCATTTAATTCCATTTCTGTAATCGGCCCTCACACATCTTCCAATACACAAAAATATAACTCTAACCCTTAAAAACGATAAATAGTATTATATCTATTCAATGTTTCGTACCCTTTTGTAAATATCGGGAATATCGAATGTTATGAGGAAAGAAAGATTTTAATACTTTTTTATTTATGAATAATGAAGTAAGAATTTCACGTAAAAGATATAAGTATTGGTATGATTCAGTCAGATTGAATTCCTAATTATGTATTAATAATGCTTGTAATTTGATCGAGTCATGCAGATGAATGGACTTAACAAAAGTCAAATTGATTGACTCTACCCCGGAGATGAAAAATTCTAAGAAATATTAAGGGTACTCACGGAGCGGTTTTCACCCGCGGCCGCCGCGGTTGCGGGCCCGCAGCTTCTGTAGGATGCAGATATAAATGTAAAAAAATAAAGCAACACTCACGACGCGTTTTTCACCCGCGATGCGCGCGGTTGTTTGCGGCTCCCGCTGCACCGGCGGGCATCCTGTATAACCGCGCAGGCCGCGGTCAACCGCAGACGCAGCGGTTTGCGCCCGCGCGCTCTGCGGTCAGTTGACGGGCGAGTGCAGTAGTCAGGACCTCAATTGATGGTAAACCGCTCGTCTTGCGGTTTTCGCCCGCCACGTTTGCGGTCGATAATCGCAACCGCGACGGCAGCGGAACCGCAAAAATAGGCGGTTTCGTGAGTTTCGCACAGAAGCTGCGGGCCCGCAACCGCGGCGGCCGCGGGTGAAAATCGCTCCGTGAGTACGTAGCCTAAGCCGGTTTAACATTAATTGACTTATGTTACAAATAATTTGATTTAACCTAATAATAAGTAAATACTGACAGATGTTAACTTGTTCAAAATTTAAATAATGATAATTAATGAATATTGTAAGTAATCCATATATGTATAGGTACCTACTAACACATTTGACTACATCTACTAACGGATTAGGCTTCCTGTAATGTTAGTGAAAATGATTAAATAAATACATGTTTTACATTCAGCGTACATTGCAGATTTCATAAATATAGCATTAGTTTGCTTCTACCGTTTTCACGTACTCATCAGCTGTTCTACAAAATACAAGCGTAGAATAAAATAAGCCTTATTTGAACATCTAAGAAAAATCGAGCAATGTTAATAAACATCTTAAAGTATTTGCAAAAAATATCTGAAATATGTACTCCAATATTTAATTTTGTTATTATACAACTATTCTTATTCATCAAACTATTTTACAAGCTATCGGTTCAATTGAATCATATGTTTTTTGATGAATATAATATAGAATTAAAAAAAAAATACGTGAGTATTATGTTATTATTGTCGTTGGCGAATCACGGCAAATGTTCGCCTCTTTACCGTGCGTATTAAATGGAAGTCGATATTATTTTGCCTGTTAGACACTCATGGACCCCTTCGGGCTTATATTCGCTTAGTCTCAAGTAAACTAGGACATGGAATAGGGTCGACTAACCCAATTACTTATCTTGGGGTACAGAATATTAAATAGAAGATGCACAGGCATGCGCTGCGGTAACCAACACTCATGCCAGCCGTAATGACTGTGGGCACACACAGGCATTTTGTTTTTTAACTCCTATCCTCTAACATGATCAGAGACAGTTTTCTATGTTACTTTCCTGTCGGTTCTGAACATTCCCATTTAGAAAGGCCTACGTCAGGCCAACTGATGAATAGATTGTAAATATTTAATTTAATGATAAAGGCGAAGGAAGTAGAACTAGATACCTAGTTATTACTACCACAGTGACATGTATGGGTCTTACAATTTGCGGTTCAGGTACAAACCAATTGTACAATTGTTTTACCACAAGGAAAATTTTATTAACGATTGATTAAATCTTCCTTATATGATACTGTACGCTTAGTCACGGTATATGTAAATGTGTATATATATTTCTGATGTAATTATTGTTATTATTTGAAAAATAGCTGTACCCTGCGAGCGTTGCTACGCCATCACAAAAAATACACCAGAAACCTCCGCGAGCTCAAGAATAAGAACTTTGTTAAAGATCATCACATGATCAAATGAATAGTTTACGATTCTATAGAGGACATACAGACAAACATTCATTTTTATATATAAAAATTCGCGAATACGAATGCGAATATATTTATGTGTATGATTGCGTACTTACTTAAAACCACATACACATGTATGTGGTTTTAAGTAAGAAGTCCTAGTATGGGGGCTGTATTCGGAAAAACCCTATAAAGTACATAACTATTACTTATTTAACTAAACATACTCTATCCAATAGCATTCATAATAAACGTACTAACATACTTCAGGTGTAGCTAAATGGGGCACAGATCATTGATCCCCATTACCTTCAATATCAGTCGCCAAAGTTGGTTCCTCTAATTGTCCCTCCGATACAGGTGAGTACTCGCTAAACGACCCCTCTGGCACATTGAAAAACTCCTTTAATTTCGGTCGCAATTTTCGCAATCGCTGAGAAAAGAACAAAGAATCCTTTATTGCTATTTTTGAATCTATAGTTACTCAGACAGTTAGTGGTTGGACTCTAATTTTTACGTTCGTGTTTGCTTGTACAAGCGAAATGCGTTGGTATCAAAGAAAGCGTTGTACTGGAATGAAATACGTGTTTTAATTCAGTTTTATGGAACGATTTCTTCATACATATGTGTATGGTTGCAAAGTACAATGTTATTAGAAGATCGGAAAAACATTATAATTGTAAATAAATTTAGGCCTTACGTAAAGTAATATATGTATAACGAGTTGAACGGGAGATGCTGTGCGCGTTGTTCTTCATAACTAATCGTGAATTTCATTTGGAACGCGGCGAAGTCGGACGTAGGCTAGGCACACTTGTATTCACCGTGATTTTATATATCCTATGGTGCCCGCTGACCGCTCTCTGTTTGTATCCGAATACGGCCAAATCAATTAAGTTTTGACGTTCCATTCACCGATATATAAATGTTTTATTTTAAATTGGAAATAGTTGTATTACCTTTTATGCTAGATAAAGGACAACATCCAGGAGATAAGAGAAAACAGAGTGTTCCTGTATAACGTCAACACCTAGATTAGCAACATGTATGGTTCAGTTATTATTGCCAAATAACTACATTAGGAGAGGCCTAAGTCCAGTCATGGACCTCGAAAGGCTGTTGAATAAATGGATAGTATATAATACAACATTACTTGATGTTCATGGAACATGCTACTCATAAAAAAACTTCCTATACCTGTATAGGACATTAGATTTCTTTAGATTACTTATAAACACCAAAGTTGAAACACGTGATCTTTAATAAATAGGGTAAGATAAAACGTTCAGGAGCATTTTCTCTAATGTTTTAACCGATTTTCATGTTTCAACCCATGCAAATCGATGTTATCATCTAATTTTCTATAATATTTCAATGTTACGGAAATCTGTATTAAGTATGTAACGAAGTATCTAACGGAGTAACACAACATTAGATTTTTTGCAATACAGAGTTAATGTATAAAGTTTCAGCAATTCCGGAACAAGACCTACGCGCACCAGAAATACTTTATGAACTTAAATTTGCGCTTTTCACAAACATGCTCAATTTGTTCCATTGAAATCTGCCCTACATTGGACAATACTCAAGTTTTAAATGAAGGCAAAGTTTTCTTTGTATTGCCAGCCGCATCTATAACCCCCAAGTACATTGTCCTAATTGAAATTATGCCAATACTCTTGGGGATTCTATTGTTTTTACAACAATACATTGTTTATTTAAACTGTTTCCGTTTAAGGAGAAATTAGGTCGCTTACTTATTATTCGTAAATTTATTTTCTCACCTAACAAGTAAATGGCTTCCTTCAATCAACTGACCTTAATGGCTGTTAATGGTAAATTAAGAGTTTAATACATATTTTATTTCCCATTTCCTTTGATGCCTTGATTAAAGACGTTTAATTTTGTTGGTTTTACTTGGAAAATGATTTTTAATTCCCTTCTTTCTAACAGATTATTATTAGAATACGGTCTAAAATTACTCATGATTTAATCTATCAGCCATTAGAAGTTACTGTTGAACTTAAAATTTTCTTTAAAAAATTTTTAAACAAAAAATACAACCGACTTCCATGCCACATAAAAGTAAAAAATAATTTAAATACATGTTGGTTTAGAGCAAACACAGTTCTTAGTACATAGTCCCGAAGTCGGCGCTCATATAAGATACATGTAGTTTCGTCATGATCCAGCAAAATATGGTGAGCGCCGACTTCGGAACTATGTACTAAGAACTGTGTTTGCTCTAAACCAACATGTATTTAAATTATTTTTTACTTTTATGTGGCATGGAAGTCGGTTGTATTTTTTGTTTAAAAATTTTTTTTTCACGCTTTTCAGTCACGATAAAATCAGTTATGGCTGTTGCTAGTCGTCCGCTAACCGGATGAATAAAATTAATTATTCGTCCGATTTTCGGATGAATAAAATTATGTGCTGACGTCATCATCTAAAAATAGACTTCTTTGACACAACCGGTCGGGGGCGCTACCGCGCCCCCTCCCTTAGATTCTGAATTAGAAAAATCTGTTCGAACCTAACCTAACCGAATAAAACAACTTTTTCTGAGTAAACATTTATTTAAAGAATAGACCTATAATTATCAATATTTAAAGTAGAAAAAGTAATATAAACCTTATAACTAAGAGGTCAATTTTCTTATCATACGTCTTTGCTTTGTTAATATATTACAATTCCATAAGTATCAAATGGCCAACGCCTATGCTTTAAGCCTGAAGTACCCGTGCATCATCAAGGCTGAAGAGTTGAAGGTCAAAACTATCATGTTATATCTTTGCCTAGTAATCTCATTACATATACGTAAGCACCATATGGCCAACGCCTATGGTTTAGGCTTGAAGGACCCCAGCATTATCAGGGTTGAGGAGTTGAAGGTCAAATTTTTCATGCCATATCTTTTCGTAGTAATCTCATTACATACACGTAAGTAACAGATGGCCAACTTCTATGGCTTGGGCTTGCAGTACCCTGCATCATGAGAGTTGAGGAGTTGAAGGTCGATTTTAATATTATACGTCTTTACTTTGTAAATATATTACATACCCATAAGCATCAAATGGCCAATACCTATGGTTTAAGCTTGAAGTACCCCTGCATCATCAGAGTTGAGGAGTTGAAGGTCAAATTTTTCATTTTTATCTTTGCTTAGTAATCTTATCAGATATACGTAAGCACCATGTCGCCAACGGCTATAGTTTAAGCTTGAAGCACCCCAGCATCATCAGGGTTGAGGAGTTGAAGGTCCAATTTTCCACTGTATACAACCATAAGTCTAACGTTCTACCTTACATCTTTTTAAACTCATTTTAAATGCATAAGCATGAAATATCTAAGTTTAATGGCTTAGGCATTCAATACCCTTGCATCATCAGGATTGAGGAGTTGAAGGTCCAATTTTTCATCGTATACCTTTGCTTAGCAATGTTATTATAAATCCGTGAGCAACAAATGTCCAACGTATATGGTTTAGGCCTGCAGTACCCCTGCATCATCAGTGTTGAGGAGTTGAAGGTCAAATTTGGTATCGTACATCTTTGCCTTGCTATCTTATTATATATCCGTAAGCACCAAATGGCCATCACCTACGGCTTGGGCTTACAGCACCCTGCATCATCAGGGTTGAGGAGTTGAAGGTCAATTTTTTTGTCATATGTCTATGCTTAGTATTGTTATTACACATCCATAAGCACCAAATGGTCAAACCCTATGGTTTAGGCTTGAGGCACCCCTGCATCATCAGGATTGAGGAGTTGAAGGTCAAATTTTTCATCACATGTCTTTGCTTAGTAGTCTTGTTACATATATGTAAGCACCAAATAGCTAATGTTATAGTTTAGGATAGCTGTAACCCTGCATCATCAGGATCGAAGAGTTGAAGGTCAAATTTTTCGTCAACCTATATAAGCATAGATATATAATACATATTCCAAGTTTCATAAGAATCGATTCGGCAGAAGCCGAGTTATCTCAAATTATCTAAAAAACCTGAGGAGTGGTGGTGGTTTCCACCCAATAACTCAAAGAGTTAAGCATCACAGCATACTCATGTCCAAGAGAAAAAGTTGCGTGATAAAATTTCCTATCAAATGAAAGAAAGAAAATGGAAATCGGTTCAGAAACATCCAAGTTATTCAAGATTTTAAGAAACCGACATTTTCCAATTTTCCGGGAAAACCGCCGGAAGGTTTTCATTTTCCTTAATATGGGACTGCCTGTGAAACTAGCCGCATACAATGTCGTATGAATCGTGTCGGTAGGTCGACGATTTCTAGCCATTTCGCCCGAACATACATAAAAAAAAAAAAAAAAAAAAAATATACGTGACGAATAAATAACCTCTTTCCTTTGGGAAGTCGGTTAAAAATATGTACTAAGTCAGCATCTTAGTTGAGGTCGTATTCCGATCTGGTAACAGAATTTAAAATATTTCTTACAATTTATACGTCCTCATGTAGACTTATTGGCTAATATGTTTTTTATAAGTGATTTTAACTCCATGAATGACATAGGTATGGCAGTTATACCTCCTTTTTGGAACCATACTCCTTCCACCTTTGCTAAAACATACTATTACAAGAGATATTCTTAACCAACGCAGCAAATTTAACGTAACACTGAAAAAATATGTGTGCTCTGACATTGTTTTTCTATCGCTTTTTGTACACAAAATTTTACTTATCGTTCTGTGCAGCACGTTTTTTTTATGATTATACTATTTATTTTTAACTTCACAGTTACATTAGTAGTTCTCTTAAACAATTTACGAACTTAACGCTTTTAGAAATTAGCGTCAAAATTGTAACAGAAAAGTTGTCGGTATATGTACATTTTAACGAAAGCGTATTTACTAGCCCATATTTTATACTTATATTGTTGTTAAAATTACAAAATCTATAAACATTTAACAACGGAGTCGATTCCAATGATACATGATATATTTTAATCTGTCACATCTTGCCTGTAGAGCTTACCATAGAAATCGACATACCTACATAAGTAAATACGTTAAAAAATAGCGTCTCTTCTGACGCAGTCGGGTATCACTACATAGTGTAGAACAAAGTCGATTCCCGCTGTCTGTCCCTATGTATGCTCACATCTTTAAAACTACGCTACGGATTTCAATGCAGTTTTTTGGAGTTTACTCCTTAAGATCGATTTGCATACATAAGGGCCCGGTATGAGAGAATTTGTGAAGAGTAAAATCTACTGAAGAATGACCTCGTTACGATTCAGTTCTGATTACAAAATCGTTACGTAGACAAAAGTTTCCTAGTAAGAGACTTGCTTTTCTTAATAGATAGAGTGATTCAAAAGGAAGGTTTTTACGTATAAAAACATGCATAATATACCTAGAAGTGGAACACTGATGATTTTAGATTATTGACTGTTAAGCGGAACGAAGTTCGCCGGCTCGACTAGTATATTATAATCCGTCAAGCCTTTTGCCTTAGAGCGTGCCAAAGAAATCGACATACCTACATAAGTATATACGTTCAAAAATAGTCCCTCTTCTGACACAGTCGGGTATAAAGTATTAAAAATAAGATTCCATCTTAGATAAATAAATTGTCATTTTAAGGCCCTCAAGTTTAAAGTTGTGGCGCTTCGTAACAAAGCCGCTAAGTGGTCTCAATTACCGCTAACAATTGCTGGCTTTAAATTAGCAGACCCGTATTTTTAACTCGCGTCTTCGGCTTTGTTAACAAGCTTGTTCTAACACACTCTTTATTAGTTTTACTGTACAATATATGACAATTAAAGTGGTTTACTAGTGAGATATGTAAGAAAAGGATTGTAATCTTTATTTCTTGTTAAACTTGTTTTAATATTATAAAACTCCACTTTCATGTTATTAAATAAATACTTAAACCATGAAATTATATCTAGTACATACTGTTAACGCAATCGCTAAATAGTAAATCAAATATAATGAGAGATATTTAAGTAAACATTTGTTCGAAAAAATAAAATCACATAACAGCTGTAGCACGTAACTTTTATTTGATACATACATTTGTCAGCAGGTATTTGTAGATTTAAGTTTTGCACGAAATAACTAATATTGAAACACACGCTTTCTACACTCATAGCCTCACACTAGGATTTTATCCTGTGTCGTGGGCACCATGAACACACACAAGACGAACACACAAACACCCAGACCCAGAACATGAATTTAAACTCATCATTCAGATACCTGTCTGGCTGGGAATCGAACCCGGGACCCATTGCGCGTCAGACCGGTGTGGCAACCGCCCCGCCACGCGGGTCGTCAACTATTGCTTAACAACCCTATTATTGAAAGAACTTAAACTTGGTATCAAACGCTTTAATTAGGATAACAAGCAGTATTGATGATAATCAAGCAATCCGCCTGTAAACGCTGATCACGACAGAATCTATTGCATTTGGCCATCTCAACCGGAATATCCTAATTAATTAAGATATTAATTTACCTTATATGTTAATTGAAGTGATGATCGTAGTCCACGAAAGTGTAAACGCATCTGTAATTGACTCAAATGAAACTCTTGTTCTGTACGAAGTTCCTTACAGATGAAAGGCAGTGGCCACTTACCATCACGTGTAGCGCATGCCAGTTCAAAGAATTTACAATCAACCGCAAATAAGTGGTTTCTGGTTTCATTAACAGATGTATTTCGAATAAAAGGGGCTAAATTTAAATAGTTTATGTGACTAGGTTTTTCCCGTCCATCCCTGTAGTTCCGGCATCAGGATAGGGCTACGGTATAACCTGCCTGTCGTAAGAGGCGACTAAAAGGGGGCTTCTGGGGTTGCGGGCGGCAAGGATTTCGAGCCGTCCAGCCAGTCGATCCCGGGAATGGCGGCGGTATGTGTTGTTGCATACCGTCGTAAAGACCAGACGGTGCGGTGGGCAACGCGCTCAGAGGACCCCGATTGCGTTCCTGTGGAGATCCCGGAGTCTTTTTTTAACGCCGAAAAAATCCGTCGCTCCGTCCGCTCGAAGCATATTCCACACGATGACCTAAGCTATAAGTTAATCCAGATCATAAACTATGTATATGTGCCAAATTTCCTCGAAAATTCGATGCGTTTTTTTACGTGAAAGAGTAACAAACATCCATCCTTTTTCTGAAACCTTCGTCTATAATATTAGTAAATTTCATAATGTATAAACGTTATTTGATTCAAATATACAAAGATCTATGAGAAGGAAAACCCACAGATTTGTTCTTACGTAGAAGCAAAGTTTGTTCAGTTCCCAATAATCGTATTACAAGTATCCAAACAAACAGTTACAGCAATCACCGTGACTACTTATTAGAACTTTGTTTGCGATCTCTTGTTCAATATTTAACTTTTACTTAGCTTCCACGCTATCCATAGTTCCATGCCGTAGGCTAATGGAAGTTACGCGTAATTAATCAGATATAGCTTTGTAGGTTTACTATAATGTGTTACTAGTTCGATAGTTACTAGTAGTATCGACGACCCGCGTGGCGGAGCGGTTACCATACCGGTCTGACGCGCAATGGGTCCCGGGTTCGATTCCCGACCAGACAGGTATCTGAATGATGAGTTTAGATTCCCTTTCTGGGTCTGGGTGTTTGTGTATTCGTCTTGTGTGTGTCCATGGAACCCACGACACAGGAGAAAATCCTACTGTGGGGCTATGAGTGTAGAAAGCGTGTATAAGTGTTGTTACCATATTTCCGATAGAAGTACGAGGGTATAACTTAAAACCGCTTTTGTATATCGATATATTTGTTATGTACAACCAATCTCACCAATATCGACGAGCGCACAAAACAAATTAGGTACATAAAGGAAAACAAAATCTTTTCTATTTAATAATTCTCTATCGATACATTAGTAAAAGACAATCGATATAACCAATGGATGAAAAAATGTAATCAACGAATTATTCAAAGGTAAATCCAAAACTGTTAATCGAATCCCATAGTTGTTACGTACCTATTAGACGTACCTGTTTGAATTTTAACACTTGCTGGGAAAAACCAACATTTACTAATTTTAAAACGTGTATTTATCAACTGGTTGCAATAACCGAGGCGCTGATATGAGAAAACAGTTTTCTATATCGATATCGATACGTTAACTAAATATCGGTTGAATATCCTTCGAAATTAACTGCAAACGGCCATATCTAGTTACAAGTGTACGAACAACGCAAGTTTCCACGACTCACATATGTATTTTACTATGTTTCGATCAATATAAAACTTTTACTAGGCAACTAAGAAATCTGTTGTTTTACCTTGAACTAAAACTCACAAGTAATTACTTGGTTACCAACTTTGCTTGGTCATTGTAGTGTTATTAATGACCAAAGTCCAAACACATGTAACATACGCTAAGATCTCTCGTACGATACTTTATGACTTCTTGTCCAGCCCTTTTACTTAGCAACGAAGTACTTTTTGTATATTTTTAAATATGGCTTATGATAGGTAGTAGAATCAGTATGGTATGACTGGTACACACTGCTATAACTTTTTCTACCGTTATGCAATTGTAACATTTCGATGTAAGGGTGCAGATGCCAACTAACCTATCTAGATGACTATCTGAGTAGAAATCCTGTTTTATACGGAGTTACACATAAGTGCCTGTGACTCAGTAGTCACAGGTACAGGTGGTATCAGGAAGTTTACTTCATGATGTCCATTCAAGGTGGTAGAACCAGTGTAGTTCGACCGGTGAAGTATCACCGCCACACCTATTTCTAGCGTGAAGCATTTCTTGCGTTTCGATAGAAGTGTGGTTGCCGGCACACTTTCAAATGAGGCGACCATCATAGTCCTCGGGAGTAGCAACGCATCAGTGATTGACTTCAGATGGAACCCATGTTCTGTATGAAGTTAATTACAGATGTCCATGGGCAGCAGTGACCACTTACCATTAGGTGGTACTTACGAATAGGCGGTGCTGCCTCTATAATTGAGTCTCGAAGTATTATTTTATTAAGCTTGTATTATACTTTTACCTTTAAAAATAATAAAGATAAATCTATCAATTCCATTGGTGTTTCTACGTTATTTTTACGCTTACGAAATATGCGGAACTAATGACATCAACGTAGCGATATATTGGCGCAGGATTCAATTATATTACAAAAAATATTTCATCCAATAGCGTATTGTTAAAACATTTTAGTGATTACAATGTTCATTCGAACGTAACGTGGGTTCTGTGTGGGTTTGCACGCTCGGGTGCGCAGGCGCAGGAGCGGCAGTGACCTCATAAGGTGCGTCACTCAGTATTAGGAACCACGGTGATTATTCTGAGTAGGTGCTAAATAAACTCGAATTTAATTGGTGATTGGACTTTGAATGCTTGAACTGCATTAAAATCGATAAAAACTTTTTAACAAAAAATATCTACCGACTTCCATGTCACAAAAAAGTAAAAAATAATTTAAATATATTTTGGTCTAGAACATACTCAGTACTTAGTACATAGTCCTGAAGTCGGTGCTCGACATATTTCGCTGGACGACGGTAACTACGTCCTATATGAGCTAAACCCTGATGATGTATTTAAATAAAGCCTCTAAGTTTGCTTTGTGCATCTACATATTCACAAAAATTAAACATAAAACACTTTTACAATTCATACAAACAGGGCGCCCCCTCTGGAAGTACCCCTCCATCATCAGGGTTGCGGAGTTGAAGGTCAAATTTTTCATCTTATATTGTTGCTTAGTAATCTTATAACATATACGTTAGTACCAGGTGGCTAACTTCTAAGGCTCAGGCTTGCAGTACCCTGCATCATCAGGGTTTAGGAGTTGAAGGTCAAAATTTTAATTTTGTGCCTCTGTTTGGTATTATTTTTACATACCCGTAAGCACCAAATTGCCAACTCCTATGGTTTAGAATTGAAGTACCCCTTCATCATCAGGGTCGAGAAGTTGAAGGTCAAAATTTTAATTTTGTGCCTCTGCTTAGTATTATTTTTACATAACCGTAAGCACCAAATTGCCAACTCCTATGGTTTAGGATTGAAGTACCCCTTCATCATCAGGGTTGAGGAGTTGAAGGTCAAATTTTTGATTTTATATTTTTGCTTAGTATTTTCTTTACATAACCGTAAGCACCAAATTGCCAACTTCTATGGTTTAGGATTGAAGTACCCCTCCATCATCAGGGTTGAGGAGTTGAAGGTCAAATTTTTCATCTTATGTTTTTGCTCAGTAATCTTATAACATATACGTAAGCACCAAATGGCTTATTCCTATGGTTTTGGCTTTAAGTACCCCTGCATCATCAGGGTTGAGGAGTTGAAGGTCAAATTTTTGTCCCATGAATTTGCTTAACAATTTCATTATATATTCGCAAACATCAAACGACCAACTTTTATAGTTCAGGCTAGCAGTACCCCTGCATCATCAGGATTGAAGAGTTGAAGGTCAAATTTTTCATAGTAAATACCTACATAGTAATTTTATTCTATATTTTACTCAATTGGACTTCTCCAGCTAAGGTTCGGCCGACTATCACTAATTTTATTATTTTGCTCCAAAAAGTTGAAGATCCTATGATTAGAACCTTATCAAACTCTTATCAGACTACCCCTGGAGTACATCCTTTCTAATAAAAAAAGAATCATCAAAATCGGTTGGCGGGATATTGAGTTATTCATACATTTATCGCGTACATTGAAAATGCAAATTTAAGACTTATGCGTTTTTCTTATGGATGCCCTAGTCAAAAAAATACTAAAAAAAAATGGGACCCTATGACACGCACTACCTTTCAAATAAAAAAAAAAATCATCTAAATCGGTTCACCCAGTCCGGAGAAATGAGGTAACAAATATAAAAAAAAAAAAAAATTAAAATACAGACGAATTGATAACCTCCTCCTTTTTGGAAGTCGGTTAAAAAGCTCATTAACCAATGAAACTCTTAAGACTGAGACCAGTCCAATCATAGAAATTGTCAAGCCGTTTGAGCAGTACAGAATCTAAAAAGTAGACATACATAGAAACGCTCGAAAAACATTACCATTTTTCTGACACAGTTGGATAATAATATGATTATAGTATCACGGAGGAACACTGAATGAAATGAAGGTAGAAAGTAAAATCCTTACTTCCGCTAAATGCCATTATGACTTAATATGGTCTCCAGTAAAAGCTAAATGTTATACATCGATCTCAGATAGGTATTAATCTTATCTGTAACCGCTTACCATCTGACGGACTGCATGCGTTTACTTACTCCCGTGATGTGCCATGTGGTATAGGCCTTGAACAGAATCAGTCCTTGTTTCCTCTTGGATATTTACACGCTTTCTACACCCATACCCCATAGTAGGTTTTTCTCCTGTGTCGTGGGTGCAGGACACACACAAAACGAACACACAAACACCCAGACCCAAAACACGAGTCTAAACTGATGAGTTTAGATTGAATGATGATTCAGATACCTGTCTGGCCGGGAATCGAACCCGAGACCTATTGCGCATCAGACCAGTATGGTAACCGCTCCGCCACGCGGGTCGTCTAAAATAAAGGGAAAAATCCCAAAAAAAATAGCAGCAGCGTCCTCTTTTGCATTATCAACATCTACTGTGACCACCACCACGCGTGCAAGGCGCAATAACTATTGGCAAAACCCCCGAAGCCAAAGCACATGTCCAGCACCTCAACTGGTCATAATGAACTAGAATAGCCTCTAAAAGACTGATTGTGTACATTCTATCAGCTCCATTCATACTCGTGACTAATACGCAAACTACGCAAGCGAATCGTATGTGCCATGGGAACCAGTCAAGCATTTAGTGGAAAATAAGCGAAACCATACAAAAAACATGTTTATTTTCCGGCCATTGATTAATTTATCACGCTAAACACTTTCACCAAACAGGAAATGCCGTAATAAGTTATGATACGTATTGCTCATACGATTATTTGCATACAAAACACGCAAGAATGCGAGAATGCGTGAACGCTTTAATGCTTCATTTTGTCTTGTTAATTATATCTATACACGCTAATACCTAAATTGATGAACAATGAAATAACGTTTGCATAGAGGAAAAACTTAAAAAAAATCTTTACTGACGTAGGTATTAAAGTCTTATTGCTAAATTAAGACTCGCTTCTTAATAGTTTTCATTCGCAGGTTATAGAATACAAGTAAAAAGTAAAAAATAAGTTTAAAAATCAAGCAAAGTGTGATACAGACTCGCGCTTGAAGGGTTCTGCACCATTATCTATAAAAACGGCAAAATGATCACGTATTTATTAAGTATTTTATAGATTTTTTTGTATTAAGTTGTTGTTGTTAATTGTTGTTATAGCGGCAACAGAAATACATCTTTTTTACCTGATTAAAGTAAAGCGGTTCTAGCGATTCGGCGAAAGGGTGTGTCTGTCGGCTCACTTTTACACGAGGCGACCATCTTCGCCCTCAGAACTAGCAACGCATCTGTAGATTTCAGAAAGAACCCTTGTTCTATATGCTTACAAAACAGTCTGTAAATATTTCAAAAAAAAGTCAATCAGTATCAATTGTAATGTAAAGAAGATATAAATTTATATTTATACTATTTATACTAATATTAAAAAGGCGAAAGTTTGTGAGTGTGTATGTTTGTTACGTCTTCACGTCTAAACGGCTGGAGCGATTCTCATAAAATTTGGTGGTGAGTTAGCTGATACTCTGGATTAACATATAGGCTACTTTTTAGTGGTATTTTTTCATCTGTCGATAGATGTAACCACAATCTTGGCTGCGCGAAAACTATTCATTCGTCTCATTTAAACTCCACTCTAATTAGAAGTTATTCGAAACTTTTGTAATGGATTTGGTTACGAACTCGGATAGATTTATGGGGATATTCGAAAGTTTCAATTATTGAGCTCCAAAACATCTCCGGTAACCCAAGTTTAAATAGGTATTTATTGAAATCGAATGATATTTTTGCCGAAACTTTTCACTTATTATACGAATATTCTTGATATATTATTTTACTAAAAATGTTTTAAAAGAAAAACTAAAAATTAGATCGAACAATCGTTATAAAGATATCATTACTATTTTTCCGTTTCATACTTTAATAATAGATATTGTAACTTCAAGTAGTAGTATTCTGCTTTGTACTGCGTCATGTTTAATCCAAACAGTCCAAACTACTTAAAGGAAAGATTTAAATACCTCCATCTCTCTCATGACACTCGCCTTCTTCGTTCAAATGAAAATCTTTTCCTTTTAACTCCTTCCTGTTCTTCATTATTCTATGGAAAATCTTTTACTTCAGTGGCTGTGCGCTTATGGAATTCCTTACCGATTGTCATCCGTCGCACACAGTCACTTGATTCTTTAAAAAAACAAGTAAAGGACTTCTATAATCTCCTTCTTATTTTATTGATCTTCGCGTTTCTTTATTTTATTGTATCTCCCCTGTCCCTGCACTTCTTCTTTTATTTCTATCCTTTATTTCTCTAACGTCTAGCTGCTGATATATTTATGTTTCTATTAAGTCGATATGTATTCTTCTGTACACCCCTACCCTCTCTTGCATTTTAAATGTTTCCTTTAGCCACAAAGGTTGTCTGGAAGAGATCACTATCTAAGTGATAAGACCGCCTTTTGTACATAACATTATGTATCTTTTGTTTCTGTTACATATAAATTGGTGTACAATAAAGAAATTTTGTATTGTATTGTATTGTAGTAACTTGACTAAGAAATAAAAAAATACTAAAGAATAAGTTATTGTCGAAAGAAACAATTTATCAAGACAAAGATTATATTGAAAGATAAACATATAAGACAATACGAGGATGTCAACTACAGGATAGCAACACAGCTCTAATTCAGACAGATCTCTAGCAATCTATACTTTAATATATAAAGCTGAAGAGTTTGTTTGTTTGTTTGAACGCGCTAATCTCAGGAACTACTGGTTCGAATTTAAAAATTATTTTTGTATTGAATAGACCATTTATCGAGGAAGGCTTTAGACTACATTACATCACGCTGCAACTATTAGGAGCGAAGAAATAATGGAAAATGTGAAAAAAACGGGGAAAATTATTCACCCTTGAGGGCTTCCGTTGCGTGCGCTGCGAAAACGGTACAAGATACCAAAAATATATGTATGAAAGAATTATTTCTCTTGAAATGATCTAAAAAAATGCCCGCGACAGTAATGTCTATCTTTTATATAAAGCTGAGGAGGTTGTTTGCAAAAATATATAATGCCCAAAATAACTATTCCACGCGTACGAAGTCGCGGGCACAGCTAGTTACATTATAACACCAGTAGATGTTCAAGAAACAAAAAGACTAATTCATGACATCCTTATAGCTGGAATGACTCACCGACGGAAATGTCCCATTCCCAATTGTAGAGGTTACGGTAAATTGTTCCGGTAACCTCTGTGACGTAACCGCTCGTTTATGAGATGTCATGTCTGTTTAAACGAAGTATAAGATATGGAACGTATTTAAAATAATGCTTTTGGAATAGGAAAGCAACCAACGTGAAATGGTTATTTCTAAATGGTTACCGTAATATTTTTATATTGTTATGGCATAAATATTGTATCTGTAGTATAATTTTGTATTACTTACTATATATACATCATAATTTTGTAGTATATTCTCGCGTATTATAGATAAATTAATAGAGTAAAAATCTAATATCAAAACCAAAATAATAATTCGCAAAATAATTTTAAAATCACATATTCAGTTTTACAATATTACCTACAGTTTTCGTTGTAATTCCATTTCAATGTCCAGGTTTATTGCTTCAGGGTGTCCAAATAAATTTATATGCCGTTTTTCTCGAAGACTTAAGTAAATAAGCAATTATAATCGCCCTCGCATAACGTTCTATATTAGAAAAAACTAGCTTATCATCAAACCTTACATAATTTTTAAACAATGTTTAAACGTTACAATATATAATTTAAAGATAAATTGGTTTTCTAATCATCCAATCTTTTGTTTCAGATATTGGAAAATGGCGGACGATTTGAACAATACCGATGATATCTCATCGAGTGTTCGGCCCAGTGAACTGTCAATGTAAGTGTTGTAAAGGTGGAAATAATTCAACGGTATTTTTGAAGCCAAAAAATTAATTACCTAGATGTGTATTTTAGTACGTTTTATACATAACACGTTCGTGATAAAAATAATTTGAACATCCAATAACATAAGGTAGACATATGTCTAGAAATACATAGTATTACCCAATCTGTAGGCTTCTTTATCATAGGAACTTGAACTTAGCTAATAGGTACGTCGTATTAAATATAAACCTTAATAAATGATATAAACATTATATATTTCCGAAAAACAAATGCGAAGCTACTCACAATCGACAAAGAGATCGCGTAACGTAAAAAAATCTGCTGAAATGAGAACCTCCCCTTTAAAGTTAGTTAAAAAACAAAAGATTAAATTACGACTGCATGACTGACTAAAAAAACAAATAAAAGTATAAAGGTGAAGTAATAATAAAGGCTATAAAAGGATTTTTTGGTTCCCTGAAACAATTGCCATGTTCAACCATATGAAAGACCATTCAAAACAAACAAACGAGACAGAAATTTCTTAGAAAACCATCAACACTCGTCTTAATTTAAATTTAATCCCGCACCGTACAAAGCTGAAATGTATTATACAGGGTTTTGCTTGACGAACTTTGCGCTCCAATTAATTCATTCTACATCTGCCGCAAGGGTTCCTGGTCATTGTGAGTGGCGCATTATTTTGTTTTAAAACGGTATTGAAACTGGAGCTCCCGAACCTGAATACTGTCCTGGACAAAAGGTATCCGGTGTATGGACCGAGCAGAATAGACCGGACGCTAGTATAGAAATGCGTGGGAAGAAATTTCTCTAGAGAATTTTGCTTTAAATACAGTAGGTACATCGCTGCTTTGCGAAAATTTCTCCAAAGTTACTGTCTTGATTTATCTGGGTTAGACAAAAGATATCCTGTTTATGGTCCATACGAATGGACCGTACGTCTGCTTTAAATTCATGGTAAGCGATATCTTTACGAAATTTAATAAGACCTGCAGTACACTTCGTTGATGATATCTTAAATTACCCGTAAAATCTAGTATTCTGGTTTTACTGTCTTTAAACAAGACATAAGCTTTTTATGGTCCACAGCTACTCGTAGGTCTCCTATTATAGGCATTTTACCCATCGTCAAAACACCTGGCTTATATAATTATACTCGTATATCGTCAATCCATTATTGTCCCACTGCTGAGCACAGGTCTTCTCTCAGAATGAGAGATTTTTAGGCCACAGTCGACCGCGCCGGCCAAGTGCAAATTGGTGCACCTGGCTTGTCTATTGGTTAATGCAATGAGTGTTGATGGTACACAGGAGAAGGCTGATGGCCTCGAATTTGTCCCTTAGTATCCTCTTCCAACATCAGAAACGAAAAACAGGACTGGCACTGTTCAATACACGGCACAAACCTAATAAAGTCGTATTAACTTTTTAACATACTTTTTCCTATTCCTGAGCACAACTACCTTTGTGCATCTTTTTGTATCATGAAATACCAATGTCACCCAATTAAATCATTTTATGTCAGTAAAAGCTAACAGTATTTTTTATGTATTTTGTTTTATATTCTCTCAGGTTTTCACCCGGTCTGCTGACCTTCGCAGCGATAGTCACTGGCTTCATTATGGTCATAGGCCTCTTTGGCAATCTCCTCACCGTGGTCGCTCTTCTCAAGTGCCCAAAAGTCAGGAACGTCGCTGCAGCGTTCATCATTAGGTAAGCGGTTTTTTTCTTTGATGTATTAAGTTGTACTTTTCAATAATATTTAATTTTACTGAATTTTTTTGTATTGATTTAAAATTCCTCATAAAAGTTGTATTATTTTCTATTTGATCATCGAAACAAATGAGTTTTGATTCTGTGGTCCTCAATTTATTGGTGAATTAATTATTAATTTAAATTTTACTTATCAAAGGACACATGAAGTAAATTGAATATTTGAAAGGCTTTTACTGAGAACCAATAAAGTTATTTACATACATTTTATACTATGCAGAGTCTTTGGCTAAAGTCAATTAAATCACTGGATCAATCGGTGGACAGCTAGCTGTTATATTTTAAAATTATTTGAAATACGTTTTACTTTTCAACTATTCATATACAGTTTTACACATACATTTTGTACATGACACAAACTTTGGATGTGGTCGGCTAAATTGGGAAGAGTGAAAAAAAACTTACTTTCAACTTGTCGTGTAATAAAAAATGTGTATTATATTTTTGTATGAATTGTCAATTACATGTTCATGGACTAATTTTGATAAAAAATATACGAAGCAGTTAATTAAAGATACCTTGGAATTTTTTATACTGTTGTCAACCGACACAAAACATCGAATACAAAGTGACTAAGATTCAACTTACTGCCTACACTTGGATACTATATTGTCCATCTAACTTCGTAGAATTAGCTGAATAGACGTAGGCAGTCGTTATTGAGTTCTCGCTTTGACTAATTTATTCATTACATCTCAATGCACCGCAATGAAGCAAATGGTACTGTGCTGATGGAATGGATATTATGTACATATTTATAACATAAAGTGGAATATATAATATATTGGTAATAATTGCCAACATGAGTAAATTATATAAAAGTAATAAAAGCGGTTTTACTTGTGGTATGGTGCTCTAAGTATCAATTTATAACTTTTCTCCAAAACTATAAGAGCGCTTTCACATTAGGTCGCAAGTAGCGGCTGCGGCGCCACAGCCGCGCGACTGTAGAGAATGCTTTCTTTTTAAAACTTCAATTTACATTTTTTTTATTAGGGTGGCGCTTTGTACTTTTATAATGGAAATAGTAATAAAAAATATAAAATACTGAATAATTATTTCAATAATAAGAAAGCATCAGTTGCAGTCAAGCGTCTGCCGCGCTGCGGCCGCGCTACTTGCGAACTAATGTGAAAGCGCTCTAACCGTTTACGTTGTTACCCTTCATTCTTAAGTACAATTCGGGGATTGACCGTGCAATGTTCATACATTGCACATTTTATCAATTACGAACGAAACTTAAACAATTGACTAATTAACTCTTGCTTAAGACAAAATAATATTAAGCCTTTTTGTTTTCTGGTTTGAAGGATATGGTAACAGAAAAACTTTATAGAGTTTGTGGAGGCGTTCGTAAGCTTGAATCGATTCCGAAAAAAATACATTATTTATTTCTCTTTAAAAGTAATTTTCCATGACTTAAAAGTGCAACTGTCACACATACATATATTTGCCCTATAACCATAATGTTAAGCACTATTGTGTTCTACTTTGAATATGTAAGAAAGACAGTCACTTATACCACTTTCCCGCGTTACTTGCATAAAAACTAGCTATATTTACAACATGAAATTGTACATGAAACCGTATACAATTTAATTTAAAATTACGACGATCCACTTTAGTGTGAAAGTTTGATTAGATTTAAAACAGTGAGACATAAACTTAACAACTTTAAAATTATGTCTGGCAATAAACATGCAAACGTTTATTAAGTTTATCTTGTGTTATACTATTCCAAGCTTTTCATTTTGTGTATGACGACTAAGTAATAAAATCTTGAAATTAGATGATAGAATTAACGCTTATTTCGCTTAGTTACTCCTTATCTATATATTAATACGTGAAGCAAAAACTTGTGATTCGTTTTTAAGATACTTGCCGCAGGCGGAGGAGTATGAGATTACGCATGGTTATAGTTGATGTAGAGCAGGATTGCGCAATGCTAATATTTTTTTCAAATAATGCATAAATTAAACATCAAATCAACTAAAACACATTACACACACTACCTTGCATTTGACACAAACTCATATATAATCAACGAAATAGAACATTCAATGCCTTACTGTGAAAACACATAATGTAATAATGTCAGATGTCTTGGCTACCCGCTATTGCTTTTAAATGCAGCTTAGATAAATAAACCTCATTTTACCTTTAACGGGTGCGTTCAAAATAACTTAGAGAAATATTGGTGCTACTATGGAAAATATAAAGTTTAGTTTTTTAATTTAAATTACGGTCGAATTTCAACCGTTGCGACGGGTAACTAGTATTTATAAATACGTACCACATACGCACACGCACAAATGTATCACTCATACACGCTTAATTTTTATGCTTCATAGAATACCAGTCTTGCTGATAAAGACGGTATACCTTAATGCTGCCTAAAAGAGTTTTCAAGATAATAATATTAGTGTTTTCTTATAAGTATTTGTTGACGAATAAATATGTTTGTCTTCCTTTATAACATTTGTTATATTTTGGTTTGATTTTATTTGTCTACTTATTTCAATAGATACTTATTTATTAGATGCTATGTCCTAATAATATATTTCGATCCATAATAAAATTAAAGGCAATTTATAAAGCCAATATTATAAACATCATTCGCGTTCATGTATAATGAAAAGTTATTTCAGAAAAAAAAAAACAATTTTTATTTCAATTTTAAACGCTTAGTCAGGTGTATAATTAAAAGAAGTACTAATTTACATCGTAATTGTTTTTGCCTTCAATACCCCAAAGCCTTTATGAAAGTTGTTAAGTAGAATTATAAGTAGGTAATTCTCCAAAAACTTAAATATTTACTCTGAGTCTAGTTAATCTTTACACAAGGCATGCAAAAGTAAGGCTTTGAACATAAAAAGTGTTTTAACCTAATAATATAACATTTTACTGTAAATTACATTCTGGAAGGTACGGACATTTTTTATTCATAATAATTCAACCAATAAAACGGTCGCAAACACGTGTCTTCTTTAATAGAGAGAATTAGCTAAAATTTTACCAGATTTTTTTCACTAAATAGAGTGCTTGGCACAATTATATATTCAGATACATAAAATAAAATATAATTAACTCAATGACTTACTAAGGCATATCGTTTCGGTGGTGCACCCTTCAACTCAAATGCAATTGCTTCACGGTAGAAATAGAAATAGGTGTGACGGTGGTGCCTTTTCGGTCGATCTGTATTCAGTCAACCTTACAAAAATAATACATATATATTAATTCGTAAAGCAAAAACTTGTGAACCGTTTTTAAAATACTTGCCGCGGACGGAGAATGGATGTATAAAAGGATTATGCAATGCATAAAATATACATAAGATCAATACATAAAAACATTACACACACTACCTTGCATTTGACACAAACACATAGGTACATAATAAACAAAATATGACATTCAATGTCTTACTATGAAAACACATAAAGTTAAAAATGTCAGATGTTTTTGTCAAAACACCCGCTATTTCTTTTAAATGCAGCTTAGTCAATCAAACCTCTTTTTACCTTTACGGGATTAATTTAAAATAACTTGAAAATCAATTTAATTGAATTTTAGAAATAATTGTGCCACTTTGGACAATATGAAGTTTAGTTTTTGAATTAAATTTTGTCCGTTGCGAAGGGTGACTACAATATATATATTAATGTAACTAAACACTTGTACTTTACCTGGTTCACTATTAACAAAACTTTATGAATTCCAGCCTCTGCATAGCCGACTTTCTCTTCTGTGCCGTGGTGTTGCCGTTCGCCATATCGGGATTCTGGACCAGAACGTGGGCCCACGGGGACGTTCTATGTAAATTGGTACCGTTCTTGCGGTACGGGAACGTTGGAGTGTCTCTGCTGAGTATCGCCCTCATTACTTTAAACAGGTGAGTCTCTTGGGTATATAATTTTATATGCACATAGGTTAAACAGCGATTTAGATTTTTATTATTATTAATTATTGGGTGTTTCTTTATTTGCCTTTGTGTGTATAAATAGCGTCTAGGTACCAATTCGCACTTGGCTCGACCTTAAACTCTCTCATTCTGAGAGCAGTCCTGTGCCCAACAGTGAGACAATAATGGGTTTACGAGAGGTATAAATAGCATGCACAATACAAGAAAACTCTGGGTCTGATAAGTGAGCTAAATCCTCAAGAGTAACCTTTGTTACTTTACAGGTTACAGATACTTTTATCTGTGACCTACCTTAAGTAAAGCTTCAATCCTATCTAATGATTATTACCGATGTCCATGGGTGGCAGAGGCCATCTTAACATCTAGTCTGTGCATTTACTACTTTACAATTTATTTTTATATTTGATTCCACACTAGTAGCATTGCCGGCACATTTTTTCTGCCTAAGAATGTTAAAGAATGTGTAGAACTATGTAGTGGTTTGAGGACTGTGGTAAAAGAGATTTAAGATTCTAACCTCATCTGTGGTTCATCACTGCTTTTTATGGACGGCTGTGACCACTCATCACCAGGTGGATTACATATCACTTTACTATTTCTTTAATAATAATGAAAATATATATTTAAAATTTAGTCATTTTGTGACCTTACTTACTTTACGATGCTCATACTTCAGTATTCGTCAAATGCTATCCAATATTCTATACTCATTTATTATGCAGATATCGTCCAAACCTCAACAGGATAATGCTGTAAAGTTTTATTAATATTTGTTCAAGGTAAACATCATGTGACTACCACCCATTTATTCCTTTTATCATTTTCGATTATGGTTTTGTTGTAATTATTTTAAATACTAGTTGAATTCCGCAGCTTCGTCCACGTTAACAAAAATCAATTATCCCGTGGGAATAAGATATTTTCCTGCAGTAAAAAGTAGCCTATATGTTATATCCAGAGTATCAGCTAACTCTCTACCAAATTTTATGAAAATCGTTCTGGCGGTTTACACGTGAAGAAGTAACAAATATACACTCGCACAAACTTTCGCATTTATAATATTAGTATGATTAATTACATAATTCATAACCACAATGAATATATATAATCTAAACACGGTCACGGTATGATTCAGTTAAATTTTGGTTCAGTCATTTAAAGTCAACTGTTGGGCCTCCTCTTATGGGACCTCCTCTAATGGAACTCTAACTACATTCACGGAAAGAGTGGGTACTATTCTACATGACATACGTTTTTAGGAACGTCCAATGGAATTTTTGTTTTGATTTTCATGTACACATAGGGATATGGAGTATTTATGCACACTTATATATATTGAAAAGTGCGAAAAAAAATCAAGTCAATGTATTTAATCCCACAATTAAAAATACTTTTTTATTAAGCATAAACTTTAAGTATTCATAAAATTATAAAAATGAAATATATTACGTGTTAAAAGACGCTGCCTGGTATTGAAAGACAAATTTAATCTTTAAAATAGAGAGTACATAGAAGTTTATATATTGAATGTGAGAAATATGTTAACTTGACTTATAATAACTATTGGTATAAAGTGCAAAACGTGTTGTTTCGGTAATTACAAATAAACCATTAGTCATAGTATGTAAGACAGTCGTTATTGTAGACATATTGTTCGGTTATAATTAATTTATTGTGTTTTAATATAAAAAGACGCCAACAAAAACGCTGATCGAAGTTTGTGCCATCATTTAATTGAATCTGGATTATTTTAAGTGTAAGGCTGGTAACGTAACCGCTGATTCAAAAAGGTAGCCTTAATTTCCAGCGCCTTACAAAATTTTCCACTAAACTTTGGGTTGTTATAGTTGTTAGATATATGTATATAGATAAAAGTAACGCAACGCATGAAGAATATTTAGCTTCAAGTAAAACAGAGAATCTATTCGAAGCCTACCAAAGATGTGTTCTTAAGTGACATACCTACTGTTATTTATAAATTTTAAAATGACAGTATGAATATATTAAATAACTAAATTTTATAACTATATGTATATTTAAAAGAATAACTTAAAAGTTAGAAAAACAAAATGCCTAATTAAATATAAAATGCAGCATCCAAAGTATTGTCCCTAGGATGAGTTCCCAGAATGCTGGCGACATTACCACGTTGAATAACAAGGCTAATTCGTTGACCGAAGCATGTGCCAGATTTCTGATCATTCTTTGAATCTATCAAACATTCGGACAGATGATTAAAAAAAAGCATTTTTAATCCCCACGGTCTTTAAGTTAAATCAAGTTGTCACAAAAATGTTACAAGTTGAGCTAATAGCACTATAATTAAATGCTACATTCCCGTTTACTACCACTTATAATATGTATTATAATGTTTTGATAATATTTTAAAACCATTCCATACTCATTATGACTTCAGTGAAGCGGGTGATTCATACTATAAAGCGAGTAATTTCCAATAGATATGACCAGAATGTAGCACGAAAATGAAAATCCTACTTCCTACTAATATTATAAATGCGAAAGTTTGTGAGGATGTATGTGTATTTGTTATTCTTTCACGCAAAAACTACTCAACGGATTAGGTTGAAACTTTACAGTAGTATAGGTTATACATCAGAATAACACATGGGCTATAATTTGTAATGATTTTTTTTTTATAAGGTTATAATATAACGAGAAATATCAGGTTAGTCGGAAAAAAAGTTGTGCTCTGAGAGCTATCTTCGCGTACGCTGCCTAAACCGTTGGAGATATCCAAATATAATGTACCGTGCGATTGTTTAGCTCACATAGATCTAAATAAAAGTCCGCGACAGCATATGTCTATATTTTATGTATAACCCACAATAACGCTTTTTATACTTTGAAAATTTTAAAAATATCAAGTTGATGTTTCCCTGGGTTTTATACAAACTAAATATTAATCCTTATCAAAATAAATGATTTCAAAAAATCAAGCATCTAATAAAGATAGCATCTGCCTTTTACACCATGTAAATTGGATAAGTAGTTTAGAAGATATTACGAGTATAACATATTGCGTAGTCAATTGATTGACCGGCAGTACGTGCCGTGCGCCGCCGCCGTATACAACGAAGTTGTATGATATTAATATTTGAATGGTTATAAAACACGGAGCAAAATGTGAAAGGTCAATGACGTCTCTGTAGTTCCGGGAATAAGGCTACGGTATCCCCTGTCTGTGGTAAGAGGCAACTAAAAGGGAGCTTTCGGGGTTGCGGGCGGCTAGACAGAGAGCTCCAAACACCCAGTCAGCAACTTCGGGAAAGATATCAGCATGTGTGGTCGCATGCTATCGTGAGAGCCAGGATGGACGGAGCTTGAACCGTCCAGCCAGGCGATCCCGGGAAGGACGGTGGCATACATGTGGTCGCATATCGTGGTAAAGACCAGATGGAGTGGTGGGCCCAGCCGCTCACTTGGGAGGAGCCCGATGGAGCAATGCACTCAGAGGACTCCAGTTGCGTTCCTTTGAAGATCCCGGAGTCCTGGTTCTATAAGAATCCCAGATAACCCTGCGTCGCTCGCACGGCGTACCTTTTCAAGGTTTCTCCCTCGACAAAAAAGAAAAAAAGTCAATGAGAATGAAACAGCGGAAAGGTTAAATATGTTATTCAATCGTCATCGACCTTTTAATGTAACACTACTCGGCACATATGTCAGATTAGCAGTAGTTTAGGTCGTAGTTGACCACGCTAGCAACTGCGCGTTGGTAACCGTCACGGGTTTTGAGACCCTTTCTTAAAACTTTTAATTTCAGAGTAAGCATTAATATCTGTTGCCGACAAAACTAATTCAAATTAATATACGTGCCTGTGATTTGAAATTTGAACACACTGATTTAGGGGATTAACACATGGCCCCGAGCACCGCCGCGAATAGCGGTGCCCCGCGCGGTAAGGCGGTTTACGCACCTGTACGCGCGGATGGACCGATCATCAAAATAAACTTTTCGACATCGAAATGCATTTTTGCTTCAACGATGATCCGCGCGGTTAGGCGCCAGCCCGTGTGTGAGGCGCCGACCCCCCGCACTGTCGTTCGCGCGGAGACAAGGTGGTGATGAGAACACCGCTGGACCGCGCGGCCAATCGGTGTACGTTTGTGAGGCATCAACGGATTTATTAGACCCCAATACAACATGAGATCTGCTTCACCGCCTACCGTGGCAGTGAGCGGTACCGTATGTTAATCGCCTTAGGAAGTAGGGCAAGGGTTCAATCTAAACTAAATCACAGATGCGTTGCTACTCCCGAGGACTATGATGATCGCCTCATATAAAAGTGTGCCGGCAGGCATACCCTTCAAATGAAACACAAGAACTGCTTCACGGTAGAAATAGGTGCGGCGGTGATGCCTCCCTGGTTGAACCATTGCTCTATCACCTTGCAAACTTTATGTGGCAGACTAAATTCCACGCGAGCGAAGCCGCGGGCAAAGGCTAGTAGAGATATATATCTTTTTTACTCAAGATCTTTTTAAATCAAATCATTAATATCATAACGTAATTTTATGTCAGTATACCTAAAGATATAATTTCAGTATATTTTTTTTTCTTCACTTTTTTTCTAAATAAACAGATACGGCTAATCGTAAATACTCGTACTTTGAATTACCATCTCTATTCTCGAAAAATGTGTAAAATCAATACTGTTCAATGCGTTCTTTTTTTCTAATTTACTGGGTGTAAAAAAACCTATTTTTCTAGTGTTTTTGTTACCATGAATTAAAAATAATGTTGGAAACAATATCACGTATTAATTCAATTCATTCGGGTATAAGTATCCAAATCGTTCATATTGAAGCATGTCATGCAGAAATAATGATGCATAAAATAGTATTAGCCAAAGAGTCAAGTGAGTGAACACATATTTTTAGCGAGAAGCATTTCTTGCGTTTCGATGGAAGAGTGTGATTGCTGGCATACTTTTAAGAGGCGACCATCTCAATCCCCGGGAATAGCACCGCATCTGTGATTCACTTCAGAAAAAACCTATGTTCTATATGAAGTTGCTTACAGATGTCCATGGGCGGCAGTGACCACCTACCATCAGGTAGACTGCATGCTCGTTTGCTGCTTCAATCTTATAAAAAAGAGTGATTAGCACTTCGCAGAAGATATATATCTTTTATATCTTTCATTCATGCACAACCCTAATGTTCAATAGATCAATTAAAAATTCAATCAGCGATGTAAGAACGTGACCACGGTTACGTAAAGTATGCGCATAATACTAACAGCAAACGCATTGAACATTTTGAATTATTAAGTGTTTATTATGATAATCCTATGCCAATTACACTTAAGTAGGCAACTTATGCATAATGTACGTATGAAACGTAGTATGTACTTTAGTGCGTTTGTTCAATATTGTATTTGTTAAGTTGGCGGAAAAACCAGACATACCGGGGATAGTACGAAGCCAAAGGGGAGCGGATTAATGAAGAGCCTTTATTTTTTTTTTCCAGAGATTATTCCTGTTTCAGTATTTTTAAGCCTTTTTGAAGGTAATGAATATAGTTACTTAAATAGATACTTCAATTAGTCCTCTCCACGACGATTTACAGTAAGCCTGCCCTCACAAGTAAAATTAAATAAATAAATAAATAATGGTATAAAAGTGGACTCCTTGAATGACTGAATGACCATCAGGAGAGGCAACGAATATGAATCTGATATGAATATGATCGGTTCCATTTGGGGGTAGTCAAAAATGATCTTAAGCGATAATGACCATTCATCAATCGATGGACTGCGTATTCAGTTTTAATCTTAAATAAATACAACTCACACATACTCAGGCATGTATCTATTGACTGGCACAGTGATAGATGAATTGGAATTTATCGAAGTTATGTGCATATTTTAATGGTGACAAATGAATTATCGCTTGCGTTTATGGCGAGGATAAATATTACAAGTTCTGTTTGAGAGATATCCATATTTTACTCAATGTCGAATGAATCACTATGGACATGGCCGATGCCCCTAAGAAAAACGGAATAGTACAAAGTATTATAATTTATTTGGACCAGTCCATAGCCTTATGGTTAAAACTTGCCCTCTCGATCGGGAGGTCCGAGGTTCAAACCCAGGCATTCACCAGATTTTTCTAAAACTATGTGCGTATTAGAAATTATTTATAACTTCTTTTCGGTGAGGGAAAACATCGTGAGGATAAAGAATTCTTTAAAATAAAAACTTTTTAACAAAAAATATCTACCGACTTCCATGTCACAAAAAAGTAAAAAATAATTTAAATATATTTTGGTCTAGAACATACTCAGTACTTAGTACATAGTCCTGAAGTCGGTGCTCGACATATTTCGCTGGACGACGGTAACTACGTCCTATATGAGCACCGACTTCAGAACTATGTACTAAGTACTGAGTATGTTCTAGACCAAAATATATTTAAATTATTTTTTACTTTTTTGTGACATGGAAGTCGGTAGATATTTTTTGTTAAAAAGTTTTTATTTTACACTTTTTAGTGACTATATTTTTATGTTTGTATTTAAATAAAGCCTCTAAGTTTGCTTTGTGCATCTACATATTCACAAAAATTAAACATAAAACACTTTTACAATTCATACAAACAGGGCGCCCCCTCTGGAAGTACCCCTCCATCATCAGGGTTGAGGAGTTGAAGGTCAAATTTTTCATCTTATATTGTTGCTTAGTAATCTTATAACATATACGTTAGTACCAGGTGGCTAACTTCTATGGCTCAGGCTTGCAGTACCCTGCATCATCAGGGTTTAGGAGTTGAAGGTCAAAATTTTAATTTTGTGTCTCTGTTTGGTATTATTTTTACATACCCGTAAGCACCAAATTGCCAACTCCTATGGTTTAGAATTGAAGTACCCCTTCATCATCAGGGTCGAGGAGTTGAAGGTCAAAATTTTAATTTTGTGCCTCTGCTTAGTATTATTTTTACATAACCGTAAGCACCAAATTGCCAACTCCTATGGTTTAGGATTGAAGTACCCCTTCATCATCAGGGTTGAGGAGTTGAAGGTCAAATTTTTGATTTTATATTTTTGCTTAGTATTTTCTTTACATAACCGTAAGCACCAAATTGCCAACTTCTATGGTTTAGGATTGAAGTACCCCTCCATCATCAGGGTTGAGGAGTTGAAGGTCAAATTTTTCATCTTATGTTTTTGCTCAGTAATCTTATAACATATACGTAAGCACCAAATGGCTTATTCCTATGGTTTTGGCTTTAAGTACCCCTGCATCATCAGGGTTGAGGAGTTGAAGGTCAAATTTTTGTCCCATGAATTTGCTTAACAATTTCATTATATATTCGCAAACATCAAACGACCAACTTTTATAGTTCAGGCTAGCAGTACCCCTGCATCATCAGGATTGAAGAGTTGAAGGTCAAATTTTTCATAGTAAATACCTACATAGTAATTTTATTCTATATTTTACTCAATTGGACTTCTCCAGCTAAGGTTCGGCCGACTATCACTAATTTTATTATTTTGCTCCAAAAAGTTGAAGATCCTATGATTAGAAGCTTATCAAACTCTTATCAGACTACCCCTGGAGTACATCCTTTCTAATAAAAAAAGAATCATCAAAATCGGTTGGCGGGATATTGAGTTATTCATACATTTATCGCGTACATTGAAAATGCAAATTTAAGACTTATGCGTTTTTCTTATGGATGCCCTAGTCAAAAAAATACTAAAAAAAAATGGGACCCTATGACACGCACTACCTTTCAAATAAAAAAAAAAATCATCTAAATCGGTTCACCCAGTCCGGAGAAATGAGGTAACAAATATAAAAAAAAAAAAAAAAAAAAAATACAGACGAATTGATAACCTCCTCCTTTTTGGAAGTCGGTTAAAAAAGAAAGTTCTCGGAGGTATGTGAAGCCATCAATTCTCACTTGGCCAACGCGGTGGACAATGGCCCAAAACTCTCTCATTCTGACAGAGGACCCGTGGCCAACAGTGGGACAATAATGGGTGGACGAGATTACAATTTGTTTTAGCAAGTGCAAATATTTACAACGTAGTAGAACGAACATGGGACGACCAGGGAGCTAGCGGCTTCACACCTCAGGAGTGCTAACTCATCTAATATTGCCTTAAGATAGAACCCTTGTTCTACGTGAAGTCGCTTGAAGATATTCATAATCGGCAGTAACCACATATTATCGGCATGCTTGTTTGCTACTTAAGAAGAAAAGATAAAATGTAGCAAGCAACTGTAAAGTCCACCAGATGTTAAATGACATCTAAACATCGACACAGCACTGTTTTCGGAAGTCACTCACGAGTCACTCTTAACTTTACAAGTATATTCAATCGCCACAATTACTTCAACGTTACATCACCGCTCCAATACACTAGCTGTGATCACACACCACTTTAGCCACTTACTGCACATTTATAGTTATAAGTTAAACAAACTGCCTTTTACTAAGCGCTGACTATTATTAAATTACTTCTTTAATGAGATTAAAGTAGCAATCGAGCATATACCTACTGAGAGCAACGTGAATCTAACTCATCAACCGTGCCCAGCAGTAGGCCAATAATGACCCACTGCTGGGCACGGATCTTCTCTCAGAATGAGAGTTTAGGCCATAGTCAGTAGGCCACTGCGCTGGCCAAGTGCGTTTTGGTGGACTTCACACACCTCCGAGAACTTTCTTTTAAGAACTCTTGGGTGTGTAGATTTCCTCACGATGTTTTCCTTCGCCAATTAGCAGTGATAATTAATTTCTAAAACGCACACAAATCAGTGGTGCATACCTGGGTGGGAACCTCGAACCTCTGCTATCACTGCTCTAAGCGAGTGTCTATTTGATCGTAAGTGGCAATTGACGCCCATGGATATCAGTAAGCAACTTCATTCAGAACAAAGATTCTATCATAAGTCAAACTCAGCAACGTTACTACTCCGGAGGACTAACGTGTTCGCATCTTGTAAACGCAAGAACTGCTTCACAATAGGTCTAAGTGTGACGATGGAACCCGTCCCCTCTCGTCGAACCGTCGATGTTCAATCACCTTGCAAAGTTAAACAAGATTTAAAATATCTCGTTCTAATTAATAAATCAATTACAACGAGATATTTTAAATTTTTAGGAAGAAGGAGCACAGGTCGCCCCCATCAGTTGGACCGATGACCTGAAGAAGACAGCGGGAAACCATTGGATTCAGAGGGCACAGGACCGGTTGGAGTGGCGCCATTAGGGGGAGGCGTGCGTCCAGCAGTGGACATCAAAAGGCTGATAGATGGATTGATGGAATTAATAGATTTTTAACCGGCGCCAATGCACTATTATTCAATATTTTCATGAATATAAAATGCTAGAAATATGTTAAAGTTAATATAAAAAGAAAATAGGAAAATAAAATTATTTCAACGTATGCTATGAAAAATAAATTGTAAAATGAAATCGAATCGCGTTCATCATTTTCAACGCCTTAACTCATCGGTAATCTACATAAAATTCGAATTATTTGACGAAGAGAATTGAAAAAAATATTTCCAAAGATAAATGTTTTCTGCATAAAACATCTCTAACGTTCACTGAATTCTCAGACGCTGCAATGAATAAATTGTACCTACTTGTTACTAATATTCTTCCGCGATTGCGCTAGTTTCGGCTTGAAGTTATGCATTATGAACAACTCATTAGCACGAGGCAGTGCCTCTAAGGTGGTAGAACAAGTGTAGTTCGACCGGGGAAGTACCACCGCCGCACCTATTTCTAGCGTGAAGCATTTCTTGTGTTTCGATAGAAGGGCGTGGTTGCCGGCACACTTTCATATGAGGCGACCATCATAGTCCTCGGGAGTAGCAACGCATCTGTGATTGACTTCAGATGGAACCCATGTTCTGTATGAAGTTGATTACAGAAGTCCATGGGTGGCAGTGACCACTTACTATCAGGTGGAATGCATGCTCGTTTGCTACTTCATTCAAATAAAAAAAGGTAATTACGTAACATTCATGAACATATACGGTACTAAAAAAGGTAAGTGGCAGGAAAGGATAAAAACTAACTCTGTCTGCTACGTTTTGACGCCTAAACTACTGAACCGATTTCAATAAAATTTGGTACATAGATAGTGTTTAACTTGAGAAAGGACATAGACAAGAACGGACATAGAGATGGACAAGTAAATTACGTTACATTCATTAACATATATCCCTTGCTACGACTCAACTTTTTCAGTAGGTATTATACGTACTGAAAAAGTTGAGTCGCAGCGAAAGATAAATTATTACCAACGATATATGTAGAAATCACCAATTCATTACATGAGTGGGTATTAAATATTTATTATTTTCATAACTAAATTTTCTAAAATAACAAAATTATGTTTGTATTTTGAAGAATCTTAAACCGCAACGTTATTAAAGGATCCAATTTGTCCACCAAATCATATTTCGCTAGACGATATTACCTACGTAAAGAAGAGTAAATACTCAATTCAATTTTCCGACATTTTGAATTCGCTCCCTTTCCTTCTCGCTAATTTTATAATCGATATCTTTCATTTGGCGTAGTAGTAGAATTACATACGTGATAATGAATTTATATGACATTTCTCACATAAATTCAACTCCGCAATACAAATAAATCTGCACAATATGATTTATTGTACAATTGGAGACAGTTTAACTTGATTAATTGGGATAACGAGCTATTTTATCTCTTTGAGTTACTAGAAGTAAATTTATGGAGATAGATTATACGGCAATTAATTTAAATGCCAAAACAATTAAACTGTGTATGACAACTTCAATTTTATATCATGCGACTAGCTAAATCGATCTTAAATATTAGCTTGTACGACTGAAACAACAAATTTATATAAAAATCTCCTATTACGACGTATATAATTATGTTTAAATAAAATGTAAAATATGGTGCTACGATTCTCATATCAACGCGATGTTTCTGTGAACTAAGTAGGTATTAGGTAAACAATAATAAAGAAAAAAGAAACACATTCATGTATAGTAATAGGTAAGTAAGAAATTCATCTTTACCTTAGCTTTTATATAATCAATTCTTCAAATAATTAAACGAACTAATTTGTCAGTACTAATCCTATATGTGTTAAATAGGACAATTAGGTACATCAATACAAAAGTTGAACAAACCGAATGAGTAATTCATTCCTAAATATAATTAAATCCTTCATTTTCATGGTCGAAAGTACATAAGCCCTCCAATCACATCTCAATCATGATTTTCGACTAACAAGTTTCATGGGTCAATAGTTCTACATAATGGAATCAGGATTCATATGTAAAACAAGTGGGGTTCGCTTGTTGTCGAGAGGACTTATTCATAATTCCTAGTATGCGTATTCCTTTTGAGAAGTACTTTCTTGTTTAAGGGCCTAATTAGACGCGCTAAATGAAGGTCATTAACACGTACCTATATTTTTTTATGGATTTAAATTATATTAATAATAGTGATATAGGTATCAAGTGTTAGTCGAAATTAATACTCCTTTATGTATGACAACTAAAAGACAATATAAATTTATTTTGGTCGAGTTATGCAGAGAAAAATGAGAGAGTTAAGATTTAAAAAAAGTGGATATAGGCTGCTTAGCTTCGTTAAGCAACCATCTTAGTGCTCGGGAATAGTAATGCATCTGTGATTTACTTCAGATAGAAACCATGCTCTGTATAAAGATGCTTCCAAATGTCCATGATGACAAGTGACTATTCACCATAAGAAGGCACGCATGCTCGTTTGTTAATTTTTTATTGAATTAATTATGAAATATTATTAAAAAAATATACTCGGTTCTTGTAGGTAAAGGTAAAGGTTAAGGTTACACTTTCACATGAGGCGACCATCATAGTCCTCGGGAGCAGCAACGCATCTGTCATTGACTTCAGATGAACCCCATGTTCTGTATGAAGTTGATTACAGATGTCCATGGGCGGCAGTGACCACTTACCATCAGGCGGACTGTATGCTCGTTTGCTATTTCAGTCAGAAGATAAGGGTAAGGTGGAGGTCGAACATCAAATTATTGTATTACGATACCCATAATGATAGTAGACCCTGAGTAAGGCGCAGCCATAATTGTACCTATTAGACTAGGACTACGCTATCATATCAAATGGAAATTGGTGAAAATTATAGTAGGTATTATTTCAATGTTTGGTAAATTATATTAGATTATCGAAGAAATATGTTTTAAATTAAATCAAACAAAGAAAGTGTAAGTGGGAATGTTTTGGCTGCAGTCCTTTATACATAGACTCTACTGCTGGAAACAGCAATCTACAAGTAATGGAGCTCCAGAAGTACATATTAGTTACAAACCTCCTCTATTTGTAGATTACACTTGATGAATGTAATGAATTAATTAATTAAAACTATATTTACATAAATTGTGGTTACATGGGATCTTAATTTCGATTTTCTGTACATCTGACAATGTACCATGTCAATGGCGTGCCATTTTTTTTGGGTTAGTAGGGGTTAGTTACTATCATGATTATCATGATAGAAGAAGATATTACTTATAATATATAAGATATAAATACTTATAATAATATAAGATATAAAAGAAGATGTAAAATATCTGAAATCAACGGAAACCTCCCACATTTTCAATCTGTTCGTGAGGCGTGTGATCAAAATAAGCGATTGTTATCGATGACTAGGACAGCAGATCCTTACCTTTTCCTCCTTTTTTTGTATTTAGGGGGGAAACCTTCAAAAGGTATGGGGTACCTTTTGAAGCTGTGGGAGCAAAGTCAATGCAAAAGCATGCTCCTAGTACAAGCTTATTACGTTTCCTCAAAACAATTATTGTTTATATTTTTGCTCATACATTAAAAACATGCTCACAATCTGATAACCAACGGACAAAGTTCACTAAATTAGAGAAATAGTTATTAAGCATTATAAACCCTCAAAACCATTTTTTCGAATATATACGATTAGCGCAACTTTTATTACGTGTATGGATTTGTTAAAGGACTTCTATACGCAACTGTCCACTTAGTTTCCATCCATCACACCAGCAGGACACTTGCTACGATAAATTACCAAGCTTAAGCGTCCGAGTGACGTAGGTTCGATGTGAAAGATAAATTTGGTTCAGGTGCAAAACTTGATTTGTGGGCAGGGAAAAGTTGTGAGCTCTTCGTTACAAAAACTATTTAACTGTGACGATTCTGGGACATAAATGATTTATATACTAATTATCATTTTATTTAGAAAGGTTATAGAACTGTGGTTCAGCTAATGAGGTATCACGGTTACTTTTTTATATGTAAATAGCAAATAAGCTTTATAGGTGGTAGAACCAGTGTGTTTCGCCCGGGGAAGTACCATCGCCACACCTATTTCTAACGTGAAGCAGTTTAGATGAAAGGGTGTGATTGCTGGCACACTTTTATATGAGGCGACCATCATAGTCCTCAAGAGTAGCAACGCATCTGTGATTGACTTCAGATAGAACCCATGTCCTATTTGAAGTTGCTTACAGATGTTCATGGGCGGCAGTGACCACTCACTATCAGGTGGACTGCCTGCTCGTTTGCTACTTCAATCACATAAAAAAAAGATTTAAAAAATCTATTACCTATATTTTTTATACAATTTCATTCACTATATAAATTGTATTTGACAATGAATAACAATTAAACCATTTCTATAAATAAAAAAATGTGACTGTATTTCATTTCGTCCTAAATAGCAGTACCTGCTCATTATTTAGATTTGTTAACAAAAAATAGACTTTTATTAAAATTTAAATGGATGTAGAAACCTTTTAAACACTACAATTTAGCTGATTGTAGGATTTAGAAGGTTTGATTTGACTGTGATTTAATAGGTTATGTTACCTATCGTGATAAACACTTTTTTTTACTAGTAATAAAATAATTCAACAAAAGTTTTACTTTTGTCCAAACCAAAACGATAGGTATACACGATTAACCACGTTTAAATCTTTATTTTTCTTTTATTTCAGATATATAATGATAGCTCACCATAGCTGGTATTCGCGGGTCTACAGAAAACACAACATCGCGCTCATGATCGTGTTCTCCTGGATGTTCTCCTATGGCATGCAGATACCCACCCTCGTCGGAGTGTGGGGTACGTGGTCATTTTACTATATTTCAGTAACAATAAGGCGGTAGAACCAGTGTAATTCGACCGGGGAAATACTACCGCCACACCTATTTCTAGCGTGAAGCATTTCTTGCGTTTCGATTGAAAGGTGTGGTTGCCGGCACATTTTCACATGAGGCGATCATGATAGTTCTCAGGAGTAGCAACGCATCTGTGATTGACTTTAGATAGAACCCATGTTCTGTATGAAGTTGATTACAGACGTCTATGGACGGCAATGACCACTTACCATCAGGTGGACTGTATGCTCGTTTGCTACGTCAGTCAGATAAAAAGAAAAAAAAAACAAATAGAAAAGTGGCACATGATGTCGTTCCACCTGTTTATTTAAGTATGCAAATTACCGCACATGGATACATGTAATCTAATTTAATATGTGTCCACCAATTCGCACTTGGCCAGCGCGGTGGACTATGACCTAAAAGCTCTCTCATTCTAAAAGAAAACCCATGCCCAGCAGTGGGACAATAATGGGTTGACGAGAATTTAATAGGAAGAACCCTTTGTGGATCGACTCTGGTAACTTCACTACAATTTCTTATGATCAACCCCAGATAAAATTAGTCCTACCTAAGGTCGGTTGCAGATGTGTTGCTACTTCTACGAACACAGCGTAATGTATTTAGATCTTCGGAAGGCTTGAATATTGAATCACAAATGTTTAACCTTCAAAACAAAAACTATAACACAATTTTGAGCTTACTGATGTTGTCACTACATTCGTAAGCATGTATTAGTTTCCTCCGAATACGTAATTAATTCAGAGTAAAAAAACCTAGCTCGAATTATACGCTATACGGTCTCTCTATACGCTGTAAATTTCTTCTTCTACTTTATCAGAATGTCATTGTTTCTGGTAATCCACAAAATTCAACAACTTTGTAAAAGGATTTGCAATTAAGGTTTGTGTTAAACAAATTTAACATAAATAGCATTTCAAATAATGTTCTTAGTTTACAATTAATTTCGCTCGAGTTAAACACCAATAAAACTTCGCAGACGAGTAGTGGGGAGTTCACAACTAGCTATCTAGCCTCAACAATTAAAATACCGAGTGCACAATTAAATGGGTACCCACAGCCTAATCCTCAGTTTTACCACTTATTGTTATAAATAGTGGACTAGGATCTAACTTTAAACCGACTTCTTGTCGCAAGTTAGGGGTTGCTTTTTGATTTCTTAATTGTTTCGTTATTGAAGATGATGTGTTTGTAAGATGGATATATTGAGCTTACTGTCAAACTGGTAAATGATCTCGTCAACCCATTATTGTCCCACTGCTGGGCACAGGTCTTCTCTCAGAATGAGAGAGTATTAGGCCATAGTCCACCGCGCTAGCCAAGTGCGGATTGATAGAATTCACACACCACCGAGAACTTTTTTTAAAAGATCTCTTGGGTTTCCTCACGATGTTTCTCCTTGACCGAAAAGCAGTGATAAGTAATTTCTAATACGCACGTAATTTTAGAAAAATCAGTGGTTTGAACCTCGGACCTCCCGATCGAGAGGGCAAGTATCAAACATTAGGCTATCACTGCTTTACCTGGTGAATGATCACTGCCGCCTAAGGACATCTGTTACCAATACAAAAGAGGTTCTAGCTTATAACACCTTGCTACTTATTAGAACGAAGATGGAAGCCCTATATATTTGTCAACCGGTATTCATATACTTCCACTGACTCTTAGGAAATGCAAGAAAATCTAAAAGTTCAAAAAATCTCTCCGAATAAAAAACACTCGTTCCACTTTACGTAATAGCGATATTGTGATTTGCCTAATATCAATGAATAAGGAGTTTTCTTAATTCCTGTAATGTGGCCTATGCAGAACTTAGCTGTTCCCACAAAATAGTAACTAACTACTTGAGGATTTGTGGTCCCAAGCGTATATATACTTATCATTTATAAAACACAAAAATTTGGATGGTTAAGTAAGTGGTTAAGTCCACAAAACGACATAAATAAACGCTTATTCAAAAGATTTAAATAAGACATCCAACATCATTTTCATACTTACATTATTTATATGCTTACTTTTAGAAGCAAGTTGTTACAAACTTAGGCATTTTTCTGATAAGAATCCCTGAAGACAAATCATCAAACAACGGCCCCTAATGTCTTTAAACCAAAAGATTAGGCAACTTTATGAACAAGGAAGAAATGGGATCACAGGAAAAAGATTATTTTTGTTTCTGCTCTTTTTTTATTTGGGGAAATGGGTTGAGACTTTGGCTTAAGATACATAGAACTGATAGCCCCAATATGTTCTAATGTAAATCTTTGTCGTTTTCCATCTACAAGTCTTGTAGTTTATTAGTGATAATGTTTATTTGCCGGTCAACGATTCTAAACTAATTTCTCGGCCATGGGAAAAAAATCCATCAATTCACACTCGGCCAGCGCGGTGGACTATAGCCTAAAACTTTCTCATTCTGAGAGAAAACCACTGCCCAGTCGGGGGCATATTTCATTCATTTTTTGGGGAGCATAATTAATTTTTTCCACTTACGACGGGGAAAAAATGAATTATGCTGTTTGTTTGTAATACCTACCTAATTCACACATTCGTCTTTTACTTGTGCTCCCCGGTGATCCTATAGTAACTGTCCCTCTTTTAAATAATATTTTTCATAAATAATGTGAATTTTCAGGTACTTTCGACTACGACGCAGAACTAGGCACATGTTCTATAATACCTGACGCGAATGGGCGTTCATCGAAAACAGCTCTCTTTGTCATCGCCTTCATCGTCCCCGCCATGCTTATCTTCATCTGCTACGCTAGGATATTCTGGGTTGTACATAGGTAAGATTTTTTTTATTATAACATTACAACAGTGAAGTAGCAAACTATGGTTAGGTAGTTACTACTGCCGCCCATGGCCGTCTATAATCAACCCTTATCTATAAACTACGACGTGCGAAGTTTTTCTAAACCTGAAGGGCCCTGGTAGTGTTTAACGATTGTTATTCAAGGGTTTACATGCCCTGTAAAACCTACAACCGTAATCAAATTAATAATAACGAATATTATCAGAGATCACTCTTTTCGCCAATATAAAAAGAGACTAAAATATTAGACCTGTTATACACAATTCAATATATACTATTTACACGTACTACTGTTTTCATACTCTTAAAAGCCTCCTTTATCTTTATGGTGCCGGAACAAGACAAGTAATGTCTTGGGGTTTATATTTCATTAACGACTTTTTGTGGTGTCATAAAACATAGTACTCTTCGTATTTATGGGAATATCGTCTTATAGCACTTACTTATCTATGAGACCTCGAGTGATTGATAAAGTAATAACTTTCAGATATGAAGTAGGTATTAGATGTAAAGTATTTTATATGAACTTTGAGCCTTCCTACGTCGTTGATTCAGAGTTCAAGTTCCTAGTACCTCTGAAATTTCGAAAATCTTTGCTAAATATCTAATAATTTAATAACTACATGCTTTGACCTTTTTGAAGTCATTATCATTTTGGGCGTTTGGAAAAAACACAGGAATGTTTTTTTTAACCTGAGGAACACCAAGATCTGGATGGACATAATCTTTGCTAGTAAATGTTACAAGATTTGCAATATTTACTAGTGTTTATTTATCAGACGAAATAAACTTGTCATCAATTTATTTTAAAATAAAACCTTCTACTTTCTGAAAGGGGACTTATACCCAGAAATGGTTCAGTTACCTATAGTATATTATTATCTTCGGTTATGTATGTAAAACTGTAGATACGTAATAAATAAAATAACGTATTACCTAATTGCATTTATTTTTAAAATACTAGATATCGGTTACAATAATAAACTATGTAAATACGGTCTGAGTGGTCTGACACGCAGTGGGTTCCGGGTTCGATTTTCGGCCAGACAGGTATCTGAATCGTGAGTTTAGATTCATGTTCTGGGTCTGCGTGATTATGTATTCATCTTTGTGTGTCCATGGCACCCAGGACATCCTACTTTGGGGCT
Source organism: Spicauda simplicius (assembly GCA_949699795.1). NCBI lineage: Eukaryota > Metazoa > Arthropoda > Insecta > Lepidoptera > Hesperiidae > Spicauda > Spicauda simplicius. The sequence continues at coordinate 7,178,505 of OX453070.1, read as the reverse complement.
ATAAGGGGCTAAAGCGCATATAATAAAAATACGAATAATTAACACATAACTCCTTCTTCTACCAGTCTCACAGCCTGCTCTTTATTGCTTTACAGCTCAGAACTCCGAATGCGTGAACACCAACGCTCACAGCACACGGGACCGGGCACTCTGAACAACGGCAGTGACAAGAGATCCACAGTAAAGGATACAAGAGATACTAAAGCGAGGCGGAATGAGTGGAGAATCACGAAGATGGTGTTGGCCATCTTCCTATCATTCCTGGTCTGCTACCTGCCAATTACAATCGCGAAGGTGGCTGATAGTCATGTGCATTTCCCAGGTGAGATTATCTAATATATAAATTTCTCGTCTCACAGTTTTTGTTGCCATACTCCTCCGAAACGGCTTGACCGATTTTTACCAAATTTTATATGCTTATTCAGTAGGTCTGAGAATCGGCCAACATCTATTTTTCATACCCCTTAAGGGTTGTCCACCCTTAACATTTTTTTTATTTTTTATATGGCAAAACAACGTTTGTTGGGCTAACTAGTAATTATTACCTATATATTTATAAGTTGTGTATCGCAAGCAACACCTTTTTGAAAGGCGATAGAAGTTTTTTATGTAATTAAAAGTAAACGGGCACGGATGCGTCACTACCTAACATTAAGGACTAACTAGGAACGCCTCGGTTCAGTAGGTATGTTTGTCATTAAGTATTCTGGACTGAGGGGTGTGTCAGGGACACATACCTTAAAGTGAGCTCGACGTCGTACATATATAATTTACTTTCCAGTATTTCACAGAGCGGTCTACCTGCTACTATACGCGAGCGCGTGCGTAAACTCAATAACTTACGTGAAAATAAACACGCAGTTCCGCGTATCCGTAAGCAGCCGCTCTGTACTACCGTTTGTCCCGCTTAGCGCTCTTATTAGTCTTTGGCATACTCATTGTACAAAAATTGCGCATTTATTTTACAGTATTCCACATCACGGGCTACCTGCTCCCTGCCTAAACCCAATAATCTACGTGATAATGAACGCGCATAACCGCGCTGCGTACGCGGTCGCTCTGTGCTGCCTTCTATCCCGCTTAGCGTTATTATTTGTCTTAGACATAGTTTAATTTTTTTTTGTTGTTCATTTTGCAGTATTCCACATAGCGGGCTACCTGCTACTATACGCGAGCGCGTGCGTAAACCCAATAATCTACGTGATAATGAACGCGCAGTACCGTGCGGCGTACGCGGCGGCTCTGTGCTGCCCTCTGTCCCGCTTGGCTGGGGTTACCAGCGGTGCGTATCCATCCGCCGCATGCTATGTCAAGAAAGATCGTACCGTACTCGCCTCGTATATCCGAACCTGAAGGTATCATCTCTTGTGTAGTGTTACACGCTGTTTGTGGTGTTGAAAATATTGAGAATGAACAATAGTTTAAAAATATTAACGGAAAAAAATCAAAAGTTTTGAAATAAAAATAATAAATTCTATAACTTACCAATTATAGGTTAATAACATTTAGTATAATGTGTCACAATCAACGAAGATACCACTGAATAAACAAAGTAATAGGGCCATAGAGTTATTATAGATAGGGCACGGAAGAAAGCTCTCAACTGTCCTTCTCTTAAAGAGAGACAAAAGACTGCGCGCCTTCTCTATCTCTCTCTTGACGCACAATTGCTGGTGAGACGAATAGGGCACCGAAATGCTTGTTTCTTTTTGATCGTTGCACATTTGAGGGAGCCGTATACTATGTGCCTATATTAACTCAATGAATAGGGCTTGTTCAAGATAAGTCAACCCGACAGTTGTACTGTTCGCAAACTCACAAATCTTGCTGTTCATACAGAGAGACAAGAACGAATTAAGTTCGCATTAGGTCAGAGGCAGATTGATCGTAATTATAATCTGAGCAGGAAAATTTGTTAGTGGACAAACGACATTTAATGTTTTGGGCAAAAAATATTATAAACTTAAAATCTACAAATATAACGTCTTTTATTTAGCTTAGTGATTGGACTATTTAAAGCTGCGTATTCTGATGTTATATTTAATTAAATAGCGTGTCACACTGCCTTTCATTATTTAAAATAAAATAATCAATCAAATCATACCATTTTTCATATTAGTTTGTTCATTTGTTCATCTTTGTTTGCATGATATAATATATTTAGTTGCTTGATTTAATTAATAACAAAACTATCATACTAAAATGTATAAACACAATAAAAATATTTACTTGTTAGTAAACACTATTACGCTTTGTTAAATATTTATTTAGTTTATCTAACTTTTCCTTTTACCTCTAACCATGCCCAAACTTAATGCCTATAAAAATTATTTCTTTATGATTATTCTAGATTATATCAAAACATGGGGAATTAAATGCCAATAACTAGTCCCAAATTCTTTTTAGAGAAATGGAACGAGCGTCACGGGTACAGCTACAGCAACACACGAACGGCGCTCAGCCAAGTTTCACTGGGGGAGTCGAGGGCAGACCCTCGGGGGCCGATATCCACCGCTCCCGGAAGATAGGGTCCCTTGGGGGCAGTGGGGTAGGGCCAGGGCCCTATGTTTCACACCCCAGCGGCTCCTACGGAACCAAAATGAACGCAGGGTCGCAGAGGAACTTAGTGAAATCAACGAGATTCGAAATTGATTGCTATGATAAGCGGATTGGGAAGAAGACATAGCATGTCGCTCGGTAGTAAGGCGTACCAAAGAGTATTTTATTAAATTTATACTATTAAAGCGCTTACATTAAGATATTAAATAATGTGGTTCGCACTTGCTTATTTTTTTTTTGTAATGTAATCATTGGTTATTGACTATTAATTTCGTATGTCAAAGAAAATTCAATAGTTATTATTTCAGCCTCTATAGCGCAAGTTTTAACGAACTTTGCGTCTTTGTGAATAAAATATTTTTTGGAATGTGTGAAAGTATAGGTATAATCATTTTGTTTTGGAGTAAACAGAAGTTAAATTATTTAAATGTTTTATAAACATCCATTCCGTATTAAAGCAAATTAAAAGACGAATTAATAATTTAAACAATCATTATAATAAAGTGCGTACCAAATCAATAACATTTTGGGTAATTTTATAGTTTTCTGTAATTCTCATCCGTCCTACTAACGAGCGGCACGTAATTATTATAATTCATGTAAATATGGTGTCTATTTATATACTATTTTATTTAGCTTTGCCTAAGTATTCGTACCGTTCGATCCAATGCGAACATTTTTTTTACAATAATAAGTAAAAAAAATCTTGGTTGTATTTTTTGTAAACCATACCTGGTTGTGCATTTTGTAATATCTTTGTATGAAATCCATACTCATGTGTTACATTCCACTATGTTAATGAAAATGTAAAAAAAATATTGTAGAAAAACATAATTAACATTCCAAGTTTTGTCTGTGTATTTGTGTGTTTATTAAATTGTTGACCAAAGACTATGATTACTTTTCTGTAAAAATGCTCAATCTTGTCTGTCAATTCAAATATCAGTATTGTACTTTATATAAAATAAAAATAAATAAATTTTACTTTTATCTTAGAAGTTAGCAATATGTAATGGAATTTAATTTTAATGCCATATTAATTTTAAGGTTTAAAACAGATGTAAAGTAAAAATAAGAAACGGTTAATTATGAAATTTTAGTAATCAAGTTATTTATTATCATTTTAAATTGTTAACGGCTATTGTAAACATTGTTGAAAAATAAAATGAAGGACCGACGATTGAATTTATCTGTGTTTTTATTACCTGTACCATACAGCATTTTTTATATATTCTATTTAATTGAAGTGCCTGACCAATTTATAGTAAGTGTTCAAAGACGCTCATGAATATCTACAACAGTTCAAGCAAGCAGTTCACTTAATGTTACATCGAATGAAAGTTCGACAAATGCCGTTGGTTAGTTTAAAACGGAAATATTAAAACTTCTATCGCTATATCTTATTTAGCTATATGAGCTCTTATTACACATTCTTAGTTTTTTGAAGTGAAACTTCTTTATCGGGGTTGGAAAAAAAATAGTGTAACATTTTTTCGTTACGCGCCATCTTTTTCCGTTACGCGCCATCTTTTTCTTATCCCTACCACGCGTGATATTAGATAGATTATTATAGATTAGATTATTAGATAAAGTTTAATAAAAGCCTTTTATTAAACTTTATCTAATTTAACTTTATTTAACCAATTTCTGTAAAGTTGCTTAAAGAAAATTATTTTTTGAAAAATACCGTCATATAGAAGTTTCACTTCTTACGAGTGTACGCTAGTACACGCACACATTTTTATTTCTACGGCTATTCCTACGGTTTTATATTGAGCAAAATGTAATAATTTGTTACAAAGTTAACGCTTTCGCTGCTTAGACTGTATCTAGAATCATCAATTTTTAAGGGATCTGTTTAAATATTATAGTGAATTTATTATATTTTTTTATTTTTATTTACATAAACAAATCTATTTACAGTATAAACAAAATAAAATTATATTTATTTATAACATTTTTTTATAAAATCTTATAAAGAGTCTATCATGCTGCCTCTTGGGAAAGTCCCAAGAATGCTGGCGGCGTCACCTCTTGTATGGCCAAACTGATTCTTGGTCCAAAATACGGTTCATTCCCCGTGTTACTACCAATCTTACTACCAGTAGTAGGACGGGGAATTTTATTACCGTTGTTACTACTGCTGCTGCTAGTAGTAGCACGGGGAATAAAAAATTACCGTTCTTACTACTATCCTAAATCTCAAACGAAAAATCCATTTGGGCTCTAGGCTGTAGCGTAAACCCAAGAAATGGACATTTTTGCACAGTCATGTGCTCGCAAAAAATACCCTCCTTACGACGCAGTCAGGTAATGAAGTTAAGATCAAACTTTTTTTTATGCGACTGAAGTAACGAACAAGCATAGAATCCACTTAATGGTAAGCGGTAACTGTTGCCCCTGGACATCTCCAAGTAACTTGGAGATGTCAAACACATTGGTTCCATCTGAAGTCAATCACTGATGCGTTGCTACTCTCGAACACTAAAATGTTTTTTTCTCTTTGGATAATAACAATTTTATAAATTTTATTTTCTGAATTTATACGAACTAGACGTACCCGCTCGCAGGGCGATGTGTGTTTTCTTTTATTTACAACCAAACATGACATCACCATACAACTTCTATTATAACAGGGATTCGATCTGAAGTCAATCACATATGCGTTGCTACTACCAAAAATTTCAGATGGTCATCTCATATTATAAACGTGAGCTGAAACTCAACATTCGCTTTACTCTAAAAAATAAGTGTGGTGGGGGTATGGATGTACTTTCGTTTAGAACTTACTTATTTATGATCGAATCAGAATTGGTACATTCATTTATTTGATGCGGTGATCAAGAAAATCATACACGACATAAACGATTTTCTCACTTTTTTAACTTTTAATGCAATAAATATAGATTATGAGAAATATATTAAAAAAGTAGTAATAGGCTATGAGAAAATTTACATTTTTTGCCCTGTACATAGAACTAGTGGCTCCAGAAAAAATACAGATGAATTGAGCACCCCTTTTTGGAAGTCGGTTAAAAAGTGCGAAATTCATCCGAAAGAGGTATTTTTCGCCAAAACTCCATTAGATACGATATAGTAATATCTACTTACGCACTTTTCACAGGCACATTGGAGTTTGATCTTAGAAGTGCATTTTTTATGTTTTTTACGTGTATTCATAAATTATGAAGAAAAAAATTACTTTGAATTCCTGTACCCCGACGATTAGGGTTCGGTAAAACTATAGCGTTGGATGTCGGATGAATTAGATTTGGTTGTAACATAAAAGAACACACAAACTAGCGTTCTGCGAGCGGGTACGTATAGTTCATATAAATTCAGAAAATAAAATTTATAAAAAAGTGTTGTGATTGACTTCAGATGGAACCAATGTTCTTGACATCTCAAGTTACTTGGAGGGTATTTTTTGCGAGCACATGACTGCAAAAATGTCCATTTCTTCTGTTTACGCTACAGCCCAGAGCCCAAATGGATTTTTCGTTTGAGATTTAGGATAGTAGTAAGAACGGTAATTTTTTATTCCCCGTGCTACTACTAGCAGCAGCAGTAGTAACAACGGTAATAAAATTCCCCGTCTTACTACTGGTAGTAAGATTGGTAGTAACACCGGGAATGAACCCAAAATACGCACCAGCCCTTAGGTCTCGATAAACGTCAACCAGTCGCGATGATAGCTCTTTGCACAATCGTCGTGCTTCTGCTCCCATGGACCTAGTCATTATTAAAAAAAAATTAATAAACTTATAAACTAAATTGACAAAAGGTGTAACTTGGCACTTGAAATGTAACTATTACGATAACTTCGTTTATATTTATAGGTGAAATGGCAACTTTTTTATTAAAACTGCTGGCTAAAATCCTGGGTGCTGCATAATTCATGATAAAATTAAGAAAAAAATACTGCTGTCAAACTTCAAAAGTAGACAACTGAATTTAATTTTAATTTGACATGAGGTAGGATTGAGAATACGGAGATTGTTTTTAGTTTTTATTAACGATGATTAAGTGCTTAGTTATATTTTATATTAGGTTTCAATATAACAAGAGTATTTTGTGTTAGTGTTTTAAAAGAGTGGAGTTAGTTTAAGTGTATAAAAGTAAATAATACTGATCGTTCAAAATGGATGTAGTCGGCAGCGAAATAGGCCAGAAGATGCGGGTGAATATCGTAAAATAGTTATAAAAATATCTATTTCTAAGTATATATTCTCCCTACATATCCATAAAAACTATGTAGACTTGCTGGTAACAAATTACTAGACATTGCAACCGACGATCTTAACGATGTTAGAAAAAGCAATATTGTAGTCTTATTCTTACTTTGCCACGAACCTACTGCTTGCCTATGAGCATCTTCTACAAGGTCAAGAAAGATGCACACTCTAGTACACAGTATCAGCTAGTTGATAAAGCAATCAGAATTCTTAGTATATTTGTAAAATGGATGCAATACAGGATCATGCCATCCATCTGGTGGTTGTGTTAGAGACTGTAATCAATCTTAGACAACAGTCCTACCTGGGGAAAGCACAAATCAGTTGCTACCGAGGACTAAGTTGATATATTTTGGTTAAATATGTTACCCCCGTTACCACAACTATTGTGTATGTGATTGCAATGTATTGCGTAAAGGATCCTGTCAAACACTTTAAGAGCACTGAAATAAACACAAACTTGCTGCCTAATTATATTGGAGGACAAATAGTAATAGTGCACAACAATAGAACAGTTTATTAAATGTCTGTCTTAATATTTTTTTCTAAATCTGTTTCCTTATTGTGGAACCAATATGGAACAACCAATGATGGTGACCGGACACTGTTGGTTTGCTATTAACTGTACAATTTAAAAGAATATGAAATAGATTTGCAGAGTACCTAGTTTAACATGTAAAGCATTAAGTGTATAAGTCAATATACTATACAACTATAGTGAACTATAGTTAACTATACAACATTTTTATACCCCAGATACACCAAACAATTTGTCAGGGCTAGGTCTACAAAGTTGCCAAGGAAAACATTCAGTGTGGTGTATACACCGGCTGCTGAAGTTGAGTACTGACATTGTATATGCACTAGGTTGTATATTGACTTATATATGTGGTGCTTAACATGTTAAAAGACATTGTTGTTTGAATCAATACACTTTATAGACTTCTCTAGAATTTGTTGTGTTATGGGTACTGATATATATGGTTTATTGCTGATATTTTGACCCAGTTTCATTAACTGTGGTCAAGTTTAATAGCAAAACTTTTATATAATTGATTAATCTCTCTACTCTATTCAAGTTTGTTTTTCTTTTTTTGTTATCACAACAGACAGACTAATATATCCTTACACAAAGAACCCTCTCTACGCTATATGTAATTGATTAGATTTTCTTGGCCTATGTTCAGTAGTAGAGTTGGAAGGCCAAATGATATGGGGATGGCCGATTAAGCATCATCCTCTTTGTCCAGTGTAAATAATAATACATTATGTATCATAAAAATAATTGCATCACATTTTACAAACTAATAAATGGTAAAATGGTTGATTGCTCATATTGTTAACAAAAATAGGTAATTATGTTTTAATACAGTCTTGATCGCTATCATTATGGACACTATTAAATATTATTTTCATTGAGTTAAATTACTGTCTAAAAATCAACACAAAAAATATTAATTACTCTTAATATTTACATTTGAATAAGTAGTAGGTCTCGTCAACTAATTATTGTCCCACTGCTGGGCACGGGTCTTCTCTCAAAATAAGAGAGTTTAGGCCATAGTCCACCATGCGGCCAAGTGCGCATTGGTGGACAAGTAATATGTATGTGGTTCTAAATTCAACTTTGTTGTATAGATGATAATCATATCATATACATGTACAGTTAGATATACTATTCCAAAAAATAGAGTTCATTAGTTAACAAAGTATTAAATCATTAATGGTAGAATGATAAATGTCTGAAAATAAAACCCTATGGACACCTGATGTAATGGTGCGTGCACAGCATGGATTCAACTACTTAGGTTTTGATCTGTGCATAAATTTTATTGTAATCTTTAATGTAATTGATTACCTTATAATCTTTTTTTCAGTCTGCCATCAAGGCCAAACTAACAGAACTGGGTTGTTATGTTGGTAAGTATTTGTCTTTTATTTTCTGTTATTATTAGTTACTAAAACTAATTATATATTTTTTTGGATATTGTTCTCGAAATGGCTTGTGTAGTTCACCCGACAAAAGAGATGAAAAGAATTGTGTCTTACCTAAACTTGGCCATACATATGTTGTTACTTATGCAAGCTAAATTAGAAAGATGAATGTGCATTATCTAACAATTCAGTTTAAATCAGGAATGAAGATGGAAGTAGTACCCCCAAAGATACACAATTTGAGAAAATTTACACTAAGAAGTTAAACAATTGATCAATAGCAATTAATAGAGTAATAAACAATCAATCAATAATAATTCTTTAACACTCATTCATAGTTGGTTGATAACAACTATATGTTACAGATGATGAGCTCCCAGACTATGTAATGGTGATGGTTGCAAACAAACGAACTAGATCTCAAATGGAAGATGACCTGCAGTTGTTCCTAGGTGATAATACGGAGCTGTTTGTGAACTGGCTACATCAAGTTCTAAAGAAGCTTCAGGAAGTCACTGTTGCTGCGCCCATAAGTACGGAAAAATAATTTATATATATTGTTGTGAATGCTAATGAAGATCAAAAATAATATAGTCAACATTTGATTTTAAAATATGCAATACCAATTATTCTAATTTGTTCCAGAAACCACAGAAAGTGAAATAATAACAAAAGAAAGATCAACATCAAAAGAAAGAAAGTCTAAGGAAAAGAAGGAGAAGTCGAAGAAGAGTGACAGTTCCAAAAAGTCTAAGAAGAAAGCCAAAGAAAAGATTCACAAAAAGAAAGATGAAAAGAAAAAGAATAAAAAGAAGAGTAAACATGAAATGATACGTCCAAACATCCCTCCATTGCTTATGAATATAGAGAAAGAATCTGAACCATCAATCACAGATGTTTTTGCTGGACAGATCCTTAAAAATCACGGGATTATATTGGAAACGCATAAAGAAGAGTCAAAAATTGAGGAACAAAAGCCAATTGTAGCAGAAACGAAACGACCAATCATACCTATAATTGATCCTGCAAGTATACCATCACAGACTGAGGATTCTCTCACAGAATTAAACACTCCCGACACTATAGAAACTGTTACATCAGTAGCAGATAATGTTGAAGTTCTAGCACGAGAAGACAAAATAAAAGAGATGAATGAAATAGAAGCGAAAATAGAGGGATTAAAGCAGAAATTGGCTGATCAGTTAGATTCGACAGATGATGAGGACTTTTTGAATATTCGTACTGAAGCTGACGAACTGATAAATGATTTTGCGGAAGATGTATTTAAGGTAAATATTAATGTATTTTAGGTAAACATAATATAACGAATTTTTATTTAACCCACTAATTAAAAGTTATTCATAATTATGAATTATCGCTATGTATTTGTTGTATTACGTTGGAGGAATGGCTTAGCCGATCGATCATTCTTATGCACAGTGAGTTCTGGGTGGTTTGTTTTTGTGAGTATGGCACTCACGTTAGAGGGTAAAATCGTTATGTGGGGCTATGTGTGTAGAAAGCGTAATTTATTATTTATTTTTTGACTTAATTTTTTGTAGAGAGTAAACAACTAAGTAATTCTTTTTATAAAAATTATAACGAAAAATCTATGTGATTAGGAGTTATTACTAAGACTAAGTAGCCATTTAAGTTAAGTGTATCTAAACAATATATTGGAATACAAATTTATTGCAGGAAATTCCCCAACCTCTACCCACAGTGACCCCTCCCTTACGTTCACGTAAATCTCGTTCCCCCACATTGTCTCCAACCCCTCCTCTTATTCAAAGAAAAGAGGTCCCAAAAGACATCCCTGAAACACTCCCCCAAATAGAATTAAATCTACCAAAAAGACCTATAAGAGAAAGACTTGGCGCTCCCACACAGAAGAAAGACGGGATAGAGAACAAAGAAAAGAGTGGCAAAACAACAGATATAGCGGAAAAAAGTCCTGAAAGGTTGTTAATTACCTCATTTAAGGTAGTAAGAAAAAAATAATTTTGTATTTGAAAGATTATATTACTTACCATCTGTTACTTTTTACTGTTGGCTAGAGCAATGTTAAAATTAATAGTTGACCCAATATTAATAATTAAGTCATCTGCTTTAATGTTTTACGGATATATCTTTATATGATTTATAATATTTTATAACGGAATTAAAGTCGCCTATGGCGTAGTCCTGATCGTAAGTTTTCACTGCCGTCCTTAAATATCTGGAATTAGCCCGAAAAAGTTTATCGCCTAAAGTTTTTTACCCTTTAGGACTTAGTTGGTCTCAAATACGTGACTCTTACAACACTTCTCAAACCAGAACACAGCTGTCCTTGGAAACCTAAATATATAGTAAGGTGGTTAGTGTTACGGTGGTTGGAACTAATAAAACTACAAAGGGTACCCACCTTTATAACCCAATAAAATGATATTAAATTCAGTTTACTCTATTGTTATACTCAACTGATGATGTCAGGTAAGCAATCAAATCTTTCCGCTCAATGGTAATAACATGCCCTCTTTATATCTTATTCCTTTGAATGTACTTAAATAAATAAAAACCCAAATTAATTGCGTGGTCAACAGTATAAAAAATATAGTACGTATTTTAATTATTATTTCATGTACTAGTTGTGATTCGCAGATATACACCCGAGAAAGAACCAGTACGCCCTCACTTGAAATCCGCTAAGAGTCGTTTGGGCGGTCAACAAGTACGACCGGAAACACATAGAAAAAGTTCTACTTCAGATGAAAGTGAACAATCTGAGAATAGTTCTAGGCGGCTAACGTCTAGGTATGTTGTATTAGTTCTTGTAAAAAAAATTAAGTGTTTTTTTAGGGTCTTTTCGTTTTTTTTTTGTAGTATGCTCAAATTCTCCTGCTGTATGAGAGAGTCGTACTCAGCGGTGGGTCGAAAAATGTGTTTCAGGAGAGCAAATGTTATACATACAATAAATTTAATGAATTCTTCAATAATGTTGCCCGTGTCTGACACACACATTTTATAAAAATACAACACATACAACACATATTTTATAAAAATAAGGTCTTCAAGGGCTGCGAAAAAGACAAATATTTTTTTTATAATTTTTAGAACATGTCTGCTTGTTTGACTGTGTTTATCGCATTAAACCAAAACTAGTGAGTTTAATTTAAAGAGTCTATGATGTATGATAAATACAGAAATTTAAGAAACTGTATCTTGATTTAACAATGGATTTTAAATAAGGTAAGACTGAATATTTTGACTTCATTAAAATCCATATATTCCATCAAAACTTGTTAGAATTTAAAATTATATTGCATCTTTTTAAACGGAGCTTAAACTGCGAGGGTACATCTAACTATAAATAAAATGCTCTATATTATCATTCTCAGAGTATCGGTGCTAGAAAATCGGTCATCGCGTGTGAGTTGCGCGAGCGTGGTACGCGTACGTCCGCGACCGCGCGTGTCCGCGCCCGCTTCCAGCTTGTTGCTTCGGGCCGTCGCAGACGCACATAAGAGTTTGTTAAATGTAAGTATTTGAAGGTGTTAGAACCAGTGTAATTCGACCGGGGAAGTACCACCGCCACACCTGTTTCTAGCGTGAAGTATTTCTTGCGTTTCAATGGAAGGGTGTGGTTGCCGGCTTGGTTGAACTCGTATTCTCAATCAGGAGGTTGAACTCGTCTTCTAAGTCGAGAGGTGCACGTGCCTCTGGTTTTTTAAATTAATATGCGCATTGGCATTATTTGTCACTGCTTTATTGTGAAAGTCATCGCGAGGAAACGTACACTCTTGAATTTTTAAAAATAAAGTTGGCAACCGCGGTGGACAAGAGGAAAGCCATGCCCAATAGCGGAACAAGAATATTTTTCCGTTGTGTTTACGAAATGAATGAAAAGAAATTGACGTTATTTCGTCTTCAAATATTTAAGGTACCTTTTTATCTGTTATAAATAAAAATACTATGCAATGATTTAACGGTTCATATAAATGCTCCCCAGATTCCACCCAAAGTAGACCCGGAGCCACAGAAAGTGAAGCGGGCTCTGGTGCTACCAATGCGTCGTTGTGTCGACCCGAAGAAGATCGTCATCCAAGTGCCTTGTAACGAAACTTCCAACTCCACTCCGGCGGACAGCATCTCCGATAATATCAGCCTGGGAGAGGATTTGGATAGCGAAGTGGAAGACAAGAGTCCTAAGTAAGTATAGTTATGACTAATTTTAGTGGTTATCGGCTCAATTTTATATGAGGCGACCATCTTGTTCTCGGCAGTTCATCTGTGACTGACTTGAGATAGAACTGAACAGAAATTTGTTTTGGTATAAAGGCGCGTCTATGCGTAGCAGTAGCTACTTATCAACAGGTGAATTGCATTTCGATTTGCTACTGGAATCTTAAAAAAAAGTAAATGCATTGATGCAAACAGATGCATTGTTATTTCTAAAAATAATAAGTTTATAAAACACTTAGGATTATGAACATTTCTTTAGAAACACAAGCCTCCAGTCTTATACTAAATTCATTACCAATGTTACAATGACTATATTAACATCAAGTAAACTTATTTTTTTTTAGGACAGCTAGCAATTCAACAGACAAAGAAGAGTACACACCGATTGCTATAACCAAGGTGATACAGAATACCGAATATGTACCCAGTAGAACATTAATACGAAGAGATGATAAAGTTTTCGTTGAAACAATGTAAGTTTAAGAATCTCTATATCTTAATTGTACCGTACGATGTATTGCAAGACATAGTGAAAAGCTTTGCAAGATATTGGAGCTAACTTTCATTACCATGTAAAAACATGATTGTAATTATATAAAAACAATGGATATAAATAAGAAAAAAGACAGACCCGCTGAGTTTCTTGCCGGATCTTCTCAGTTGAGGTCGTATTCCGATCCGGTGGTATTGTAATAAAAAAAATGTAACTGACAATTTGTAAGTGCCCCTGTAGGCCTATACAAAATTTCATTTCATTTGTTAATCAGATCATAATTGAATACTTTCACAATATCATTATTGACTTATTCATCCATAGGTATTTTGAAGTTCACTGTTTACGCAAGCCTCAGACTACATGGATATAATTACCAACACTTATAGCGCTTCAAATCTCAGCGATTATGACCCTAATTGTTTCTTACGATATATACAAGAAAAGGGAGAGTAATGCTTTAAAACATTAATTACTTAAAAGGCAGGAAAAAGGAGTTATATCATGGAAAAAATCACGATTATTCCTTTTTCTGTCTTTCCTAGTAATAGGATACAAAATCTATATAAATAGCTGATAAAATATTTACATTGTCGTGTTTCAGTAACATCCACAACACAACGGTTGATAAGGATAAGAAAACCCAATTTATAGTCACAATGGATGGTTATCATCCGAATGCATTTTTAGCTAAGAAACTTATGACTGAAGGTCTATTGAATGATGACGAAGAAGTAGTTAAGAAACCAAAAGAAAGTGATAAAACAGAAAAAAGTAAAAACGAGAACCCACTACAATCAGTATTGATAAATGTTGATAACGATGGGACCAAAGAAGTGGGGAAAGATATACTTGAGGAAAAAACTACAGATCCGCCTATTTTAAGTCACATACAAACATCGGATGAGAAAAACGAAAATCGTAAAGAACAAGCTAAAGAGGATGGTAAAAAGCGCGTTATAGAAAAACGGAAAAGTGATTCATCTTTAGAGAAACCTGTTGAAAAAAGGAAAAGTGACATAGTAGAAAAATCTATCACAGAGAAAAGAAAAGATGATTTTTCTATAGAAAAACCAGTTGTAGAAAAAACAAAACCAGTAATTTCTGTAGATAAACCCATTCTTGAGAAACGAAAGAGCGATATTTCACTAGAATCGACCACATCTCAAAACGATCAGAAGAATTCCCCTCCAGTTAAAAAGAGAAAGGCCTCTCCTATTATATTTGATGTACATAAGAAAGAGAAAGAAGTAGATAGAGTGAGAGAGAGAACGCTAAGTGCCAGTAGCGACAGCCACGTGGTTCTTACTACAGTTTCTAATACTCACAAATATGATACTTTGCCTCCATGTAAGTAAATGTTTTATCATATAGTATAAAACAAAGTCGCTTCGCGGTGTCGGTCCCTGTCTATGCGTAAATCTTTAAAACTTCGCTACGGGTTTTTTATGCAGTTTTTTTTTAAATAATAGAGTGATTCAAAAGAAAGGTTTTATAAAATATGCATATTATTGTGGACGAACACTGATAATTTTAGATTTTATACTTTTTGGGGGTCAGCTAATCTAATAAAAATGATGAAATAAAAATCGATCAAATGTGACTCGAAGGAAAGTTCGTAATCGTACAATCATGAAATTTAAAATTATAATTTTTTGTCATTTATTGTTTCGGCACTTATAAATATAACTTACTAAAACAACCCCATGAATCTCAAGTATCTACTTATTACGCGTATTTTTTTCCTTTTTTAAATTTTTGTATTTGTTTTTATAGCGGCCAGAATAAATAGTTTAGTTTTTTATAGTGTATATTTATTCGGCTATATTTTTTAAAGGTTACGGTAAAAGGTACGGCCCTGTGACATGTACAGACAGCTGATGATATTAAAGAGGAGCATAATCGTATCCGTAACTGCACAGCGTAACAGTTTGTGTAACGTCAGAACATAACCGTAACCGTACCATTAACACATTATTTAATTACGTGGTTGATTTTGACGATGCGTTGACACTCCCTCCCTTTTGCTTCGACATGTGGTGAGATGTGTCGATCTCCACACCTGTTGTTTCTTAAACAATACGTAATATAAAGCCGAAATCACCGGGAGATTTATTAAAGTTCGATTTAAATTCCTCTCCTCTCACTAAAAAAAATCACACAAATAAATCGTGTCACGAAATGGATTTCAAACAGATTCCGATTCGCACTTGACCATTGTTTTTATTTTATCAGTCCTACAACGCTGCCCTCGCAGTGTTGCACTCGGAGCAAAGTTAAAAAAATCCGATTAGCATTTGTCTTTTTTTATTCTTACCGATCTCAAAATTGTTCCTGCAGTGTCGCAAGCGAGCAAGGCGGTGTGGTGCCGCGCTTTCCCGCTGTGCCGCTACGGCGCCGCGTGCGCGTTCGCCCACCCGCGCTGCAAGTTCGCGGCGGCTTGCACGCGACGCGGCTGCGTGTACTCGCACGCGCTCACCGCCGCCACTGTGCCGAGCGTGCCCGCGCTGCCCGTTGTTGGTGAGTTATGTACCGTGTAGTATGTAACGGGTAACGTGGTCACGTGATATGCCAAGCGTACCCGCTGTACCCCTACGACGGCGCTTGCGCGTTCGCCCATCCGCGCTGCAAGTTCGCGGCGGCTTGCACGCGACGCGGCTGCGTGTACTCGCACGCGCTCACCGTGCCGAGCGTGCCCGCGCTGCCCGTTGTTGGTGAGTTTTGTACTAAGTAACGCGTTACGTGGTCACTTGATATGCCAAGCGTACCCACTGTACCCCTACGTCGCCGCTAGTGCGTTCGCCCACCCGCGCTGCAAGTTCGCGGCGGCTTGCACGCGACGCGGCTGCGTGTACTCGCACGCGCTCACCGCCGCCACTGTGCCGAGCGTGCCCGCGCTGCCCGTTGTTGGTGAGTTGTGTACCGTTTAATATATACCGGGTAACGTGGTCACGTGATATGCCAGGCGTACCCGCTGTACCCCTACGGCGCCGCGTGCGTGTTGTTGATGTGCGTTGACGCTCCGCCGCGACTGTGCCGAGCGTGCCCGTTGTTGATGAGTTGTGTATTGTGTAATATGTAACGGGTAACGTGATTATGTGGTTACATGTGAAGTAGCTAACAAGCATGCAGTCCACCAGTTGATTAAGTGGCCAACCGATCAACATCTGTAGTCAACCTCATATAAGACAACGTTTTTATCTGAAGTAAAACATAGATGCTACTTCCGAGGACAAAGATGGTAACTTTTGTATGAAAGTAAGCCACACCTTTACACTGAAGATTAAGAACTATTTCTAACGTGAAGAATTCCTTGCGTTTCGATGGAAGGGTGTGATTGCTGCCACACTTTTATATGAGACGACCATCATAGTCTTCGGGAGTAGCAACGCATCTGTAATTGACTTCAGATAGGACCCATGTTCTGTATAAAGTTGATTACAGGTGTCTATGAGCGGTAGTGACCACTTACCTTCAGGTGGACTGCATGCTCGTTTGCTACTTCAGTGAGAAAAAAAAATGACTACCTTTTTTTCCAAAACTCCAGTCCTTCCCATAAACGGAACTGAGCCTGTCCCGCGCGGGACATATATTTTGATCAAAAAATCGGGACGTCTGGCAACGCTGAACGCATTTGTGATTGACTTCAGATAGAACCTATGTTCTATAGAAAATAGAAGTCGCTTACAGGTGTCCATTGGCGGCGGTGATCACTGACCATGTGGTGGACTGCATGCTACTTCATTATTATAAAAAACATGTCTTGGTCTCTAACCTCCCTTTGACCGTGAATAGTAATTTACGGATACGGATTCCTTAGAATAGAAATTAAGATATGATTTATTTGTTCACAGCATCCCACGTAGTACCAGCAGCGAATTACAAGTCGATATCAGCTGCCGCGTTCGCGAACATATGCAAGTTCTACCCAAGTTGTTCGAATCCTGCCTGTCACTACTACCACCCGAAGCCCTGTCGCTACGGCAAGGCTTGTGCCAACAAACTGGAATGCAACTTCTACCACCACGATGTGCCTGGGGGTAAATGGAAGTACTCTGTGTAAGATACAAAGGTCGTTAACGGTTTTAAGTGGAGTGCCATTTGTAAGACCATTTCACTTCGGACGATCAACACGATAAGTGGAAACTACGATGCCTAATCTATTTTAAATGTGTCTCCGTGTGTGCTGATCCTAGTGTATTTATTGGTCGTGAGTTTCCTACATTTGAAAAAATTTTATTAAAATAAACTTTAGTATTCTATTACTTTCTCCAATGAATACGATGATTGTGTTTGGTTTTAAATAGTTAAGCGAATTAAATGATTTCTGCACTCAAAACGGGTGGGATGTAATTATTGCAAGATACGAAAATAAGATCCACTCGCATATATTTACGTTAATGTATCAAACAAAATGTTTTGAATAGATATCACAATGTAATATGGAAAGATATAAAGTATTTATAAATAAATGTTCTTTGATTTTTATTTATCTTTCGTATCGTTTTTACACGCTTTACACGCTACATTGTTTTCAATTTCTTTATAACCGATATTTCAACGCAATTTTATTTATCTTAATCACGGCGAACATTCTACCTGATTTTAATAAATCAATTCCCCATTAATATTAGTTTAAGATTAGTAACAACTTTATGTCATTTTTTATTTAAAAAAGAAGTCAATATTCAGTAGCCTAGCGCGATCAATGTAGACGTGGGCGAACTCTTATCAGCGTGGCCCCTTTTCTATACCTCCCAAGATGTATAAAGTAAATCTATCTTAACAAACGTACTTTGACCCAACATTCTACACATGATAGTAAAAACAAAAAATGGAAAGTGAATACTCAAAAATCGGCGACATGGTATTAAAACGAATTGCATGATTCCATTGAATGGTGCCCTTGAAAATGCCTCCATCTACTTCTCCAAAGAGGCCCCAGCTCCTTCAAGTGCGAGGCTGTGGGAGTGTGGGCGATGGCCCATTGAGCCCACGCCTAGCTACGCCGCTGAACCCCATTTGAAATAATCATATTAGTCCTCGAAAGTAACGAAAAATCTGTTACAGGTAGAAGCATTGTTCTATATAGCGTTAGTAACAGATGTCGATTGGCGCCAGTAATCACAATGTCGCTGATTGATTTTGGCTTTTTCAAATCTCTGGATGTGTCTGTCAATACTTTTACTCTATTATGATTTTAACGCCTGGTCTTGATGAATAGCACATAACCATTTAATGGTAAATGGTTACTAGTAAATCACGCTTATCATATAAGTGGGTAATTATTTAAGACCAAAATACCGCGAGGTCAAAGTCAATTGCTTACAATTGAGACGTGGGTTCAATTTTCGTAGATATCTTAAACGTTACCTGACATATGAAAGTACATTTACATTATCAAATGTTAAAAATATATTTAAAAAAAAACTTACACTTACTTAACTCTCTTAGTTTAATCTAGTTATGTAACGAGTCTTATTGTTCAAACATTCGCTAATGCGATTGCGAATCTCCACTTCCGACATTCCCAAATGTGAATAAGTACTTATTCAGTTTTCTTTTTTAAATTTGAGGCCAACATGGGCGCTGCTATTGCGGTCTATTTTCAGGGAGCTGCATGTGCACCTACACATACTAGTAGTATAGGGGGCGGTTGAATGTAGATTTAGCAACCTTAGTTTTTTGCTAATCAAACTGCAGTCCTGAATTCCTAAAACATTCGCACAATCTTTGCTAATGCGAATGTGTAAAAACATGCGAATGCGATATGCGTTACATCACTAGTTTAAACTAAACTATAACTTAAGACTTTAAGAGCGCTTTCATTTACACACCATCGCTATGGTAAATTGGGAGCATTGTAATATCTTTTGTTATCACAATCTTGGCAAATAACTATTCATTCATTCGCATTGGGTCGCAAGTAGCGCGGCAGCCGCGCGACTGCAGAGAATGCTTTCATTTTATGACTATAGCCGCGGGAATTTTCTTGATTAGGGTAGTGCGCTGTATTTCTATAATGGATATAGTAATAAAAAATAATAAATACTGAATAATTATTTCAATAATAAGAAAGCATCAGTTGCAGCCGCACGGCTGACGCGCTGCGGCCGCGCTACTTGCGACCTAATTTGAAAGCTCATTAATGCATTCGCAGGATAAAAACAAATAGTTTATTTTTCCTGGCCCTCCTGCAATATTTGCGATTTGCAGTGTTATTATTTAATACAAGTAGCGATACGTAACCAAATTGAATTATTTTGTAAAGACAATTATCTAACGATATAGGTTGGTAGGTACCTACTTCTAGAATATATAATAATTTCTAGCACTTAGGTACGTATCTATCATTCGAATTCGGGTAGTAAGTTATTGAAACGCAAATATGTCACTGCAGCTACTTCGTAGTTAATTTAATAGTTATAGTTATGTTATTGAAACAGAAAGTAAATGTCGTGTCATCAATATCAAACTTTAATTTCCGCAACCTAACGCTTAATATTTCACAACATGCAATCTAAATCAATGTGTAGGTACCTACTTAAGATAATGTTTCTAGTTTTTATAGGCGCAGTCGACTAACTTACTTTTCGTTGGAAATACCATGTAGCATTAACAGACTTTGCTTTTTTGAAAAAAAATCTCTTTTTTGAAAAAAGTTTAGACTAAACAATTTCGATTTTTTTTTCATTTTCATAACTTTGCAGTGGAAAACGAGTATAAAGTAAACATAACTGATGGTAAGCGAGTACTGCCGCCCATAGAAACGCCCGTTCACCGTCCAACTGTTTCAAGCTAGAAATACCTAGTGCGGTGCACCACTTAAATGAATAATTACCGGACTGCCTAAACAGGGCAATATTTTGTATAATTCAAATTTCAGTGGGTTCATACACGCTTATCTCGGACACATGACAGTCCAACCAGAAAATTATATTCGTGTTATTGATACGTTGGAAATGACAGATGGCGTTGTTTCTGAAATTTATTTTTATACCTGTGGCAAAACGTTTTACATACTTACCTATTAATTAAATTACTTATTTATTATACTTGGGCATTCCTTCCTATAAAATTATATCAGGTATATTAAATACAAGTAACGACTTATTTTGACGATTGTACAAACTCCTCTCGGTACCCACATAATAAAATAAATAGGCGACGAATCACCCATCACTGTGTATCCTGTAATCATTTTATACGGTACATGTTATACGGGAAGCATCCTTTGGCTTCATGAGTTTAATGTTAGTGCTATGTGCGACACCAATCAAGGCTTTGCTAGTAAGAACAGCTTGGGCATCCAGATCTAGAATTTCCGTGGTCAACATATTAGGTAAGTACGAACCAAAGTCAATTTGTTACTAACCAAATTGATACTTGTTATTCCGGATATAAATGAATTTGAATTTGAAAAGTATAATACCTACCTGCTTAATACACATATATAAAAACATAACTACCTACAAACAAAAATATCAACAAAAATGTCATTAACTACTTTCCATAAATCCGAGGATTTCACTTTCTTATAAACTTTAACTTGACGATAAAGCAAATTGTCTACCTGATGAAAAATGTCCCCATCGCTTATGGACAACGATAGAGGAGTAGTCAACGCATCCCTGACTTTGAAGGAGTGCTCTTTCCGCACCTTTCTTGAAGAGCCAGATGTCATTGCGCTCCATGAATACCTACCTCAGGAGGAAGCTCATTCCAACATCAATAGAAACCTCTTTAACACTAGAAACGCGAAACATTTTGACACCCCTAAAAGCGCGGATGTTTTAGGTAAAAAATGTGTTTTGAAGTTAAGTGGTTGAAGTCCCATGCACATAAAATAATCATAGTCCATGAAAAGTCATAAAACTTACGATTATAAGCATATTATAATATTAACTAGGGCAGGAAGAACATCGAAGTGGGTCGAAGTCAAATTTGAACGTCCGCACTTCTAGTGTTAGGTATGTAAAATAGATAATGTGAATAAAATGTAGATAGTTTTACCTAAATTTAGGTGATTTTAAAGACCAAACTATATTTTTTTTAATTCATTGACGGTTCAGATTTATGTTTACAACAACAACAATTTATTATTCACCACATAAAATTGAGGCATCCCATAAATAAATATGACATTTAGGTAAGCGTACCTACCTACTACCTACCAATATTTCTGTTTTATTTTAACTCGTTGGCAATGCAATTTAAAAAATGGCCATACAGTCTCATGCGTCTTTTTACTATTCTTAGTTAAAATGAATTGATCTTATAAATGTGTTGTTACTCTTGATTAAAATATTTAATTAACGCAATCTGGACTTGTTTCATTGTGACAGTATTTAATTGATAAACAATTTAATTCGGTAAGATTCCGTTCTCAGTGAGATTAGGTAATATTGTAACAACCAACTTGATTGATTAATTTTGAGTAATGAAATCCTCGTCAGTAGGTAGGTATACTCTCGACGAAGTTTGGTAAAAAGTATGTCGCAAAAATACCACAGATATAAACAAGAAAGACATACAAATATTCCTTATAAGTAAGACATACAAAAAAAAAATAAGAGAAATAACAAAGTAAGATGTCTACTGTCTTGTTTCCGCATGTAAACCAAAATGCGTGTAAATACCCAATGAACTATATTTAAAGTTTCATAAAGGTCGCAAGAATATCGATGGAAACCAATCGAAATCTACGTCATTTATGTACCTAAATGCAACGAAAATAATGGAAATATTTGTGTAAACGATTCCAATAAGTTTTATAGAATTGGACCTACTTAAGAAAAACAGAATCAACCCCCACAACGAAAGTCAGACAACGAGAAAAGACATTTTTGTCAAAATTTTGTTTATTGTATAATTTTAGGTTATTTTTAACAAAATCTATTTACAATGTTGCACAAATTAATTTGTTTTATGTATACAAATACGATATTATTAAAAATAATCAACATTTTAATAATAATAGAAGGAAAACTCGTTGGTTCCTTTTTGCAAAAGAACCTAGGTCCAATTCATTCTCCACAACTGCTGGATTCAAATGGGTTAGTTTTAGGGATTGCAATTCGGCCTCATTTTCAATCCGGCTGTTTTTTCTCAATCCGGCCGGATCCGGCGGCATTAATCGAACGGTTAAAACAGTGTAAAAAAAGGATGGATTTCTAACGGTAATTATTTTTGTAAGTGAAATCTTTGTCAAAATATACAATCACCGGATCCGGTGGAGGTCCGGATCCGGTGGTGAATTGGTACCGGATCCGGTTTGTGCTAATTTGTGCCGGATCCGGTTTTCCGGATTGCAATCCCTAGTTAGGATCAGTTGATACGTCGCGATTAGGGGAGGCCTATATCAAAGCCGGTGATGCATTGGCGACTTCGATGGTGTTGCAATGTCCATAGGCGACTATGACCACTGTCCATCAGGTGGTCAGTCTGTCTTATCGTGAGGTATAACTATAAATAAGAACAACAATGTACTAGCACATACTAATTGATAGATACTATGGTCATTTTAATTACATGTCAATTTGATATTTTTTAAGTTTAAACATATTTTTATATAAAAACATAATAATAAAATACTATCTATGAAGAATCGCAATAAAAAAATATATAACTATATATAGAAGCAAAAATACTTTAATTAACTGAATCATATCTAAACACATAAACACGATTGGAAAATTACATATATTAAAATCACTACTATCATATATATCGAAATTACTTTTAACCATATTGTAATATCTAATTAAAAATAAAAGACACGTAATATTTTTTACAACTTAACTCAATAGTTCAATTAAATGTATGATCAAAAGTAAATCAGTACTTGGTGTAACCGGGCCCTTGCTGTTATTTGTTCTGACTCGACCGTTTCTTTTGCATGCAAAATTGTCCGCCTACCCACTCTAATGCTCATAAAAATAACATTATTGTAAAATTAATTTCTCAGTAAGTGATTTTTAATCTTTTTGTGAAATAAATTATCTTAAACCATAAACCATAATTTTACGCAACTAAACTAAATATTTTACTGCTTAGACTAAACTTTAAGCAGTAAAATATTGTAGAAAATTATTTAATAATGGGATTTAACGATATTATTTTTAGAGAACTTAAGAATCTAGTAGGTTTATCATCCATTTTAGTATTTTTTTCATTATATTGATGCTATTTTTAGTTAACTCTTTATAGACGTGGTTTATACATTTCCTTTCACTGATCGTAAACGTAATTTGCCACAGAGAAGGTTATCTTGCGGTTCTGGAACGAACCAGCTTTTACTTAATGTCTTGTTATGTCTTTGAAATTAACTAGACAACAAAGCCAGATCAATTCTACACTCATAGCCCCACACTAGGATTTTCTCCTGTGTCGTGGGTACCATGGACACACACAAGACGAATACACAAACACCCAGACCCAGAAAATGAATCTAAAGTCATCATTCAGATACCTGTCTGGCCGGGAATCGAACCCGGAACCCATTGCGCGTCTGACCGGCATGGTAACCACTCCGCCACGCGGGTCGTCAAGATTGTTCACAACAGTGTCTACATTGCCTTCTTATAACCTATAATTAAGTTAAGTACACTCATGGAAATAGATTTGTTAAGGTAGGGAGGATGGAGGAGGATCCTATGTAGGAATTTTTGTCCGGTGACTGAATCCGGTATGTGTATATTGGTGCCGGATTACCGGATCCGGTTTACCGAACTGCAATCCTAATCCTATGCTAACGGATAGTCTGAACCAAAACGAATAACCTAATAATATACATGTATATTATTAGGTTATTCGTTTTGGTTCTAACCTAATAATATACATGTATATTATTAGGTTATTCGTTTTAAAATATCATAGTGTGATTTAGAATACACAGTCCTTGAATTTAATAATTCTTGATCCTACCCATCTTTCTTATACTAGTAGGTAGGTATTAAAGTTCAATATTATGTCAGAATACATAAAGGTTGTTTAAGGCCTTAGGTTTAATTTATTTATATATAATAATATTATTTACAAACATATCTAATGATAATTAAGGATTTTTATTTCATCCATCAAATTAAAGAGTTACCTACTTTTAAAATGTAATACCTGCCTATAAGTAGATTAACAACATTATATAAATTCTTGTAAGTAGGTACAATAGGACAGATTATTTGTATTACATTTCCGTCCCATAATACATAACCTATAGAAATAATGTGTCCGTCAGGATGGCCGGTCACTACCCATATTTTACATCGAAATAGTTACTAAGAGTTGCTACCTAGTTGCTACCAGTTGCTACCAATCTTAAAATAATTGCTACCTTCGTATTTAAAAAAATAAACTGCTTTTTAAGGTGACCGGCCATTCTGACGTCAGGATGGCCGGTCACCATTCCAGTTAGAACAATCTGCGCAAATGATTGGAGTTTTTTTTTTACCAAGAGTTGCTACCAAATTGCTACCTTTTTTATACATCGTAATTGACCTCATAGCTGTTAAGGATAAAAAGATATTACAGATTTAATATTAAACGCCTGTACAACTAAATTAGCAAATCCGAAGTTAAATACAATATTCGTATTTTACACAGGCGCCACTTGCACTTTATATTTATATTATATTATTGTATCGTACAATAATATAATAATGTTATAATGTTATAAAATGTTTGTAATTTTTTATTATTATTAGTAATTACTCAATTTTTGCTAAGAACTGTACAATGTATCTGTTTGAATTATTTTTGGTTTATATCTAAATCTACTGTAATAAATCAATGCTATTCTTTTTTTCTACTTAAAATTTCATCTCCGCCTATGTTAAACCTCTGCATCCGCCTCGGCCTCCGCTAAGAGACCTCCGTTACAACCCTAATATAAATATAAAGTGCAAGTGGCGCCTGTGTAAAATACGAATATTGTATTTAACTTCGGATTTGCTAATTTAGTTGTATAGGCGTTTAATATTAAATCTGTAATATCTTTTTATCCTTAACAGCTATGAGGTCAATTACGATGTATAAAAAAGGTAGCAATTTGGTAGCAACTCTTGGTAAAAAAAAAACTCCAATCATTTGCGCAGATTGTTCTAACTGGAATGGTGACCGGCCATCCTGACGTCAGAATGGCCGGTCACCTTAAAAAGCATTTTATTTTTTTAAATACGAAGGTAGCAATTATTTTAAGATTGGTAGCAACTGGTAGCAACTAGGTAGCAACTCTTAGTTACTATTTCGTAGTAAAATATGGGTAGTGACCGGCCATCCTGACGGACACGAAATAATGCCTAATTACGCGTAAATAGATATGATCAAATTGTTAACAAAACAATTGTTATCCGATGCTCTGTTTCTGATTTAACCATTGTACACGTGTAATAAGATCAAGTTTTTTTAAGTAACTATTTTAATGCTGAATAAACAAAAAAGATAATCAAGAAAAACTTGATTAAAATGAGCCCTCGTACTTACCTCCTTTTTGTTAGGGTTCCATACGCAAAGGCTAAAGACTCCACTGTCTGTCTGTCAGTAGGTTTTACATCATGAACCGTAACAGCAAGACAGTTGAAATTGTCACGGATGATGTACAACTACATATGTTATGTTAAAATCAGAACAAGATAAATATTTAAGCAGGTCTCCCATACAACAAAGCAGATTTTTTGCCGTTTTTTATAGATAATGGATAAAAGCTATCCGTCTTTGGAACTCCTTCCCTATACGCAATGCACAATCTCTAAACTCATAAACATCTTGTTACATTTCTCCAACTATAATTCCTTTGACTTATTTTATTATGTGCTTCAATTTCCTCTTATGCTCGAGCTATTTTTCATTGTAGGTAGGTCCCCATCAACCCATTATTGTCCCACTGCTGGGCACGGGTCTTCTCTCAGAATGAGAGAGTTTAGGCCATAGTCCACCGCGCTGGCCAAGTGCGAATTGTAGGTAGGTACCTAAATTTATTTCTCAATGCCTTGCTTGACTTTACACCTAAAATTGTTTTTTTCATCTGTCTTCTTTCTCCTTTTACTGTTTATGTTTTTTCTTTTTCTGAAATTTATTTCTTTATGTTTATTCAAATTAAATTTTATTCGTTCCCTACTTATTCTTTTTTATAGCTTCACTTTAATTCCGCACCGTGAGGTTGCCTGGAAGAAATCGCTGATAAGGTATAAGACCGCCATTTGTATTGTTTTAAAATTTTATTTTCTTTAATTGTGTTTATTTTTATTTTGGGTACAATAAAGTGTACTATTATTATTATTGTAATAGTACGGAACACTTTGTACACGAGTCCGTCTCGCACTTAGCCGGTTTTTCTAAACAATAACGGGCTCGCTAAGTCACGCAGTCGATACCCACGTTTGTAGTATATAAATAAACTCCAAGTGAATTAAATATTAATTAGTAGTTACTAGTAATTTGCCTTCCGGATTGTTTTTTCTTTTGACGTTCTTTTTCACGTGCTTTTTTGCGACTATGTTACAGACAAGCTTATGCACCCGAGTCCACGTATACTTACTCATGATTTTTTCCACAATCGTTTAAATTGCGGAGTAGAGAAAAAATCAAAAAGTATCAAAAAGCAATTCAAGTCGCGAAAATTGTTTGACTTTGATATGATGGGAGTTCACTTCAAGTCAGAGCTGTAAAATAAAAAACCTAACTGTTTCAATGGCAATGTCTTTTTTGAAAAATGAACCCTTTGAAACAGGTGCCGTCAACATGTAAGAATGTATATGAGTCTTTATATTTAAAAGGAAAACATTTTAATACTCTTTAATTGGATATGACAACTACACGTACACTCACACTCCCTTACATACACACACACACTCACACACACACACAAATATACATGCATGTGCAAGGGTGAATTTATAAGATACTGCAGTTTAAACATTTTATGAAGGGAGCTGGGGAGCACTCTTATTTACTCCCGTCCATCAGCACAGGGATAGGGAGTGGCTGAAAAACAGCGCTGCGTAGGACGATAGGCCTATGTCTGCTCAAGCTGAGCCACATCCTGTTGCTCATGTACTTATTATTATATAAGATATTTCTATTTTGTAATTTTAAGTGTGGTGGTGGTGTGTGTGGTGGTTTTAGATGTGGTAATAAATTGATTTTTTATTTAATTGATTTTTTATATCTATAATTCCGTGTTAGAAAAACAATTAATGGTATCCCACAGCAGGAATAATCGATTTACCTACTTTCACGTCACATGTATTTAAAAATAATCATGTTATACAAAAAGAGATAACGATACCTTTAATATGAACCCATTATGTACCTATTTTAAAAGATATGATGTGGTACAGAATATTACAAAGACGAGAAAAAACCCATCGTTGCAGTCGGATAAAAACCGACCGTAAAGAGATGCGTTGTTTTTCTCTCTTTACCTTTAAACCTTAAACGCATAGGTACGACACTATTTTCTAGAATATATCGGACAAAAAAGGAATAATTTTAAATTTAGTTTTTAATTTACACTACGATCAAGTTTTTATGAAAAGAAATGATTGCAAAATGTACGTGATTATTTTTAATATAATATATTGATGTAATTCAATTGTTATTTTACTACTGCGTTTATTATTACGAAAGGTTTCATATGATAACTTTTCAGTTATGTAGATTACAGATATTAGAGTTTTTTTTTAATTTACAGTTAAGAGAGTTTTTTGAAAGAACTTTCATAGATTAGAAATTTTATGGATTGCCCAAGGAGGTTCCTTAATTCCGCAATTTTCTAACTTGAAGTGGTTTATGCCTTTCTTTGGAAGCGTGTGGATGCCAGTTGACGTAAATACCAAGCGACCATCTTACTCCTTAGGACTTACGACACTTACTCCTCCGGAAATCTATGCAATCATAATAGTATTCTTTCTCTTACTGCTGTATGCCTTAATGTATTAATGTATCTATGATAGTTTTCTCTTAAAGCCTGTGTTCTATGTTGAAATGAACGGCAGTGACCACTTACCATTGTAATAAACCATTTTATTTATTAAATTCTATAAGTATAAAAAAACACATTTTTCGACGCACATTTTCGGTACACTAAGTTGTTTACTTTAGAAAACGGTACCTACTCTTAAACATTCGTATAACATGATCAGGAAGGGTGGCGGTACCACCTCAGTCCAAGCACGAAGTGATTTAGCACTAGGGTTGCCAATTATACATTATCCATTTTAGTCAACTAGTCACTCGTCACATCGGTCGAAATTCGACAGTAATTTAAATTAAAAAACGAAACTTCATATTGTCCAACGTAGTACGAATATTTCTCAAATTCAAATGAAATTTAATAATTGTCAAGTAATTTTGAACGCACCCGTTAAATATAAAAAGACGTATAATTAGCTAAACCACATTTAAAAGTAGTTGCGTTTCTAAAACATTTCTGGCGTTATGTGTTTTCATAGTAAGACATTGAATGCTCTATTTCGTTTATTATTTGTGTTTGTGACAAATGCACGGTAGTGTGTGTAATGTGTCTTTAGTTGATTTTATGTATGTTTTAAGCATTATACTAATCCGTCCGCAGCATATTACTTAAAAATGTTTCACAAGTTTTTGCTTCACGTATAGATATTTTCGTAAAGCATAAATGTTTCGGGTCTAAAGGTGATAGAAGAACCAATGTAGTTCGACCAGCGAGGTACCAAGCCGTTTGTATTTCGGTGGAAAGGTGTTGTTGCCGGTTCACTTTTATATTAGGCGACTATCTTAGTCCTCGGCAGTTGCACCGCATCATGATTGCCTTCAGATAGGTTTCCTGCTCTATTTGAAGTTGCTTACCTACAAATGTACATGGGCGGGAGTGACCGCTTACTACCAGTTGGACTGCTAAGTCCTTTGTATATTTACTCTACTCTTTGGTCCTTTCCTACTTCAAATCGAATATAAATATATGTATGTCGCATCGTCGACATTTAGCGCCATCTTTTGCCGATTAATGCAAACGTCAGGTTGACATTGTCTCCTAAGCGCAGTCGATTTCACGTGGTTAGATTTGACAAGTGTCACTGTCAAAGGAAAGAAAATGGACGATAGCCATCGTGGTGGCCACGTGAAGTTGAAATCGCTGCGTTTGCTCACGAG
This sequence comes from Spicauda simplicius, assembly GCA_949699795.1. Classification (NCBI taxonomy): domain Eukaryota; kingdom Metazoa; phylum Arthropoda; class Insecta; order Lepidoptera; family Hesperiidae; genus Spicauda; species Spicauda simplicius. The sequence goes on along the minus strand of OX453070.1, from coordinate 7,148,934 downwards.
CCTCACTTATTATATGTATTACACATAATGTTATGTTTTTACACGTACTGTAAAATGAAAATATTGTAAATTTTTTTACAAGCATCGGCCATATAGCTTAGTTTAGAAAAAATATGTAGGTACATTTGTGTGCAAAAATATTGACAACCCTATATAGCACCTAAATTATGATTAATTACCATTTCCACTTACCTACGATCAACTCTAGCTTATTTGATACAGATATTCCAACTACAAGGTCAATGACGGAGAAAGTGCAATAACTCTAAAGTCCGTACGAATTGTTCAGAAGAAATATCAAGTACAAGGAAGTTAAGCGAAATGTCAAGGGCGAGCGTGCATGAACCTGACCTACACTTTACACCAATAACCTGCATATAGTACGGGTTTTTACTATCTTATTCTTACGAACTAGGTACATTGCATGCCTATGTACCTAGTTGTATCGATGTTGTTGTCGTCGTTTATAGGTTCGTTTAGATCCTTTGCAGTGATGACAGTTTATAGAGTGTGATTTCAGCTGAATAGCAGCTTAGCTTGCATCATTCCCTCCCCATTCATTGCATACAAAACCAGCAGTTTCCTCCTATAGAAGATCAACACCCACTGATCTCACCAAAATACCAGGCGAGATGTACCTACATATATTTGCAAAAACTTACATTAGGTAGTAGTATTTTTTTTATCGAGGGGACATCATTCATAAGGAACCCGACGCCGTGGGTCGTGGTAGACCTCAGCGCTGCGTGCAGGACTCCGGATCTCCAATAGAACACAACCAGAGTCCTGCGAGCGCGATGACCTATTCGGGCTTTTCCCCAGTGAGCATTTGCGCTCAGCATGCCTCCTAGTGTTTACAGTGGTATACGGCAACATATGCCGCTGTCCAGCCATAATAACATAATAACCATAATAACAGCTGCTTTACGTGAAAGAAAGACATTGTTAGTTAAAAAAAAACAAATGTGTTTGAAGTCTATCAGTTGGCACTTGGCCAACGCAGTGGACTATAACCTAAAATTGTTTCATTCTAAGAAAAAAACAATCATGGTGACATAAGTCGGGATCAATAATCTACGTAAATACAAACGAATTAACTCTAGGAACAGTAGTATTTAAACAATCCTCAATAATGTAACTACACTGAATAAAAAATGTAATTCGATTCTATAATGTACTTGTCGTACTAAGCTCATGCGTCACAGCATCTTTTTGTCACAACCAATCGACATAATCTTATTCCATATCTATATCCGTTTATATTAAATGAATACAGATTTGTTCAATGTCCTATACCAAATAAAATTAAATTGAATTGCACTTCATGTCAATTTACTTTTATGTCTGTAGTTTCAAGAGTCCACAATGCCATTACTAATTTTGAAATTCCATTGAACTGAGTTCATCAGTGTCATTCAAAAACGACTCTTTTCATCCATTTTATTTAAAAAAATTAAGAGTTCACGAACGACCAATGAAAATTTCAGGAAAAATATGTAGCTATGTATTTTGTGTGTCATGTTTTGGTAATTAGACGGCACAAGAGATGAAAAAGCAGCCATACAGTATAGTAGAAATACACAAATACCTTTGTCTATTGTCCGAGGTTTAAACCCAGGGCAGGCACCACTGATTTATGTGCGTATTAGAATTTAATTATCACTGCTTTTCGGTTAAGGATAAAATCGTGAGGAAACCTACACATACGAGAGTTCTTTAAAAAAAAAGTTCCCGGAAGTGCGTGAAGTCCACCAATTCGCACTTGGTCAGCGCGGTGGGCTATTGCCTAAAACTCTCTCATTCTGAGAGAAGACTCTTGCCCAGCAGTCGGACAAGTTTATTTCTATGCTTATAATGTTATTACAAAAAATGAAATTCAAAGTAGATTTGTACAAAGGTGATAGAACCAATATCACTACCACAGTACCACATCTATTTCTAGCCTGAAGCAGATCTGCGTTCAGATAAACTTACATTTCAGGCTTCCTTAGTTCTCAAGATTGGCTACGCATCTAGTCGGTTCCAAGTAGAACCTTTTCCATGATTTAGAAGTTGGTTACATTTTATGACCGCTTCCTTATTACTTCCTATGTGGATTTTTACGTTAAGAAAGGAAACAATTTAGGAAATGTAGAAAGGAATGCCCGAAACTAGTTAATGAGTTCTTTTGCAAGGTTTTGTATCTTCCTAAACCCATTTATGTGTTTCTTAGTACCCATAAACCACTGTATATTAGTTTAAAATTCTAATTTAGTTACTGTTTCGGTTTAATTAACTATGTAAAGTATTGTTATCGTTCGTATTATTACATACCACGTTATGCGTCGATGCATGCTTAAATATATAATAATGAGGAATGTCATAAAAGCTTGATTCAATTAAAATATTTAACTTAGTAATTTTTGGATTATAATTGCATGTTTTCAATGCAACTCAAACTTATTAATTTTATACTAAAATTGTGCTAATAAACTAAAGATTGTTTTTTAAGTAATTTGGCTATTAGGGTCTGAAGTGTCAGTTCATTCAGGAGAAAAGGGTCTTGTCCAAAATAGTTCACAGGCTTAGACCTTACAATTTTTTCCAATTGTACAGTTGCCCCATTGGCCTTCACAGCTTTGGTGGCAGACCTGACGCTTAGTCGGGATAAAAGACTAGGGGCAGGAAGGAAGGGATGGTTTTGGTCCCCGTCGCCGAATTCCAAGAACTTCCGCCTTCGCTAGAAAGCGAACGAAGCGAACTCAGCTGGTTGTCATTGTGATTGTGGCTGACCCAAGGGCACCTCTGGTGAGGTATGGACCTCGGCTAAGATCATTTACACCAATATAGGACACTGAAGATAAACGACCAATAACGCAGGGATACCTTGTGATGTTTGTGCTGTGGTTAAGCTGTCGTCTCCGCCGGCGGGGACCCTGACGGTGTATGTAATATCCGTTGTTGTTCAGTGTATATGGGGGCTGGGGAGAGATTACTTCTAGCTATCTGTGTGATCTTAGGGTCTTTATAGTCTGGGATATGTTTAGGCTGTTTGTGCAGAATAGGAGCTTCCTTGTCAGGGATATAACCGGCGCCATTGATAACTCACTGATTAGGATTGTCAGCTGTATCGAAGTAGCTTTTGGAAAGCTGCTTCATGTATTGAGCTATGGTGGGCTGCTCAAAATAGCTGTGTAGTTAGATCCTTTTTTTGTTCTCGAGGTTCAACCTTCAAAAGGTACCCGACGCCGTGGGAGCGACGCAGGGTTTTGTGGGATTTTTACCGCACTAAGACTCCGGGATCTCGAAACGACTTCAACCGGAATCCTCCGAGCGCGTTGCCACATCGGGCTCCTCCCAGATGGGCGGCTGGGCCCACCGCTCCGTTTAGTCTTTACGACGGTATGCGACCACACATACCGCCATCCTTCCCGGGATCGCCTGACCGAACGGTTCGAGCTCCCACTCTAGCCGTCCCCAAAGCCCCTTTTAGTCGGCTCTTACGACAGTCAGAGGATGCCGTAGCGCTATTCTGATCCCGGAACTACAGGGACGGTGTAGTTAGATCCTATGATCCTTTCCTATCTCTTCTAAATCTCTATGAACTATGACGTTAGTTTCAGTGAATAACGGAGAGCATTAGTTTTACTAACGTTACTATCATTCACATTCAATCTTCGTCCTTTGACCTAATTTCGATATGTCGGTTCGTCAGGCTTCGCCTTGGTCTGACAGTTTGAATGTGTCACCGGAGATAGTATCTCACCTTCACACGTTTAAGCACGACTAGACATACAACGAGACAATGAAGCTAATTGGAACAATATATGACGTATACTTGAAGGCATGAACTAAGCTGTAAACATTCAGGTCAGGTTGATCTCGTCGTATTTGTATAACGGTGTAATACTACCTTTTTTTTTTTTTTTTGTTTTCGAGGGGGAAACTTTCAAAAAGTACCCGACGTCGTGGGAGCGACGCGGGTTATGTGGGATTCTTACCGCACTAAAACCCCCCCGGTGGCCGACGTCGACGCTGCGAAGAGGACTCCGGGAACTCCACTTGACCGCCGCCGGTGTCCTCAGCGTGTGCCCCATCGGGCTCTTCTCAGGTGGGCGTGAACTGCTCACCGCACCTTCTGGTTTTTACGGCAACATGCAACCACACATGCCGCCGTCCTTCCCGGGGTCGCTTGACCGGACGGTTCGAGCTCCCACTCTTCCCGCCCGCAACCCCGGAAGCCTCTTTTAGTCGCCTTTTACGACAGGCAGAGGGTACCGTAGTCCTATTCTGGTCCCGGAACTACAACTAAACATTTTTATTATACTGATGATTTTATTACGCAATGGAAGGATTATAAAGAATTATAAGGAACGTTCGTACTGAAGATTTAAGATTAGGTTAGAATTCATAGAATAATTCTGAAGCAAAAACTTTATACCCCCTTTTAAGAAAATTACGTCTACGAAAGAGTACAATATTTGGCACACATATAGTTTATATATAGAAGGAGGGCAGAATATTATTATTTCTGTAATACTGCATAAAACATACATAAAATCTATTAGAAATACATTACACGCACAACCATACATTTGACACGTTGATAGGAAATAAGAGTCTTTGGTCAAAAGGGACCACTCGCAAAAAGGAACCGCGGTCAATTATGGCAATAGCGTCTTTGAATGGGTCGATTGGGACCAAAAATTCAAGATAAAATTATACAGTCGGCAGAAAAATCTGCGAAATAAAACGGCATTTATTTTCTTACTATAAAACTCATACTGTCAAAAATGTCAGATATCTTTGTCAAAATATGCGTTATTGCTTTCAAATTAGACTTTAATTTAGTCAATTAAACCTTATTTTTTCTTTTAAGTGTTGATTCAAATAACATCAAGATTAATACACAGTCAAAAATATTTTATACAAATTTAAATTAATAATATTAGGTTTAGTTTTTGAGGAATTACGGTCGAATTTAAACCATTGCGACAAATAATTAGTATTAATAAATTCTTATTGTAAAACTCAAAAAAGTAGAAGGAAGCCGGCCCGCGTGGCGGAGTGGTTATCATATCGGTCTGACGCGCAATGGGTCCTGGGTTTGATTCCAGGCCAGACAGGTGTCTGAATAATAAGTTTAGATTCATTTTCTGGGTCTTTTTTTTTGTTCTAAAGGTACCCGACGCCGTGGGAGCGACGCAGGGTTATGTGGGATTTTTACCGCACTAAAACCCCCATTGTGGTGGTCCTTGGTGCTATAAAGAGGACTCCGGGATCTCCAAAGGAACGCAACCAGAATCCTCTGAGCGCGTTGCCCCATCGGGCTCCTTCCAGTTGGGCAGCTGGGGCCACCGCCCCCTCTAGTCTTTACGACGGTATGCGACCACACATACCGCCGTCCTTCCTGGGATCACCTGACCGAACGGTTCGAGCTACCACTCTAGCCACCCGCAAGCCTCTTACGACAGGCTGGTGATGCCGTAGCCTTATACTGATCCCGGAACTACATGGACGATGTTCTGGTTCTGGGTGTTTGTGTATTCGTCTTGTGTGTGTCCATCGTACCCACAATAAAGGAGAAAACCTTAGTGTAGGGCTATGAGTGTAAAAAGCGTTGGAAGCCTTCCTGTATAAAGTTCTGTAAAACCTCATAATAGTATGGTAGATCATAATGAATGTAAATCGGTCTTCAGTCTACTAAGTCGGAAATTGTAGGAGAATTTTTGACGGTTATGACGACATTGATCCGCTGTACTTTAGCGGTCTTCCTACAGTCTCCATGAAAGAAGCTCCTTATAAGTGTGTCATCTCAGAAATAAGTCGAAAATGAAAGTCGATAAAAATAGAACACAACAGCGTAGAAATCTTTTAAATTATGACACGTATTATGCATCCGCGTTTTTTTATTAAACTTACAAAATTATACGAAATTAACTGTACATATAAAACACTATAAGCCTACATCGATATGCCAATTTGCCATTTATTTAAACAAATTACAACAAACGCTTTAATTTGCGCTATTTGCCACTAAAGCTCACTTTGTCACAATCAGCTTATTGTCATTCGAATACTGCAACTGCATACCGTATTAATCTATTGTACACAGTCAGCATTCTCTTCTAAGTACAACTATTTATACCTACTTCGGTAATTTGCGACATTATTGTTTATTATAGCAGGGCTTTATACCTACTAGTAAGTATATTACTATGAAATATTTATATTTCTACAAATAATGGAGTAATTTATTCTGAAGGGTGTACATAATTTCATCGTAGCCAAAGGAATAGCTTAACATAAATACTCTTTATTGTACGCATAAAGTATACATAGCATAGAATTATACAAATGAAAAGAACGATACAAAAGGCGGCCTTATCGCTAAACAGCGATTTCTTCCAGGCAACCTTTGGGTAAGGAGTTAAAGTAACAATAAATATAAATAATAGGTAAGGTGCAGTAAATTAATTTAAGGAATAGCTTAACCAAATAACAAGATAACAAAGGAAGTGAACATTCTATCATAAATCAAATCAAAGATCGAAGATAGATAGAAGTAAGAGAAAGAAAAGGAAAAGGAATGTTGTTCAGTTATATTTTTCAAACCAAATTAATTGTTAAATTCATAATTGGACCTACTTATGCAAACAGAATCAACCCACACAATGACGGTTTTGAGAAAAAGCCATTTTTGTCAAAATTTTGTGTACTTCCAAATTTAAGGTTATTTTTTATAAAATCTATTTACACTATTGTACAAAGTAATTTGTTTTATGTATTCAAATATAATATTTTTGAAATTCATAAACATTTTTAATTATAATAAGAGGAAAAGCAGCTGGTTCCTTTGTGCAAAACTCTCTGGTTTTGGTTGGTTTTTTCTTAATTTATCATTATGCCAAAAAATATAAGAAAAGAATAGAAAGTGCCATGTTTTTTTTTTAAATATCCGTTTACAATTAAAAAATAAAAAAGAATTATTAAAATCTTAGAATAATCGTGTTGAAACCAGAGAAATATTTAATGTAAATTCAATTCTACATAAAATTCCAGTTGACCTAAAAACCTTCAAGATCATCATCTCAAGTTTCACAAGTTTCACACAAAAATCATGTGAGTCTTGTCTTGTGTGTGTACCATACTTTACCATACTTAAAAAATTTTTCTAACAAAAATTTTCTGTTTTCATCCTAGGTACATTCATTGGTTTCGTTTTTTTTACAACTTTTCATGACAGAGGATAATCCTAGTATTTTTTTATCTGATTAAAGTAGTAAACGAGCATGCCATCCACCTGATGGTAAGTGGTCACTGCCGCCCGTGGACGTCTGTAAGCAAATTCAAATAGAACATGGGTTCTATCTGAAGTCAATCATAGATGCGTTGCTAATCCCGAGGACCTACAAAAGTGTGCCGGCAACCACACACTTCCATCGAAACACAAGAAATGCTTCACGCTGGAAATAGGTGTGGATGGTACTTCCCCGGTAAAACTACACTGGTTCTACCACCTGGATAGTATATACAGATAGCAAATAAAATAATTCTACGGGCCTAGAGTTAAAAGGAATTTAGATTCATTATCATTTAATGGATAAATTATCTCTGTTCCGGTATTATAATATATGCTTACATTTTTTGTATTTTGTCGTTTTATTATATACAAAAACTTGTGAAATAAATAATATTCAACTACTTATCGATGACCCTAGTTTAAATAGATAGTTTTTAAAATATTTTCGTGGACCTAGATTTAAACGGAATCGAGATGCATTATCATTTAATGGATAAATTAGCTCTGATCCGGTATTAAATAGGTATATAATACATTTTTTGCATTAACTTATGAAATAAATAAAATAAAATTAGTTATCGATGACCCTAGCTTATGTAGATAGCAAATAAAATATTTTCATGAACCTGGCTTTAAAAGGAATGTAGATGCATTATCGTTTAATGGATAAATTTACTCTATTCCGGTATTACATATAAAAGTCTTACTTTTTGTATTCTATGGTTTTATTTTATACAAAAATTTGCAAAATAAAACACTAGCAGAACCGACGCGACTTCGTTCGCGCAGACTAATGTAATCTATCCAACCATTATAAATTTGAGCATTAATCCTGGACATGTCCCTCCCCCCATCTGTAACGGGGATTTGGTCAATAGTCATAGTCAGCAGTGTTTATTGATGCTATTCCGATAGTAGTCCCAAAAGTTATGCAACGACTGTTTTGCGTAAGGGTACACTGATCATTGTGCGGGGCGGTGTCCAAGTCTTTCGCAGATATTGATATGTTATCTTATATTGTAGAACATTTTTTTGTTCTATTATCAATAGATATTTCAGTGTATGTAATGAGAAAAATTTTTGAGCAAAATTTTCGACACTTTGAATCACATTACTCAAGTTTTAGCAAAGACACTTTATATATTCTAGTAATAAAAATAGCTCAGGAATAATATAGCATTTTAATGATGAAAGAATTTTCAAAATCGGTTCAGTAGCTTTTAAGTTAATTCATGACAAACATACAAAAATACAAAGTTTCCTTCTTATAATATTAGTATAGATTGGTATAGACATAGATTAAAGTAACTTATTGATGACCCTAGCTTAAATAGATATCAAAAGGAAATATTATTATTTACTTAGATTTAAAAGGAATCTAGATGCATTATCATTTAATGGATACAATAACTCTATTCCGGTGTGAAATATTTTACTATTTTTTGTATTCTGTCGTTTTATTGTATCCAAATCATAAAATAAATAACATTTAATTACTTATCGTGGATAATATTTCCATGGACCTAGCGTTAAAAGGAATCTAGTTCCATTATCATTTAATGGTTAGATAACTCTGTTCCGGTAACATAGTAATATTGTTAACTTTTTTTTACGTAACACTTGAGCCATTTAACTTTATGTTTATTTTAATACAAAATAATTTTAATATATTTAATAGCGGCAATAAATAAGTGGAAAACTATGTAGGCGTAGGTTGTTGTTTTTATTGAATTGTTTCGCGAGTTATAACATAGCTTATAACTTAACTAGCTTATTTTCGCCACTCTGTCCGTTTTGACTATCGTAATCTTTATATTAATACGTGTAGCAAAAAAATTGTGATACGTTTTTAAGATACTTGCCGCAGACGGACGAGTATGAAATTCCGCACGGTTGTAGCTGATGTAGAGAAGGGTTGCGCAATCAAAATCTTTTTTTTAATTGTTTACAAATTAGGTACATACAAGCAGTGGTTGGGGTCAATGCTAATATTTTTTTAAATAGTGCATATAACATACTTGAAATAAACTACAACACATTATACACACTATCTTGCATTTCACAAAAACACATGGGTACATAATAAACAAAATAAAATATTCAATGTCTTACTATGAAGACACGTCAAAAATGTCAAATATCTTTGTCAAAATACCCACTATTGCTTTTAAATGCAGCTTTGTTAATTATACCTTATTTTACCTTTAACGGGTAATTAGAAAATTGTTACAATTTATTAGAATTTGAAAAATATCCGTGATACTTTAGATAATGTCCACCAATTCGCACTTGGCCAGCGCGGTGGACTATGGCCTAAACTCTCTCATTCTGAGAGAAGACCCGTGCCCAGCAGTGGGACAATAATGGGTTGACGACGACTTTAGATAATATGAAGTTTAGTTTTTTAATTTAAATTACGGTCGAATTTCGACCGTTGCGACGGATGACTTAATTTATTCTGTGTTTAATATTCTCAGCTAAAATGGCAAAAGAAAATACATCATCTGTGAAAAGTTCAACTGTCTAGTTATAAAGGTTCCGTCCCAGTAGTTCCGGGATCAGAATAGGGCTACGGCATCCCCTGCCTGTCGTAAGAGGCGACTAAAAGGGGCTTCCGGGGTTGCAGGCGGCTAGAGTAGGAGCTCGAACCGTTCGGTTCGGCGACCCCGGGAAGGACGGCGGTATATGTGGTCGCATACTGTCGTAAAGACTAGACGGAGCGGTGGGCCCCGCCGCCCATGGGAGGAGCCCGATGGGGCAACGCGCTCAGAGGATTCCGGTCGAGAGTTCCCGAAATCCTCTTTATAACGCCAAGGACGGCCACCGGTTAAAACCTTCCGGTTTTAGTGCGGTAAAAATCCCACATAACCCTGCGTCGCTTCCACGGCGTCAGGTACCTTTTGAAGGTTTTCCCCTCAAGAACAAAAAAAAAGTTATAACGGTTCATGAGATATAGTCTGGTGGCAGACAGACATACGGACAGCGGAGTCTTAGTAATAGGGTTCTGTTTTTATCCTTTGGGTACGGAATCCTAGTAAAAATGGATGATTGTAATCCTATGAAACTATAAATTTTAAGGGTAAAGTGACGCGTTTCGTGCTAGTATCAAGTATTTTCGTTTATGAATGACGTGACTAAAGATTTTGTACATTTATCAATCAGTAGGTACACGGCCTCTCAATCAGGGATTGAGAGGTTCAAATCACGATACATGCACTATAGTTTTTTTGTTAAATAATGTGACTATTAGAAATTAATTACCTCTCCTATACGGCGCAAGAAAAAACTGCTCTTTAAAAAAGTTTGCTAAGTTGTCTAAATTCTACCAATCTCCACGTGGTGGACTATATAGCCCAAAACTCTTATTCTGTGAAGAAACCCGTGTGCAGCAATGGAACAATAATGGGTTGACACATTAGGCTTAACTGGATGTTAAATATGCATAATGTTTGCAAAAAATATATCTAGGAATGTTGGGTCGTTAAGCAATTACACGTACTTAGTGGTCATGGTTCTTAGGCATAGGTATTTCATAATTATAGTGTTTGATTAAGTTATCTCGAGATTTATTGTGTAGTCTGCGCTTAATAGGCTATGTCGTTATGGTACTTAATATATTTTATTGGATAGATGCAAACAAGCATGTAGCAACGATGGTTTCAGTGGATATCTCTAACCAATTATGTCGCTAAATAATTATGTTCGCAGGCATCTTCACAACCAAGAACTGCTTTATGATAGAAACAGCCGTGGTGGTGAAATCTCGCTGGTCGAACTAAATACTTTAGGTACGGCATGACAGTTATATTATACTTACTTATTTTTTTAACTTCGCTGCGTTCAAGTCCTAACGACTATAAGACAATATTTATTACTCCAATAGGTAGTCCTTTTACTATTCAATATATTTATCTACACATTAATTTTCAAAACCGGGTTTTAAAATGTATGGGAAGTGAGCGTTATTCTTTCGCGTGTCTACTTATATTAGTATTAATCAGAATTCTCTATTAAATATTTCATATATCCGTGAACAGTGACGATTTATCGTCTAATGATACGTCTGTCTTAAAGTTATGAGACTCCACATTAAATTTTATTGGTTAGGCCTTTATTATTTAGGCCTTTAGTATTTAATTGCATTTTTATAGTCGTGACAACTTCCGAGTTGCAAATGCAAAGGTCATCGTCGGGCTTGGTCGGTCTTTGATCTTTCGCATTAAATAATGTTTAGCACCTAATGACAACTAGGTGACTGAATAATATGTTATAATTATCTTGAGATCCCACACACATAATAAAAAATAAAAATCCATGTGTATATAGGTACATTACGTACATTTGCAAACAAATACGTAAGAATCATGTAAATTTTTTTTACGAGGAAGAAACCTTCTAAAGGTACCCTCGCTGTTGGAGCGACGCGGGTTATGTGGTATTCTCACCGCATTAAAACCCCCCCGTTGGCCGTCCTCAACGCTGCTTGGGGGATTCTGGGATCTCCAACGGAACACACCCGGAGTACTCCGAACGCGATACCTACTTTAGGCTCTTCCCTGGAGAGCGAATACGCTCACCGCACCTTCTTTTATTTATGGCGTCATGCGACCACACATGCCACCGTTCTTCCCGGGGTAGCTTGGCTGAACCACAGTACTAGTATCTACAGTATTCTAACTTCTTACAAACGCACGAAACGCAAGTAGTACCTACGCGCCACGATTTCGGTATGCAATCGGTACCCAACAGTTAGCGAATGTGCTATAGTGACAAGCGGGGTATGTGACGTTTTTTAAGCAGTGAATCTTTTTATTTAAATAATAATGTAGCGAAGAGCAGTTGTAAACTATATTAGGCTGTTTTTGATTGCTTTAATTGTGCATAAACACGTCCAGTGTTAATAATTTTTATTTTGGTTGGTAAAATATTATTCACTGCGAAATTTATAACTATTATTTGTGTACGATTTATTATTAAGTCTCTTAAATATTAAAAGAACGCGTTGTTTTTTACCTTAATCTACTGAATAAAATACATAATAAGTAAGAAAGAAAGTCAAGTATACAGATGTATTAAAATACTTTAGGCGGGTAACCCTGACACGATCTCTCATCCATCGCGTCTGTAGGTATAAGATTCAAGGACACGGCAGAGTTAGACTACTGTATGATATTAATACTGTGACTGAACGATTCGAGCTCAACAGGCAGGGGATACTGTAGCCCTATTCTAGTACCAAGACTACAGGGGCAAATAATTATCTAACTACTTATTTTTTATTTGTTACTATTTGCAGTTTTATTACATTTTAATTAAACGCGGGTAAAGCACGGAGAAGAACTATGTACCTAATAAGTAGTAGATATTATTGTACGATTATCTCAATTATTTAAAATATAAACTTTATTAGATAGAAAATAGTATAATATTATATTTTTTCACTTTAAATTGCGCTATTAAGACGGATGTTAAAATTTTAATATATTTATCAGCGTGTCTATCTGTTGCATCGTTGCTTCTAGACGGTTGAACCGATTAGGATGTATAATTGTATACCACTCGTTTTGTTTGCAAAATGACCTGGTGGAGTATTTTTAATTACGATAGAGAAAATATGTTTTGCTTATATGGGTTCCGTACTCAAAGTGATAGCCCAGGCCACCACTGATTTTTCTAAAATTATGTGCGTATTATAAATTAATTATAACCGCTTTTCGCTGACGGAAAACATCGTGAGGAAACCAACACACCCGAGAGTTCTTTAGAAAAATAATAAAATTCTCGGAGGTGTGTGAAGCCCACCAATTCGCACTTGTCCAGCGCGGTGGACTATGGCAGATAACTCTCTCATTCCGAAAGAAGACCCGTGCCCAACATTGGGACAATAATGGGTTGACGACAACGACCCAAAGGAGAAAAACGGAACTCAGTTAATAAGACTACGCTGTTCGTCTGTCTGTCTGTTACCAGGCTATATCTTATTAACCGAGATACCTACACTTTTGAAATTTTCACAGACGATGTGGTAGTAGGATTATAAGATTATCAACATATTTTTTTTGGAACTGGGTGAATTTTAATTTTGCCATCAAGTCCAATTTAACTAACTCAGATACATTAAAAATCAAAAGAAAAAATACACAATAGTAAATTGAAAGCATCATAGAAATAATTATAACTTAAGACTTGTCAATAAGAAAAATAACTTAGAGTCAATTACATTGAAGCAATGATTACAAAAAAAAATGTAATCTATAACAATTATAATTAAAAAAAGTAAAGAGATCTGTAATTAAATAATAATTATAATTAATCAAAATAATAATAAATATATGTTAATTTGACGCTGTTTTTCACAAAAAATTAAAACAGTTCCGCAAATTTTGAGATCACTATGTTATAACTGAAGTCTCATTACAATAATACTGTAGCAAAAAATCTATGTGCAAATCCGTTTCAATCGATTTCCGGGTAATACGAGTTCCGGGAACAACTACACGAATTCTGTCATCCGTAAATACATTTGCAAAGCGGAAGATATTGGATAGTAAGTATCCTGGAACACAATCCATGAATGCCGTCATTTACGTGTAACGATGGTTGCACACACTCGCTGATAACCCGAGATATGCGGAAAGCGATATGTAAATGGCGCACTTGCCCAGTCTCGCTGTTTGTAAGATTGCCGCGCCATTTCTCATTCGTGGCTTATCTTTTTCGGCTGACTCAAAGGAAATATGTTAGCGACTTACTACTAGGTACTTACTAAAAGTAGGTCGTTAACAAACTACTTAATGATTGAGTCCGTAATTCGCAATCGTTTATCCAAACTTACGACGACTTAGGTACTTCTAGAGTACGACGTTAACAAACTACAAACATATTGAATAATGGTTGTATTTTCGTTTATTCAGACCTGACGAGGTCTATTTGGTTAAATAAAAAAACCTGCAAAGATAAGGTGGTGTAACAAATTGAGAAAGATTAAGATAGAACGTCACGTTGCACGTGAGGGATAGCACGTGATAGAACGTGAGCACCATCAGGTCTCAGAACATTCTGAATTAAGAAATCTTAACGAGTGTGTACAGTCGGCATAATACTATAAGAAGAAACACGATATTCCGAATACAATGTTTGGATCCGCATGATCAACCGTTATCATAACACTAATCGCTTAATATGTTGCTCGTATTTGATTTCGGAAGCGTTTCATCTCATTACATATTGAGGCTGATTCAATTATTTTGATCTCATTAGAATGCTCCGAAATTACAAGAATACTAATTGTTTAAATGCTCATTTTGTTAAGGTGCTGTAAGTAGTTCCAAATATTTATGATGTTATAACAATCATTAAACTCTCATTGTGACGAAGATTTTTGTAAGAAAGTACGGAAATAAAACAGACACATTATAAAAAAAAACACATCTGGGCATTGACTTAGTAAAAAGACTGAAAGTACTTTCGAGAACTATCTTGGAATTAATTAAAAAAGATTAATTTTGATAGTAAACTTTGGAAAAAGCGTAAATAAATACTTATCAAAATTGAAAACTAATTTACTCATAAACAAAGAAAACATTTATTTACTTTAACCTTCTATTTCGATTACTATATCTGCCTAAGCATACATAAATATGTTATTTAATTGACAACAATACACTGTTCTATATGGGTTGGCACCACCACTGTATTTATGACTAATCTCAGCTCAGACCAGGGTTGCCAACTCTCAAAAATGTATTCCTCTAAAGTCTTCATTATAAACCCCTAAAAATCCCCCATAATGAATTATTAATTGGAATTCCTTCTGGCAACCTGACTAGACGACGAAAAAAAAAAAAGATCTTCGAGTGTAGTGCATGACGTTTTTTTTTTCCTTTTTTTTCGTCGTAAGGCATTGATTATATAGACTGGCGGGGAGATTTCCCATTAAAAATACCTATATGTTGAAGTTATAAAAAGCCCTGAAAATACCCCTAAAAATTTTACACTCCTAAAAAATGCCCATCCTACTTGGAAATCCCCTCAATTTGGGGGAAAAACCCCTAAGTTGGCAACTCTGGCTCAGACTCTGATCGTATCTGAGTAACAATTTACTATCAAGTAGAGTGCGCATTTAATATATTTATTAACAAAATAAATATCGTCATGTCACCTTCATTTTTGGTGGGATCTTGTTGTTGGGAGTTCATACTATTCAACATGATCCCACCAAAATAAAGGTGACGTGATTTTTTTCTATAAAAAAGGACTTCAACAAGGTGGTACAACACCTTTACAAGGTGGTAGAACCAGTGTAGTTCGACCGGGGAAGTACCACCGCCACACCTATATCTAGCGTGAAGTATTTCTTGCGTTTCGAAAGAAGGGTTTGGTTGCCGGCACACTTTCACATGAGGCGACCATCATAGTCCTCGGGAGTAGCAACGCATCTGTGATTGACTTCAGATGGAACCCATGTTCTGTATGAAGTTGATTACACATGTCCATGGGCGGCAGTGACCACTTACCATCAGGTGGACTGCATGCTCGTTTGCTACTTCAGTGAAATAATAAAAAAAAACTTCAAACCTCATTTCCCACAAATAGTATTTTGGCGCTTTAGCATTATTTCCTTTCCACTGACGATATGAAAATTATTCCCTAAATGATTATTATTTCTGCATGGAATTAAGAGTACGAAGTTAAATTCTAACGGCACCTTAATATGTCAATATTTAACAAGGCTGCACTAATTAATTGTTTGAATACAGCTAAAAGTTATTGTTTATTATGTTCTGCAATCTATCGCCCTTGCTTACTTTGCAAATTAATTCAATTATTTTGCATTGCAAATTTTTGAAAACAATACGATTTTAGTACCTAAGTATTTAGTTTAAGTATTTAATTGTTTGTTTCCTCGAATTACTATTTAAAATGTCCGGATAACGTGTGCAAATATTACTTAACTAGACATGAAATTATACTTACAGTACGGAAACTGCCTACCTTACTATTTAATAAATTAAACTATATCTAAGCACTAGATAACATCTCTCTTAAGTGGTTAAAGTTTTTTTCTTTTTGCGAGTTTCGGTAGGTTGTTGAAAATGTAGCTAATTGAGTTCAATGGCGAATCGTTTCGAAAAAAGCATAAGGGTCCGTCCAGACAGACCGGCTCGAAGAGCATCGCATTTTTCTTTTCACACAGATCGGATCGTATGCACTTGGAAGTGGTCGGAGCATAGCCGCTACGCGAGTGAGGAGGTAGGAAGAAGATCACACAATCCGAGGCGATCGGCTCCTCTTATTATTGCACACGAAGCGCGTTCAAACATTTCTAATGACAAAAGAAGTGCACATATAAAAATAAACCTTAATACAATTACTCAAAACTCTATTTCCAACGTGATATAAATCTGCTCTCCTCTCCACGCCGGTCTGTGTGAACGGACCCTTATGAGTCATTAATGTGTTATGTGTATGCGTTAGAGTGCCGAAATTCGGTAGTTGAGCATCGTGCGCCGCCGATTGTACTCCTTATACCGAACGCGTAGACATTTCGCGAACATACGAATATGTAAATTTTTAAATCCGATAGCATTTCGATCTTATTGCAATTATAATTTTTAAACAAATCGATGTATCGATTGTCCCTTGAGAATAAGATATTTTTCCACAGTAAAAAGTAGCCTGTATGTTAACCCAGAGTGTCAGCTAACTCCCTACCAAATTTTGTGAAAATCGCTGTAGCCGTTTAGACGCGAAAAAGTAACAAACATACATACTCACAAATTTTCGTCTTTATAATATTAAGTATGAAGCATGATGATTAACTAGTATTTGAGCTTTAATAGTATATATAGTATAGTATATTTATGTATCCGGAAGTATCCGAATTATAATAGCATTAAGATATTAGTTTTTTAGTTAATATTTGATCATTAACTTATAATCCCACTAATCAACTTATCGACTTATAATAAATATATGATTATAATAGTGGTAATAGTAGTAACAGTAATATCACTATATGTATAATTATGAGGTACCTAGGTACTCGCATTTTTTTATTAGGTAAGGAAAAGTATTGTAAAATTTTAAGGTTAATACCTAACCAAGCCTTATTTTTTTGAAACCAAAAGCTCTTCAATAGCAAACATATAATAGTTTTTAAAACAGCTTAGAAAAAGAGACTGAACTGTGTCTATTTATAATAAAACACTATTAATCATACAGCTCATTAACCTTAATAATAACAATCTAACACGGATCACTTACAATGTAATCATAATCTTAGATAAAAGCTCGATCTAGCCATGAAGCTTATGTATATTAAATTTGCCTTAATCGCTCGCGAAAAATCGAACACTATCAGGAAGTATTAGTACTGATACAAATTTAATTATTATATATTAATGACAACTACGACCACTAAGAGAGTTTTGTAGGCTTAGTATGAGTATATTATATTTCCTCGAAACAAGCATTGTTCTTGTTTTTGTCATAATTTCAAAGTACATTTGAAGTTATATTAAACTAGTTGACCCGGCGAACTTCATTCCGTCTAAAAGTCTATAATCTAACATTATCAGTGTTCCTCCACTATACTATGCATGTATTAAACATAAAACCTTCCTTTTGAATCCCTCTATATTTTGAAAAAAATTGCATTAACATCCGTTGCGTAGTTTTAAAGATCTAAGCATACATAGGGACAGAGAGCGAAAAACGACTTTGTTTTATACTATAGTGAAGAAAACGAAAGCGGGCAATGAACATTGCAATGTATAGGCGAAAATAACAACATTGCATTTTTAAGGTAACATAATAAACTCTTGCTTGTATTTGTACTGCTTAGTAAGTACACAGTATTAATATCATACAGTAGTCTAACTCTGCCGTGTCCTTGAATTTTATACCTACAGACGCGCTGGACGAGAGTTCACGTTAGGGCTACCCGCCTAAAGTATTTTAATACATCTGTATACTTGACTTTCTTTCTTACTTATTATGTATTTTATTCAGTAGATTAATGTAAAAAAATAAATTAAAAGAAATACTGTAGATACTAGTACTGTGGTAAGTATAAGTCGGCCCTTCATTTGTACCGTTCTCCGATTATTAAATCCTGCTATTCACATTATAATGAGAATCAATCTGTCGATCATACCGTATGTAAATCCGCCCTTGTCGCTTAGTGTGAACGGGATAATTTGTTAACTAGCCAACCGTTTTTTCTTCATGTCAAAAACAATATGGAGAAGGCAAAAAGACAATTACAAAAAACAGACAAACCTGTTAAGTTTCTTGTCGACTCTCAGTTTCTCTCAGTTTAAGTTGTGTTACGATCAGGTGGGAGTGTAAGAAAAAAAATATTGTGGTTGACAGTTTCTAAAAACCCCGTAGGCCTTTAAAAATAAAAAGGTTGCCGGTTCACTTTTATATGAGGCGATCATCTAAGACGTCGAGAGTAGCGACGCATCTGTGATTGAGTTCAGATAGAACCCCAGTTACGTATAAAATTGTTACAGATGTCCATGGGCAGCAGTTACCATATGCATGCTATTTAGCCACTTCACTCGGATAGAAAAAGATAATTCATTTCATTTCGGTATAACAAAGTGCCGGAATAAGCCAGCGCGGGGCCTGTAGCTAATTCTGACAGGAGGCCCATAGTTTGCCTTAAGTAAGGGTATTAAATAAAACAAAACTGTTACTAGTAAACGTTTCTGGATTTAATCGGGGAAAATTTAGGGATGACACTTTCTATATCTACTATCTATATCTTCTTTCAGTTTAAATATTTTAGGATGGCAAAGATAGTAAAATATAAATAGCAGGTAGGTGTTGGGTCGCGGGACCCTCTAGTCGCGGGGCTCGTAGCATTTGCTACTCTTGATATGTGGCTAATCCGGCACTGGTATAAGGACCGAGCTAATGTGAACAAACTCTATGGCTGTAAAGCATGGCCGGGGTACAACCCTTTACTGTCCCACAGCTGGCCACGGGTCTTCTCTCAGAATGAGAGAGTTTTAAGGCATAGTCCACCGCGCTGGCCAAGTGCGAAAGCATGGCCATCGGCATTAAAGTTCAATGTTAATTAATCAGTCAGGTTATCAGTTAATCAGTCATTGATTAATTACTTGACTGCAACCCATATTGCACTGTTGCCTTAGGTCCAGGAAATACTCGCTTCAAGCTATCGTTTAACATTTGAAGCATATGCATTGAGATTTAAAAATAAATGTTTGTGCCACTACTTAATTGAAGATATATTTGCTAAAATTACTTCAACGTTGACACGTACAAAACCAAGGTCCTGAAGCTAGCTTTTGTTTGTGTGAAAAAACAAGATGATTGGTTCAAAAAAGAAATATGTTCTATATTAACTGAAGTTAAAATAAATTACTCAGCCTTATTTTTGGAAGAAAAATTGTATTTTTTAGAAAAACGTTACAAAAATAGCAAAAAATAACTAAAATCACACACTATTTTTGCCTACTTACTTTAATGTAACTAAATTAGATTAAGATACAAATTATTTTCTTTAATCAGATTTTTTCGCATACTGACATTATATTTTGATGAAGAATCTTATATGAAGGTATAGTATCTTTCGTTAGACAATTGTTTTTTAAGCAATATTTACCAATAGTTCGAAAAATTACTAATTCTACGTACAACTTTATTACAAAGGATTATTCGGTAATTCTTGGCCATTATTTTCCGATAACTCTTTAATTGTTTTATTGACTAGGTATCTCCAAATTATAAAATATCATGTTCAATGTAAACAGCTGAGTGATTTGCGAAATAAATAATCTTTTCCTGCTAACTAAAACAAGTTTTTTTTCAAAAAATAAGCTGTAATTTGACTTTTGATATTTTTTGACGTAATCCAATATTGTAAAAGTAATAATAAAGATTTGGCGCGGGATATTTTTAAACTATTAATTCTACACGTTTTGACGGGGCCATATGACATTTAGCTGAGAGCCAAAAAAAGTCCATTAAAAGCGTTATTCACTCGTTGCTACAAGCATCAGCGTTTAATGCTTAAAACAAATATATATGTACGAGTCCAATCTTATCTATTCATCAGCATTTTAAAGTTCACCGCTGAAAATAGTCCTCTCTTCAATAGCGCCACTTCAATCTGTACCTTCTGAATTCAAGGGCCACGAAATTACGCTGCTAATTGTAATGAAAATTTCTAAAACTGTGGCGGTAACAGTGCCGACCGCATCTTACTTATAAGATCAATAATGATTTGCACAATTCGCGGGGTAACGCGCACTCCTTCGTCACTTTTTAGGTTCTAGAATATTTTGTGGTTCGCTACCGATAGAACCACCGTTTCACGATTTATACCTAATAATAGCTGTATAGAAACAGCTGTTGTTAGAGATATACCTTTCAGACCAGAAAACAGCTTGTCTCCTTTAACTCAGTAATGATGACACACTTATCTAAGGAATTCCAACTGAGTCCTCAGGGGTTGCAACATATTCGTAATCAACGTCAGGTATGTCTGAATTTATCTGGGGATGACAGCGGCTGTCCATGCGCGGCAGGTTGCACTCGACGCAAACGAGAAAACGATCGTGTAGTCGACTAAATGGCACGTGGCTGCCACGTGCCATCGAGCCGACTGCTCATGCGACATGCGACATGCGACACGCGACATGCGACATGCTCGTTTGCTACTGTCTTTGAAGTTAGATTTAAAAAAAAACAGTCGGCGTGTTCCGATTCGATGGTAAAGTAAGAAAAAATATTATAACTGACAATTCTTTAGTGCCCTCGTAGGTCTATGCAAAATAAAGCCACGTTATTACTTTTCACTTTAAGGATTTAAAATTGTGTTATGAATATAGTAAAGCCTTTTAGTGGCTCGGCACCGAATGTCCAAAGAAACGCTACGTTTTTGCTAGCAAGAGTCAGATATACCGACATATCCGAAATAAAGGGGGGAAAAAGATCCATGTTTTTACCCACGGTAAAATAAAGTAACCACTTCTTACGATATCAGAACCTTTACTTATATGAATATGATAGTAGCTGAAACAAAAAGCCCTTGAAAATTAATAGTTTTACCTGTTCATTAATCAACAAACTACTTTATGATATTTTCACTTGATAACAGAAATATATTTATGTACATTTTTATTATTCATTACGCATGCCTTTTGGAAATTTTATTTTATTTTTATAGGTTTTCGATTAATTTGCATTATCTGTTATCGTGGACCCTGGTTTATTTATAAGCGCAATTAATTTCAAATTGTCGGTTTACGTACAGAACATTTTACTGACGTATTAACTTGTCTTTTTCCGTAATACTTAAACTAGATTTGTGCCACATTAATGCCACAAATTAATTTCGCTCTAAAATATAATGAAAATAACGATAGTCTACTTCGAATGGAATAAGTAAATAAAGAGTTTTTTCGAATATGACAAAGATATAAAAAAGCGTTCAATTTAATTCTAAACCAATGTATCTTACCATCTTAAACCAATCTCCGTCCATATTCATGCTGATGCGCTTGTAATAAATTAAAAACACAAGACTGTGTAACACTTCACGGAGAAATTAATCAATTATTAATCAATTGAATGTTTACAATCGGCTTTAACCACTAAGCATGGAGCAGACAACAAACTTTCTCAAAAGAAGCTTGAAACGTGGTAGAACAGATGCCTATGGTTCGCCCAGGAAAGTACCACTGCCACCTATTTCAAGCGTGAAGCAGTTTCGCGCTGCCTACAAATATACTCTTCCTTGAAAATGATGTGACCGCTAGGTCAATTTTACACGTCCCTTCCGGGATCAGAACGGGGCTACGATATCCCTTGCCTGTCGTAAGAGCCGACTAAAAAGTTGCTTCCGGGGTTGTGGGCGGCTAGAGTGGGAGCATGAACCGTCCAGCCAGGCGATCCCGGAAAGGTGTATGTGTGGTCACATACCGTCGTAAATAGTAGGCGTAGCAATGCGCTCAGCCATCTGGGAGGAGCCCGATAGGGTAACGCACTCAGAGGACTCCGGTTGCGTTCGTTGGGAGATTCCGGAGTCCGCTTTGTAGTGCCGAGAGCGGCCACAGAGGGGATTTTAGTGCAGTAAAAAATCCACATAACCCTGCGTCGGTTCCACTGCGTTTTTTGAACCTTTTGAACGTTTCCCCCTCGAAAACAAAACAAAGAAAAGTCCGAAAACAAATCAAAGAAGAGTCCATCTTAGTCCTCGGGAGTACGAAATCTGAATTTGACTTCAGTTGGACCTCTTTTAAGTAACAATTTGCTTACCGATGTCCATAGAGGCAAAGGACAATCGGATGAACTGCATGCTCGTTTAGTACTTCCAAAATTATTAATATTATCTAATAAGTTACAATACACTCCAAATAAACTCCTATGATGACAATAAACGACACGAAGACTGCTCATACAATACAGTGACGTACCACAAATGAGTTTTCAGCTCCAGTTGGCAGCGGTAACAGAGTATAAACATACCTATTTCTCTCGTCGCTTTGTGCTCCATCGACTAGAAGGGAATACACAATGAAATTGCTTTCGCTCATGACTAGACAGAGACAAATTAAATAGTTGTTTAACCCTTTAATGGCGTGTCGGTTACATGAAGGCTAAATTGGTCATTGAATTTTAATTGATAAACAGTTCTCTGAAAAAAGTATAACCTAATTAAATATTATCATTGTAGATACTTTAGGCCTTTCTTCACCGTCCCTGTAGTTCCGAGATCAGAATAGGGCTACGGTATCCCCTGCCTGTCGTAAGAAGCGACTAAAAGGATCTTCCAGGGTTGCGGGCTGCTAGAGTGGGAGCTTTAACCGTCCAGCCAGGCGATCCCGGGAAGAATGACGGTATGTGTGGTCGCATACCGTCGTAAAGACTAGACGGAGCGGTGGGCCCGGCCGTTCAACTGGGAGGAGCCCGATGGGGCAACGCGCTTAGAGGATTCCGGTTGCATTCCTTTGGAGATCCTTGAGTCCTCTCTGTAGCGCCGAGGACAGCCACCGGGGAGGTTTTAGTGCGGTAAAATCCCACATAACCTTGCGTACTTAGGTTATCAGTAGTCATCAGAAATTTACATTAACACACATACACAACACTGGCGGATTGGGACGGGGAGAGGGCTTAATCTCCCCTTAGATTAATTAATTATCTGGACTATGAATTACGAGTAAATAAAGCGTAAAAACGGTGACTTATTACTAAGACCCCGCTGTTCGTCTGTACGTCTGTCCGTCGGTCAGACCAGACCACCAGACTAGAATGTATGTCATGAAAGGTGACAGCTAGCTTTTGCTATTAAGTTATTTTGGTAAGGGGTGGTCATGACCCACCTGGTCCAACTGCCCCCCCCCCCCCCCCCCACGAAAGTCCTGGATCCATCCGTGAACAAACGACTAGTGTATATGGATAAGGGAGTAACGCGTATCCATTCATATGCGCATAAATGCATAAACTAATTAAAAAACATAAATGTACACGGATACTTCAAGCTAGATCCTTAAAGGATCTATAATTTATCACACTTATTATGACGACCTCGGAAATACTTGTCGGTAGGAATTCGCATTTTTCTTATACGTAATTGATTCTAATTTTAATAAATCTCCGCTATATTGTAAGGTAAGAACCAGAATTTTTTGCAGGGAAATACGTCAATGTTAGATGGGTTTTGTTTTATTTTTTTATAAGTTTGTAGTAGGAAACGGACAGACCACCTTACGTTAACTGGTTATTGACGGCTGTATAGAATAGAGGTCCCACGTGGCGCAGCGGTTACCATACCGGTCTGACGCGCAATGGGCTCCGGGTTCGATTCCCGGCCAGACAGGTCTCTGAATGATGAGTTTAGATTCATGTTCTGGGTCTGGGTGTTTGTCTTTTGTGTGTCCATGGTACCCACGACAAAGGAGAAAATCCTAGTGTGGGGCTAGGAGTGTAGAAAGCGTGTTTTTTAAAGCGTGGTTTTCTTAAGTAAGAAAGGGAACATGTACCTACATCTTTACACTGTTAAGCAAGAACTAATTCACGCTAGAAATAGATCTGGTTGTGGTACAGTTCCAGTCAAACCATATTAGTTACATTACCTCCTTTGCTGACAGGTATCATGAATGACATCAAGTAATCACATTTGTTTGATTTAATGAAAATAATAATGCTTTTTGTACAATGTGGGTCAAGCATTGTGTAGGTGGCTTACATTGTCTACAACAACTGAATATTGGAATGTCGCTACCCACGGCTCGCAGGCCTTATATGGTCCGCAACCCTGTGATGGGCTCTTGGATCTACTAATAGGTCTTCTAATAATTCTTAAGACCCGTGAAACTTCCCAAAACCGGTTTCCGAACCTCCCTTCAAATAATAGAGAGATCTACTCTTGACGAACTTTTTACAGACAAATATCAGAGACCATTTTCGCTTATTTTCGACAACATAATGAAAGGTATATTTAACATAATTATTTGAATTGAAGTCACTTGTCATGAGGCCAGTAATTAACTTAACCTCTTATTATTAGCCCCTTATTATTATTATTTAAATCTATTATTTACTCAATTATTCTCTTGCCTTTAAGGTAAAAAAGATTCCGTGAAATTCTGGGGTAATTAGGCCATTTCTCAAAGGAAGTCTTAATTAGAGTATCCCGTACATTGTACGTTGATGCTGACGCAAAGATCAATTTTCTTATTAACGAGAACAGCTTCAATTAAAATTACATGACGCGTATTTGTTCTGTGTATTCATGCATCAAATTACGCCGTGCGTTCAACAAGTCGTATGGTTGCATTTAATGTATTTTACAAGCTTTTAATTAACTTGACTACAGGAGTACAAGCTACTGTGATTCGACTCCGGTAAAAACATAATCACAGTTTTTTCTGCCAAATAAAAGCAGCATAAGCACTACTGTGTTCTGGTCTGAGGGGTGTGATAAGTGAGGTACAGGGAGGTAAAGTTAAAAATCTGAAATAATCAGTGTTCCTCCACTATATTATCCATTTTTTTGTACATGAAAACCTCCCTCTTGAATTTAAATTGAAAAAGGTGTATTAAAATCCGTAGCGTAGTTTTAAAGATTTAAGCATACATAGAAACAGCGGAAAGAAACTTTTGTTTATACTTACTTATACTTATAAATTAGTCGTAATCCATCTCATTATTTTATCTTGTTTACCTGTGGGTTATAGCATGATCAATATGATGACATAGGATGCAATCAATTGAACTGATATACAAACGTTCACACCGTCATTATTGGAAGCAGGAAATCGCGAGTCATGAGCTCATGGGACGTCAAATCATGCGGGGGCGTTTTAATCTGTCAAGTACGTAATGAATGAACGTAAATACTATTATTTAAACTGTCATCTACGCAAATAAGAGTAGTAAACGTTAGATTTACGCACTATACTATATACTATATATTATTTTTGGGGTTAGTGGAGAGGGATCTTCTATGCCCAATCAAAAAGATCGGGTAACGTAAGGTTACTTATTCAAATTCAAAGTGAACTCACTAAACATACGAGCTGCGGACCGTAACCGTGAACCATAGCCAGGAATAGCAAGGCTGCCGGGGACTGGGGGCCGGAGTATTGTTAGTGCCGCCGTTAGGGGGGTTTTGCCATAGTCACCGCGCTTGGCTGTGTGTGTTGGTGGCCGCAATATATTTTATAGTTCTCAGAGTGATGGTGCTGCCCATCATCTGGTTTAATGTCCCTTATTCGCCTCCTACGACATCCACGGTATGAGAGGGAGTGGTGCCATTCCAGAGACCGACACCACACGGCCAATGTCACGGCCTATCGCATTCGCATATATTCGCATGTCCGCAATTCGCATTCGCAAGAATTGCACGAATTTGCAAAGAAGTCGTCAAATTTATATTTTTCACTAAGAACTAAAAAAAATTCGCATTCACAAATGCTGACAATAACATTCATTACGTCACTACCTGGTATATAAAAGCGTGGGATTAAGGCACCAGATATGCCGCCCTATAAGGGAATAGATTGGCAAAAGCTATTTGTCAATATTTACCGAACCTTTTAAATTCGACTGAGGCACTAATTAAGTTTGAAAGATCGTTCCACAGAAACAATGAATGATCGTGATTTTTTTATAAGGTTAAAGTAGCAAACGAGCTTGCAGACCACCTTATGGTAAGTGGTCACTGCCGCCCATGAACTGCTGTAAGCAATTTCATATAGAACATGAAGTTCTATCTAAAGTCAATCACAGATTACAGATGCGTTGTTACTCCTGAGAACTACTAAGATGTAGAGTGTAAGACTGTTACTACTAAGATGGTCGCATGTCGATGGTGCCGGCAACCACACCCGTCCATCGAAACGCAAAAATTGCTTCACGCTAGAAATAGGTTTGGCGGTGGAACTTCCCCGTGCGAACTACACTGGTTCTGTCACCTATATGATATGATGAAATTAAGCCATATTTGCCCTATCCCTTATTCTCTTATCCCTTACACTAAAGTCTTGTCTAAGACTTGTACAAGATATGAGGATGTGATGTCTGATGATTTTTACTAAGAAATATTTAACAGAAATCATCTGCAAAAAGTTACGGAAATTTAATGATTTGAAATAGTCTTCGTCGGCAACCTATATTGTCTCACTGCTGGGTAGATAGAGTAGATAGCTTTTAGAATCTTTAAAGAACACGCAGGCTATTAAGCTATTCGTGATGTTTACTATCGTGGTTAAAGCGAGCGAAAATCAAGTACAACGCGCTGAAGTCTGAGTGAAAAATTATATATTTTTCACTCAGATTTTTGTGTATGGATTCGAATTTTAAAATACTAAAATTTCATTGGTTCAATTTTGCATGCATTCATATTTAAAAGCAAAAACAAATACACTTTTATTAATTCTCGAACCTGAAAATCACTGCAGCAAAATACAAAACATTTTTCGTAATAAAAAAGCCTAGAACAAGCATCTGAATATTGAGAGCAGGTAAATATTTACGCGTTCGTAACTCTATATTCCAGGGTGTCGGGTGGGGGTGTCTCCCCCCATTGCGAGAGCTTAAATAGAGAAACATGAGTCGCAAACATGAAACTCTGTTAGGCTCCAACTAAACTATCGATTTTTCGACGCGATCTTGTCAAAGTTGTTTTTCAAAGATAAGCTTTTATAGTTCGATTGTATCTACATAACTACACGTTTTGCTGCGGTTTTTTTATAATTAGGCACCCATCGCATCGGTCGAAATTCGACCGTAATTTAAATTAAAAAACTAATATCATATTGTCCAAAGAAGTACGAATATTTATCAAATTCAAATAAAATGTAATAATTTTTAAGTAATTTTGAACGCGCCCGTTAAATATAAAAAGAGGTTTAATTATCTAAGACGTGTTTTTAAGCAATCGCGGTATTTTGACAAAGACACTGACATTTCTGACGTTATGTGTTCTCATAGGGCGCGTTCCAGATGGCGCTCACAACACTTTCGCTCACGACCGCAGTTTTTCCCGTTCCATTAGCTTGTGAGCGTTCCTGGCGTAATCTCAAATGGAACGGATTAAAGAGCTTTTGGCGCGCGGACGTAAACAATACATCAGCTGGCAAGTTAGTAAAGAAAGAGGTTATGTTAAAATGTGTATTATGCTTTGACGATAAACTATTAAAATTAAATAAAAATTGTTTGAACCGATGTAATTAAAATGGCTTTTGCGGCGGCACTTGGATATTTAATAACAAGTCGCAATAATGCTTCAGAAAGTTCTAGTTCATCAAGTTCAGATGAAGAGTGGAGTACCATTTTACAAAATTACGATTGTGAAAAAATAAAACTTCGACCACGTAATAATGATTACTACAATGTAATTCATCGTTACTCAGATGATGAATTCAAAAGTCACTTCAGGTGAATGATTTACTATAATTCATGCTTTGACATTTGAAATTGGCGCCAATTTTCTCAACGCTCACTTCGACCCACCTTGATAGGTGGGTCGCCGTGAGCGTCGCGTGGGCGTGAGTCATGACGTCATGAGTGACGTTTTCGCCGCGACCAAAACGCCCGCGAACGTCTAATGGAACGCTGTTTTGGGCGCCCAGGGTGTTGTAAGCGCCATCTGGAACGCGCCCATAGTAAGACATTGAATGTTCTATTTCGATTACTATGTATGTGTTTGTTACAAATTCACGGTAGTGTGTGTAATGTGTTTTTAGTTGATTTAATCCCTACTAATATTATAAATGTGAAAGTAACTCTGTCTGTCTGTCTGTCTGTCTGTCTGTCTGCTACTTATTCACGCCTAAACAACTGAACTGATCTTTATGAAATTGGGTACACAGACAGTGTTGACCTCGAGAAAGGACATAGGCTGCTTTTTATCGAAAAAAATGTGTTGAAAGCGTTAAAATCGGGCATTAATGTTTGTATGGGAGTTCGTCTTCGACAAAGTCCCATATTGACAAGTCCGTCAAGGGGTACGATAGATTTACTTGAAACCTTATCTAAATAATAGAACATAAAAAAACATTGATTTCGAGTCGACAACATATATCCGTAAAATTCTGATTGTCGTGGATTTTGATAAATTCTAATGCAAATGACATGACAGTAGCCATAATGGCCGCCCGGACGCCAACATGGCTACTGTCGTGTCACCAATATGGCTACGGATGAATTCTGAATTCATTAAAAAAATACGTATAAATTTGTAACTATCAATTAACTTAAAAATAGAGGTGATTTAAATTGATTTTAATTTACTCATAGTTTATGAATTTATAAAACAAAAATGTATTTATAATACGAAAGATACAATTACGAAGAATTTCCGATAAGTTACATAATAAGTATGCAAACGGCGGTATGATGGCGCTTCATACTATTATAGTAAAATAGATAATCGAATCCAATAATTCAAAGGCGATAAAATGTTTTAAAATTGTTTCAAAATAAAATTATCGACTCTATTTGTCACTCCATGTTCAACTGTTTATTTTACTTAATTGCCAACAGCAAATAAAAAATAAATATAGTACTAAGAACTTTATTGTTCCAATCATCGCAATTTTCGATCTCTTCCTTTTATTATTTTACAACATTACGCCCTATCCAAACAAGGAAGGAAGTGGACTGTCTAACTATAATGTTAGTCAACAATATGTTTCATATAATTGAGAATTAGACGAGCTTACCTGTAAGTGAAGTCTGATTCTAATTTTATGAATGGTGATCTGAAATATAATTGAGTTTACAGTGTAGTAATCTTGTCCACACTCCGCCGGCACCGCGATTGTTTAGCCTAATTAAAAAAGATTTTTACGGCCAAACACCATACGTCATCTATGGACACTGGCAACACCGAATTCTCACTTGCTTTAGAGAGTATTATTTCCCCTTGCTATCCTTGATGATATCCATTTCCTCATCAAGGAGACACTTTACTGTTTACTGTTGAATTATATGATTTAATAATGTAATTGAGTTATATTACATAATAAACAGTTATGAATTATAATGTTTTATTGTTGCAGTTTGGGTATAGATTTATTCGATTTGGGTGGGTGGGTGATTATATTTCAGATCACCATTCATAAAATTAGAATCAGACTTCACTTACAGGTAAGCTCGTCTAATTCTCAATTTTATTTCATGGTGATCTGAAATATAATTGAGTTTACAGTGTAGATGTTTAGAGTCTGCTGCAACAATATTTAAATTTAATGGAATTAAACTAATTCAAATAATTAAACATTTATTGTTACGGTATCTTATGGGTAAAAGATATTCTAAAATCCATAATAGGGAAACTCACATTAAATATTTACAATATAATAACTAGACATAGTGAATGCCAATGATGACAATCAATATGTGCTTTACTAAAAAAAATGGTTTAATTTAATACTGCGAAAGGCAGTAATAATGATTAATTTAGGAATGTTTAGTGCTCTTATGTCTTAACATCCACAAATTTTGATGAAACAAATGTGATAGCATAATCATAATGCATTATACAACATTTGTAAATAGAATTGAATTTAATGGATAATTTCCTTGTCTAGATAGTATTGTTTTCCTTTCTTTAATAAAAATAGAAAAAGAAAAATAACTGCATTACATAAATTTTATAAATAATGTCATAATATATGTATGTATGTAAATAATTTAATATTGAACAAGCTTAACACACATATTATTTGACACATTAATAGTAATTAATGTGATCAAGTTGATCTCAATAAGGATCTATCCTGCAGTAAATCTCAAAAAATAAAATTTTGTCATAATTTATTACAGCACTTCCGAACTATTCAGATCAAATTAGATCTAGTATGTATGAACTACAATGTAAATTTAAATCACTTATCATATGGCTGTATACTAAGAATATAAAAGTATTATCCATATGTGTACAGATAATAGTTTGTTATAACTATCTAAATTCATTGCTAGTAAGTATAATTCCCATACTATCTTATACATATTTATAAATGAATGATCTAAAGCTATCTTTTACAAAGCTGGTCTTAGTGCTTATTGATACACTCCTTGAATATTTATGAATAGGTAGAATAATATATATTTGTTTATATAGTAAAGGATTCTTAATGCTTAATAACCAATTTGTTATATGCTGAACTTACGTAGTCTTACTTATACATATGTTGGTTATATTTTGGCAATATTAACTTAAATATGTATAGATTCAAATAGTGTATCCACATGATTATAATGTGTATCAAGCCTCAGTGAGGCGCATAATAAGTTCCAGCTGTAGTGTTAATAAAATGTTCATACCTTTCAGTAATATGTATTAGATGTTAGTTGTATTATCATTCTTAATGTATATTGTATTTTCAGTCCCCATAGTACTGAATCGTTTTAATCCCTCATGAGGTCATT
Source organism: Spicauda simplicius (assembly GCA_949699795.1). Taxonomy (NCBI): domain Eukaryota; kingdom Metazoa; phylum Arthropoda; class Insecta; order Lepidoptera; family Hesperiidae; genus Spicauda; species Spicauda simplicius. Next base: position 7,117,736 of record OX453070.1, on the reverse strand, counting down.
CAGTACTGCATGGTGATTTAGTTAAACAGTTTTACTTACATGGGGTATGACTTTTATAGTCTATTAGGATCCCTGAAGACAGGAATCCATTGCTCTTCAATAGTTACATACATAATGACTGACAATAATAAAGTTGTTACTTATATATTCTTCATGTTTATCCTTTTTGTATTAATGCAGATCATTCCTTTATTCATTCCTTTATATCTTGACATATATTTTCCCATATTCCAGTCCGAAGAAGTTTCACATCTTATGAATGCATATGAATGAAGCGATGTAGCACTACTTTCCTGGAAAATAAAAAGATGTAGTGATGTTGAAATATCAATATGTATAATTATTATAATTTCCTCTGTAAATTCCACCAGTGTTTGATTTGTATACTAAATACACTGACATCATATTTGTTCTCTTGTTTTAAATCTCATACAGACACCTAGTGTTCAAACCTCTGCAAAATATTTAGGTAATCACTGGACCAATATACAGGAATGTAATAACATTATTATTATTGTATTATAATCACGTACATGCTTGATGTAAGTTTGTAATGCAAATAATGTTCCGTAACTTAAGTTTTGCTAGCAAACAAAGCAGATTTGTTTTTTTTTTTTTTTTTTTTTTTTTTTATTATTATTATTATTATTATTTTTCCTCAAACTAAAATTTAAGAGACTGGGTATCTTCATAAGATTGCCCTATTTGTATGTCAGAGTTAATGGTCTGTTACATAATATGCTAATTTGATGACAAGTGCCTAAACATACGGTAAGTGTTGTTATCTGTAACCAATATTGCTAAATGAATTGTTAAACTGTTAATTTGAAATTAAAATTAATTTACTAGAGATGGTATGAGATTTGTATATTTAATTTCTATATACTTGTGATGCTGGTGGAATTATACATCATGTTATTATCAAAATTATGTTTTACAATGATGTAAGTAGGGATTATTTGCAGATGTTAAACTTATCCCATAAGTTATAAGACTGAGTTTCCAGCCCTGTGATTATTCCTGACCATTAAATATGAAGGTATGACAGTCTAAATCTGAGTACAATAGGTGTAAGCATATATTTTCATTATTTGATAACAAGACTTGATATTCACATGGGAATTAACTATTTTATGTAAGTTAATTATATGCTCCAGAACTAGATGATGGTGTCATTTGAAATTATATAATAATTATGACAGTCTTTTGTCTCCCAGGACAGTCTTCAGAGGTAATTTCCACTGTCAACTATTACATTGTAGGTATTTATGGAGTTAATTAACTTTTAAATGGTTTGTTCCAATTAAATACTTCTAACTTGATTTTACTTCGAACCCAATGCTAAGGTTATTTGCAATATGGGTACTTATATGATATAGGTAACTGTCATTAATATTTCTCTTTACACCCTTAGGACCCTTAAGACTGTACTGATGTACTGATATAGATTTTGGTTTAATGTACGAAATCCAACTTTATATAACTGCAAAGTTTAATTTTTGTGAAATGTACATGTAAGTCAGTAAAAATTAAATTCCATGAAACCCATCTACATGGATAGCATATTCATTGATAAGCCCAATGAATGTGCCTGCTTGAACTTACTGGTAGATCAGATTAGGTAGAGGTAACTGTAGTCCCATCTATGACCTAATTTATTCTGCAGAACCCATGCTGTGGTAGGGATACTACAAAATAGATAACACAACCTACTACAGTCAGAAATCTGAAAAAATAGCATTAACTGCACTTTATATTGCTGCAAAAAGAATAATTTTGTACATAGCCCAGTCACCTGATACATATAAAATGTTGTCTATTCTGTTGTTAACCAAATATCTTCTTTCTGGAATGGTTAATGTTAGTGGTTTTATTTTAAATACCTTTTTAAATACCTGTCACAGGTAAATACTTCTGATGAGTTTCATTGAACTGAACTTTGTTGTATTGTAAATTCAAATTTTATAAATTATAATATGTTTTATCACTTTCCAGTTCAATTTTTAACACAGTAGATGTAACTCAAAAGTATCAGAAAAGTATATTGCTTTATATTTATGTATAGGTCAATATCAACCAATATTTATTCATTTTTACACACTAGCACAACTACTATTACAGGTAATATGAATGCAATAGTATTACAATATATCACTTCCATGTTTAAATATGCTTTGTAAAGTTATTTAATGAAGTAAAAATTAAGTTCCAAGCAATTGTAGAATAGTAATGCAGATATCAGACTTCCAGAATGATTCAGTTGCATGAATATAACATTAATGCTGTCCGGTGAGCCTCGTTAAGATTGTTATATTCTAAGTTACATTTGCTTTGAAGTTAATACACCTGTTATAGAATAACTATTTTTATGTATATTATTAAACCCCATTTATTGTTATTTTATACTTGTACTAAATATTCCATTACAGTATATCACTTGTACAGTTGCTACCCACAAGTTGGCCAATTTTAGAGATCTCAGATGGTTGAAAGTTTTCCATATAGTATAGGTACCAATGACCCCAATGTGGATAAACTTTTATTTATCTCTTTTGACAGTAGCCACATGTTTTTGTTTTGCAATGGCATCATGAAGGCTTTCTGACTCTCTTAATGGTTACTTAATAATGTAAGCATGACAGAGCTAGTTTAATGTTCCATTAGGTATAGCATGGTGTGAGTCATCCATGGATAGCAACCTTTCCTTGTGCTGTGTGATTGCTTGTACAGTTAGAGTAAAGTAAGCATTCAAGCCATTTGTCACATAAAAATGTTAACACAGGTATCTCGTACCCAATGGCGAATGAGAGAACCGTTTAGTGTCAACAATGTAACACTAAGAGTATCTCGTACTCGACGGTCCAGGTGCGTTACATATTCACCATTTGCCACATAGATATGTTAGCGCAAGCATCTCGTGCTTAATGGTAAATATGAAAACCATTTAGTGTTGGCAATGCAACACACGAGTATCTCGTACTCAATGGTTATGGTGAGCAGTGTTTTAACACATTTGCTACCTGAAAACAATATTACAACTTGCATGCTCCTTATAGCTGAAAACAATATCACTTTAGGTACCTACCTATGTTATATTCATAGCACTAATTTTTTGTCGAATTGATACGAGCACCTCGTATTTAATGACTCTGGTGCGTAATATATAAAAATATTTGTTGCATATTGAGTATATTGCATTTTATTCATTATTGAATATTAGCAAAATATTGTGTCAACAAATTGACACAAAATATCGAGTACTTTATTAGTTCTGACGTTACAGTTCCAAGTCCGCTTACAGAATTTGTAACTTGAAGTACGGGTTCTTAAGTTATTGTTTATTATATTGTTCACACTTATGTATTGTTACTATTACAGTAAATCATTATTTTCTTACATACCTTTTTGTTGACACATAACCAATGAATCCTCCGGTCTGAGAAATTGCTTTGTAGAGTGCTGCTCCTGCGATTTCCACTATTCCGTCCTGGCTTTTATTTGTCACTTTCCATTTTCTTCCATTTTTCCCTAAGTTTTGCTTAGTTTTACACATTTTACAAAACTTTGAAAAAATAATAGCGCGATGCCATAAAAGCGCGAAAAAGAAGTGAGAATTCGGTGTTGCCAGTGTCCATAGATGACGTATGGTGTTTGGCCGTAAAAATCTTTTTTAATTAGGCTAAACAATCGCGGTGCCGGCGGAGTGTGGACAAGATTACTACACTGTAAACTCAATTATATTTCAGATCACCATGAAATAAAATAAAATACAGTAAGTACGAAAAACTCACGTAATTAAATTAAGTTTCAAAAATAAACTACTACAATATTTAAAACATTTTCACATTGTTACTTATATAGTTTCATAACTATTATTGCATAAATAAAGTTATGTTACTGACCATACCCGTACATTTTTAGCGAAAATTAATATTATGGACAAAATACAATTGATAGTTTTTTATGCAAAATAATTATATATATATTATATATAATAATTATATATTATAACATTATAAAGTCGATCAGTATCTAAATAAGATATAACAATTATATCATGAATTATTATTATAAAGAAGCTTTTGCAACTTTTGTGATAAATAATTGAATTTATGAATATTGAAGCATGGTTGATGAACACCTGGCTCTAATAACAAACGAGCAAGATTATTGTTCTTTTTATAATTATGATATGTTAATTATAAATAATGTTATAGAAAGATTAGAAAGCATGCATTGAAATAACAGCATATCTTAAATTAATTTTATAATAACAAAGTGTGTCAAAATAAGTCAAAATAGATGATGTTCTTATCTCATATCTATCTGAGTTTCGCACCTGTTATTAAAATCGTGATAGTCGTATGGTGCCAAGTCGGGCGGATTAGAAACTCGAGGTCTGGGGTTCGAATCCAGTTGTCTTTTGTACATTTTTAAATTATTATTATAATTACAATCTGTAGTTTTCATAAATACTAATTTTAGTATTAGTTTTTTAATAACCAGCTTATTTTTTAAATATTATTTAGCATCGGAAATGCAAAGCTTTCGCCCGCCTGGGAATCAATGTCACAAAGTTTATATGAAATTAATAGAGGTTTAAGTAAATGTAAAAGTACAAAATATTTTGGATTTACCTTGCCGACAAATTCAAATTTTTATGTAATGTACCACAAACAAGGCACAAACCACAACAAGAAAGATAAACTATAAACATACCTTAGCGCCGCTTAAATGTTAGTAGAACCAAAATTGGTTTACGAATCATTGATACTATCATTAGATTTTTAGTTTTAGTTAGATGCACTAGGCACGGGTAAAACGTTTTTAATAAATTTACTATTAGCGAAAAATATAAGATCTGATAGAAAAATAGCTATTGCTGTGGCGTCGTTCAGCGTTGCGGCCACCCTTTTAAAAAGCGGTCATAATGCCTGCCTATTCCACCTTTGAGCGTCCACTCAAGATTTGTAGCAACGGTTTCTCTAACATTTGAAATATTTCAAATTAAGTATTGGAAATTCAATGCGGGATTATTATTTGACTATTTGGGATGAAGATTCTGTAGATACAGCCATCGAGATGGAGGACATTATCCAACTAAATTTTTGGATTCCTTAACCCGCCTCCCGGAACTCCTCCACACAATCTTTTTTTTTAATAAATATACGCTTTCTACACTCATAGCCCCACACTAGGATTTTTTCCTGTGCGTGGGTACCATGGACACTCAAGACGTATATAGAAACACCCAGACCCAGAACATGAATCTATTCAGATACCTGTCTGGCCGGGAATCGAACCGGGTATGGTAGCCGCTCCGCAACGCGGGTCGTCAAGGTTGTCAAACTAATGTTAATAGTAGGGTCACCTATAGAGGTAATCTTACTCAGAAATTTAAATCGACCAAAATTACTTAAAATAGTATTTTTCAATTCGGAAAAGTTAAAATCCATCTTTATAATCGATGCGCTTTGGTTTAAATGTGGAGGCGTTGTTTGAAAAGATGTATTCCGATATTGTTAATATGACCACTAAGACTGTAAGTTGCTTCAAAAAAGGGGTTTACGATATTCTAATTCGTCTTATTTTCAAAACATTTTACATAACAATATGCACCTACCCACAAATATACACTTAAAATTAGTTTTTTCACTCTGTGTTTGTCCGGGTAATCCTTGACCGGCTAAACCTATTTTTATGGGTTTTTCACTATAGAATGTTATATAATTTATATAGTATGTTATGGAACAACATGTAGACTACTTATATCGTAGAATTCTCACTGAGTGGAGATTTGCGCCGGAAAAACTTAGCGATACATTGATTTGCACGCGGGCGTAGCCGCGGGTACAGCTAGTGTATAATATATGCATTATTTGAATTTGAATTATTTGAAAAATATTAACATTTTGCACTCCTTCTCTACGTCCGCTATGACTGTGCAAAATTTCATACTAATCCGTCCCCGGCATATTACTTAAAAATGCGTCACAAGTTTTAATCAACAGAAAAGATTAACTTCTTAACTGAGGTTGGTTGCAGATGTGTTTCATCCTTATCATACACAGAGAGAGACAGAGAGAGACACGCTCATACACATACTTCAGATTTTATATTTTTATTACTTCGTACTTACTCTTTCTTTCTTTCATATGAGGCATTCTTACATAGTCCATATGAGCAGTAATAAATGAATGAACGTAATTAATTCTGATCTGCCCTAAAATAACACAATAATATATTTCTTCAGGATATTATTTTCATTTCATTTATTTATTCCTTTTTGATTCTGTTACCTCACGAATAAACGTGCCTGTGAATCGAGCCTTAAAAAAGGACTGAATGTGTAGCTATCTCACTCATACTGTAATAGTTGTGTACGACAGAAAAAGATAGAACCACTGCTAATATAAATCATCAGCCCTACAAAAGCTGTCGGTGCCACGAACAACTCTAGACAATAGTTTTATTTTTATTTTGTTTAAATTGAATACTAGTTCTTACATAGCTTTGTACCTTTTTTTTCCCGAGGGGGAAACCTTCAAAAGGTACCCGACGCCGTGGGAGCGACTTAGGGTTATGAGGGATTATTACGGCACTAAACCCCCCAGTGACCGTCCTCGGCGCTATAAAGAGGACTCGCGGGATCTTCAAGGGAACGCAACCGGAGTCCTCTGAGCGCGTTGCCCCATCGGGCTTTACAACGGTATGCGATCAAACATACCCCCTTCTCTTCCGGGGTCGCCTGACCCTACGGTTCGAGCTCCCACTCTAGCCGTTCGCAACCCCAGGAGCCCGTTTTAGTCGCCTCTTACAGGTAGGAGATACCGTAGCCTTATTCTAATCCCGGAACAACAGCGACGACATATCTTTGTACCTGAAGCCTTTTCACATAATTCATTGTCAGGTGTATATGGATTAGTTGATCCAACGAATATTTGGATTCGCGAGTATTCCAATGTCTTAAGATATTTGTATTCGCATTCGCAAGTATTGATGCAATTGTTTTGCGAATATTGAATTCTAATGCGTCGCAAAAGAGGTTGCCAAATCTATTAAAAATGAAATCGAACTTCAGTTTAAGACCTAAAAAGGTTGCCAAATTTATATCCTCCGACAACACCAAGAACTGAAAAAAAAACAACATTGTCGAAAGTCGATAAGGAAAGTTTTTATGGTACCAGTTGACCCGGTGAACCTCGTTCCGCCTAAAAGTCAAAAATCTAAAATTAACCGTGTTTCTCCTATATTATACACGTATTATACATTAAAACCTTCCTCTTGAATCACTTTATCTATCAAAAAAATACATCAAAATCCGTAGCGTAGTTTTAAAGATGTAAGCATACATAGTGACAGACAGCGGGAAGCGACTTTGTTTTATACTATGTAGTAATAACATTAATTACATCACTATCGCGTACGTTCGGGGTATTACTATACACACATAATCATTACCTATGTATCTGTCTATCTATGTATTATTACGTGAAGCAAAAACTTGTGAAGCATTTTTAAGTAATATGCCGCGGACGGATTAGTATGAAAGTTTGCACGGTTATAGTGGACGTAGAGAAGGAGTGCAGAATGTTAATATTTTTTTCAATTAATGCTTAAAACATAGGTACATAAAATCAATTAAAAACATATAAATAATAAACGAAATAGAACGTTCAATGTCTTACTATGAAAACACAACGTCAGAAATTTCAGTGCCTTTGTCAAAATACCCGCTATTGCTTTTGTATGCAGTTTAGCTAATAAAACCTAGTTTTAAATTGAACGGGTGCGTTCAAAGTTACTTGAAAATTATTACACTTTATTTGAATTTGAGAAATATTCGTACTACTTTGGACAATATGAAGGTTAGTTTTTTAATTTAAATTCGGTCGAATTTCGACCGATGTGACTGGTGACAAGTTATATAAAATTATGAAATTGAAATTTTCATTTTATGTTCCAGACTCGATTCCAGTCTTATTACATCTCTTAGCAAAATTAAATTAGACAATGTTATCAATTCAACAATTAGTTTTTTTTTCTCCTAAGTATAAAATTATACATGTAGGTAACATGTACGAACGTATACTTAGGAAAAAAATGCTAAAAGTGCATACGTTGGTAGATAAAAACAATGACCTTATGGTTGCGGAAATTATCAATCATAATTATTATTACTTATCAAAACTGCTCTAAATATAATGGTTATCTATGTATATAAAAGAAAAAGGATGCTCAGTTGTATCTAATGATAGCACAGCCTAAATTACTTAATTTCATAATTCTAAAACGAGACTTTAAAACAGGGTCATTTTATTATGTAGGTTTCACAAAGAAATGTTTCTTTATTATATACTTAATACCCGGCGAATTTAGTTACGCCTAATAGTCAAAAATCTAAAATTATCAGTGTTCCTTCAATGCATTATGCAAGTATTATATATAAAAACCTTCCTCTTGAATCACTCTATCTATTAAATACTGCATTAAATTCCGTAGCGTAGTTTCAAAGATCTAAGCATACATAGGGACAGACAGCGGGAGGCGACTTTGTTTTATACTATGTAGTGATATTTTATAACATTGTCGTAGCAAACAAGCATGCGGTACTGCTATTATATAGTCACTGCTGCACAAGGATATCTGTAACTTCACAAAGAACGAGAGTTCAGGTAGTGAGTTAGTTGCATTGCTACTCCCAAGCACGAAGATATTCGCTACTTATAAAAATACTTTAAATCGCCTTATAAAAACTAACTTTCCACCGAAACGCAAGAACCGTTTCACCCTAGAAATAGGTGTTGTGGTGCACCTTGCAATCTTCGACTCTAAGGGGGATCAATTTTGATATCTCTGCGTATATAATCGCAAATAGTAACATACGAGTAGGTGAAAATACAATAATATTATATTTCTATTCTAATATTTTAGAAACTTGTGTAAGAAAGATAACTATCAGGTTAATTTGGTAGGATGCAATAATCATGTTACTTTATTTAATTGAAATGTATTTAAAACGAAACATATTTTAAAACAAAATGATAACTACTTTTGACCAATCGTGGTATAACGTAAGTATTAAAGCAAACTATAAGCTTGGACTCGTATTTGCATTATACATTCATTTAATTAAATGTAAAGTGGAAATATTTATTTCACCTCTTAGTAATTTAAATAGAGATGTATTTTTTTTTAATGTATAATTTTTTTAACAGATTGCTTCAGAAGAGCGGTAATCTTTTTCGAGCATAACCCTAAATGTATATACCTTTATTTCTTTAGCAAACTCTACAGCCGAACCTGCTTGACAAATAGTAGCATATCGTCCCTGTAGTTCCGGCTTCAGAATGGGGCTACGGTATCCCTTGCCTGTCGTAAGAGGCGACTAAAAGGAGCTTCCGGGGTTGCGGGAGGCTAGAGTGGGAGCTAGAACCGTCCAGCCAGGCGATCCCAGGAAGGACGATGGATTGTGTGGCGCATACCGTCATAAAGACTAGACGGAGCGGTGGGCACAGCCGCCCATCTGCCCATCTGCGGGAGCTCGATGGAACAACGCGCTCAGAGGATTCCGTTTGCATTCCTTTGGAGATCCCGGAGTCCTCTTTGTAGCGCCGAGGACGGCCACCGGGGGGTTTTAAGTGCGGTAAAAATCCCAAATAACCTTGCTTCACTCCCATGGCGTTGGGTACCTTTTGAAGGTTTCCCCTTCGAGAACAAAAAAACAAAATAGTAGCATATGAGGTTTCATTGGAATCGCCGCATTTAGACTATACCTACTACTTTTAAATATAATGCCCGCGATTAATATAAAGACGATGGAACATAACAAGTTTTGTTACCGCGTTCAGGACCTGATAATTCATATTTCCATGTATAATGTTGTCTGGAAAGTTCGTGCCGATGTTTTAATACAATTTAAATGTAGCTAATTTAAATATTGATATGCTTTTATTAAATTATATGCGTGGCATTTTGCTCCACAACCTAAATCTTTCGTGTAGCTTGCGGATTCAGTTCTTCTAGAACCTCGCAGATTTTTCGAAAAAAAACTGGTTTAAATGGGTTTTGATCTCTGCCAGAGTCGGAATTTTTCTCATTAAGGGAATTTTGTACCGACCGGAAAAGGTGAAAATCCGTCGGCTCAGGTCTGGCAAATACGGTGGATGGGGAAAGACATCCCAACCAAATTCCAACAATTTCTGCCGAGTCCTCAAAGACACATGCAGTCGCATGTCGTCGTGAAGAAACATGACGCCCTTCTGATTTGCAATTTCTGGACGTTTGATTTTGATTTATTTGGTATTCCTGCTAATTGACGTAATATCAAGCGCGAGTTGTTCTTGATTTCCGTTTTAATCATATCTTCGTCTGTGGTAGACGGCCTACCTGGGCGTACTTGATCTTCGAGGTCGAAATTTCCAACATTAAATCGAGCAAACACCTTCCGCACAGCTCTTTCGGCTACAGCATCTTCGCTATAAACAGTGCACATCTTATTTGCCTTTTGTGTCATTCTTGGTCTTTCGAAAAAAGAAAAGCATTAAATGCCTATAATACTCTTGCCTACAATACAGATAAACGAATTGTAACCATTTTTTTTTAAATATGGCAGAAGCTATCTTCTTAGAATATGTATACGTACATGGTATTTGTTTTCATTTTTATATATATATATATATATAGCCAGGACTCTCGCGCTACGTACCGAAAGTCGGCACGAATTTTCCGGGCAACCCATTATTTCATGGTTTTAGTAGGTACAGTAGTAGGTAGTAGGTACAGTAGTAGCATAACAATTTATTTCATGAGCTCGTACGTAGGCACGAGCAGAAGTATATAATAATGTATCGGCTTTGATCGAATTAAGCCTTAGCTTTTAAAATAAAGCAACGAACCGTGAACTTTGACTTATAGTTAAATGCCAGAGTTATTTGCATATTCCGTAGAATGCTTAAATATTTTACTTACCATTGCATCAAATTAACTAGTGCGCTTATTCCACTAGTAAATTGGAGTAAACCCGATGGTTATTGTATTTCCAGTGTTTAAAATACCTTGGTTAGCATTCTTTGCGCCACAAAGACTAGACGACCCGCCTGGCGGAGCGGTCACTATACCGGTCTGACACGCAGTGGGTTCCGAGTTATGTCTCCGGTCAGACAGGTATCTGAATGATAAATTTATGTTCTCGGTCTGGGTGTTTGTGTATTCGTCTTTGTGTGTATCCTTGGCCTACAGTCCATGACTGCAAAGTGGAAGGAGAGGCTGGCCGAATTTACGGCTGGCTTCAGGACTGTAGAGGCTCTCCGTCCGGTGCTTGAAGAGTGGGCGTACAGGCGGCATGGGTCATTGACCTTCCAGCTGGTGCAGATGCTTTCGGGACACGGATGTTTTGGGAAGTACTTGTTCCGCATAGCTGGAAAACAGCCAAAACCCAGTGCCACCATTGTAACTGCGAAAACGGCGCAGCATACACTGAAGGAGTGCCCAGCTTGCCGTCACAGTGGGACCAGATCTGTCGCTTACGGCTTTAGTAATGGTCGCGAACGAGAGATCTCGAAAAGCTGTTAAATCGAGATCAGTTCCTCGCAGAAGGAGGCTGCGGACAAGCAGAGAGAGAAAATCTCAGACTTTCCCTATCCGCAGCTGGAAAACCGGGCGTAGGAGAAGGGTTCCTCACGCCCATTTCCAACCTCCAAAAAGGAGGCATTGGGTTAGGATACGGGGGTATTCTGCACCCAAGTAAAATGCCTAGAAGTGGCGTACGTGGTATTTGCGCGCGCGCCATTTCGAGGCGTCAAATTCAATATTTTCAAGTAATCAACCACAAAGAAGGCTTACGAAAGATGTTCTATAAACTTACCTGACTTTTACAGACAATTCAAGTTGAGAGTCGCTTAAATGTAGAACCAAAATTAGTTTAAATTATGACTGATTCTGACATTATTTACTTAATGTTAATAAAGGGTAGGTAAATGTACTCCCCCGAGTGGATCTAAAAAGAACATTTACCTACCCTTCATTTCGGGTAAAACCTTTTTAATAAATTCACTTTATTACCAAAAGTAAGATCTGATAGAAAAATAGCTGTTGCCGTGGCGTCGACCAGCATTGCTGCCATACTTTCAGGACGGCTAAAGTGACTATTCCACCTTTGAGCATCCACTCAAGATTTGTAGTGACGATTTCTCTATCATTTGTGATATTTAAATCAAAGGAAAACTGCAAAATCAATGGGGGATTGTTATTTGATTATTTGGGAAGAAGATTCTGTGCTTCCGCTTTAGAAAGAACAATACGAGATTTACAAGAAAAAGCTTGAAGGGTGGTAGCACCGTTTTGTTCTCCGAAGACCATTGACAAAGGAGATGTTTCAAAATGTATGGACCTTTGGCCAGGTATCTGTACACCATATGATAAAAATGCCAATAAAGTATAGAGCACTTTTTGACTAAGTATTTTATTATAATCGACTGGGTTTATTGGTACAAGACTAGAATTTTAAGTTAGAATTGCAACACAAAATAATGGCGGCGGTAATATTGCATTTTGACAGTTGAAGTTTATAAACAAACTGTGACAATGACAATCAGTTGTCAATGATCATCTGATCCAACGCAGTCATAATTATTATTTATGTGTCAACTATAATTAATAATTATGCCGTTTTAGACTTGCAAGTCACACATTCATTTTACAGTTCTACTGCTTTCAAGTTATTTGATGGTCAATTGATAGAAAAACGTAATTGGCTGCAACCCTTTTTGTGTCGTACTGCTGGAAGTTAGTCTCGCTCCATAAGTGGAAAGGGTTGGACCTTACTCCACCACCCTAGTCCAATGCAGGTTGATGGAGATATGGGTTAGTTGCCAACCCGTTATCACATATTTTTAAACTCTCTATGTGGCCTCCAACGAGATATGATTCCCTTATTGAATATTACTTCGCTGTATAGTTTTTTTGCTGCATGCGTTCTACACCGCTCTCAGGGACATGGGCGCTTCAAAGACATAACTACATACTGCAAAAGTATTTTATATAAGGTTGGAAGAATGAATCTAAAGAAATAATTGAACAGCTGATTTATATTTAAAGCCAAACAAGCAATCCAGGAAGATTGCTTACAATATATGAAAAAAAACTGTCCACATTTTCAACTCATTATCTACTTCAATTAAGAATCAAGCACATTGTTAAAGACTACTTCTCCGTTATCTTAATTGCAAAATATACATATTGCATATTAAAAAAAACATAGGTCATCATGTAAATAAAACAATTTCTTTTATTGGTATTTTTTATTCATTGAAATCTGAATCTTCCCTTGCCAATATAGCATCCAAAAATGGAACAGGTGCTGTAATACTAGCTTGATGCGGAGTCCAGCATAAATACCAGACAATAGTCATTGTGTAAGGACAGCAACATACTTTTGATTTTTCAGCATTGTAGCTGCAATAATATCCTATTATTTTTCATCCCAACAATTTCCTTGTATCACACACAAGAACACACTTGTTCCCTGACACAGCTTCAAGATGATGAGATATTTCTACCAATGATCCATGTTGTTTTAAAAGCTAGTATGGATTGACTTTCTATTTAAGGGGCAAAGGCCTCCATGCACGAATATTTGTGTTACTGGCTCTTCCTCCTTGTATTATTTCAACCTCTTCCTATTCTCCTTGCACAATGTGTGTGATTCTTACCCAGCACAAATATTCTATTGTCAGATATCTATAACAAAAATAGATTAGAGTATATTATATACTGGAAATAATATCCTTATTATTTTTTGTTTATTTACAAATACAGGTTCATACTTACAACTGGACTTGAAATCTTGTCAGAGATCAAATGTCTCTCCCACACTCTTGAAAGGAATGAGTACCCTTGTGAAAAGAGTTGAGACCACATACAAACATGCTGGTCATGAAAATGCTGCAACTCAAACTATTTATCTTCACTTTGTGTGTCTTTCACTACAAGTAGGCACTGACATTATTTGCATGTTTGATAATGTGATTACATATTTGAGCATTTTCATCAACCTAAAAAAGAAAAACTTATTAATACATTATGTAGCTTAACTATGATAACCTTAAAACTATTGTATAGTTATGGTTCTATGTAAACAAAGACTAACTTACCTCATAGCTAGGTAATAGCCAATTACAATAAAATTATGATGTCAGGTTAAAAAGATAGCAAGGGCCATCTTCATTTATGTCTGAATTACATTTAAAATAGTGCACTATTGTGAACCTAAAACAAGAATACAGGAATGATTGTACAGTATTGTTATTTGATTTCTATGTTTATAAAACAAATAAGTAAACACTTTCAATCTAAAATAAAATGATATTTCAGTATAGGTTGTATTTTTACCTGAATAAATCAGTTGATGTTTGGACGTCCAAGTTGAGTATGTAAATCGTTTAATCACTGGCCTGGTCAACAGGTTAACCGATGAACAGTCCAAAAAATGAAAGTCAAGGCAACTGAGGTAACCAGCGATCCGAAATCCAAGATATGTAAGGCCAGGGGTTGATATCTTGATATAGAAACTCCAACACAATACGCACACGAAAATATTCCGTGAAAATATCTAACAAGACAGATGAAATGGATCTAGTAAAAGAATCAATATGACAGTTGTCAGATAATGACAACTACAGTTTTATCCACAGACAGTCTAAATCAGTTGTTCCGCCATATTGGAAAACAAAGAAAGTAGTTGATTTTAATTGGTTTTGTACCAGAAAAGTACACATTTTTATGAATTTCAAGTATTTTTTTAGGATTCTTGAGATTTTTCTCGATTTTTTGAGATGGTGTACATATACCTAGCCAAGATTGAAACATCTCCTTTTGCCCATTATAGCAAAACGGACCAGAGCAACAAAGTCAACGCCTCTCTTAAAAACCTTATCTTTAGCCACATGTAACAAAATTTGAACTTAAAAAAAAATGACACTGTCCAATGAAAGCGAAAGGCAATTTTCTAATGATTTACTTCCAATAGGTACCTAATAGTGCTTTCAAGTACAGCTATAAAACATATATATATGTACCCATACACAATATATGTAATAGTAACTTATTTTTTTAAAATATCAATTCAATGTTATTCTGTAGTTTATGATCATTACCGAGGTCATTTTATTGAGCTTGAGTCGGAAATAAATGGTAGGGTGCAGGTCCTGTGACCGTCAGGGTCGTCTTTCGCTAAATCTAGGCCATCTACACAATAAAAAATAATTACTTTGTTAGTGCTTCAAAATTGTCGTAACTCTAAAGTTATGTATTCAATATATACGTAATATTTTCATTTGCATAAAATTATATAATTTAAAAATAATCATTTAAAATCGTTGGCGATGTCTATTGTATTTAAGTGCTTGTAATTCGGAAGAAAGGAATTTTACCCTTAAAATGTTATAAAAATATTCGTCTCTATATTAAAATACTTCGCTTTAAAATTAAAACCTTTTAGGTTTCGCATGCAATTTATTCAAGCTCCTCAGTGCAGTTTTTTTTATGATTTAATAAATGCTTTTGAAGTCTAATCTCCATTTGGGAATATCCAGTATACATCTATGAGTGCAAGTCTTTTAAAAACACCTTAAATTTTAAAAACTGACTTATTCTTTATTATTGCAGAAGACCAGTATCTTGTGTTATAACACTATCAGTTAAGTCAGTAGGTATCAACAATTTTATGACTTTCAACTTGGTGCTATTTTTACAGTGAAATTGTTTTTGATAGGATACTTATAACACTAATTTAGACGTTAGTCGGTGAAAATAAGTCGTCTTTTCAATAAAGTTTCAAATCTAGTTATTATATTTTGTAGTTGGAACTGCTTATCACACTAAGGTGTACAATTATCTACTCTTGCTGTATAGCACCAATATTCTTGATGTGTGGTACTACTAGTGGTTCAACTTCGATTTTTTTTAAGGAGCTGCATCTTTTGGTACCTACTGTCCTTTGTGAGAGACTAGTTTTATTTAAGGTTTATATCTAGGCAAATACAAATAAATACAAAGATATAGAGTAACATACTCGATTTAATATTATACAGGACTGATCTTTTTAAATCACCTTGAAATTTATAACAAAATCGAAGGTAATATAGGAATTACTTTACCTGGGCACACATCACTTTGTCACTAAATACCCATTTGTATTACAATGACGTTCGCAATAGAATCCTTGATTGTAGGTAAACTTGAAGCTTACTAAAATCTTAATGAAGTAGTGTCAACATAGTGCTAAATTAAGTTAACGGATTCTACATTAGCGTGAGCCTACGAAGTGTTAACCTTGTGTTTTTAAGTGTTTGATTGATTCAATTTGTATGCAACGTGATTCCTAGAAGTTATTTTAAGTGACACGGAATTACGTAATATATATAAAACTAGCAGAATCGACGCGACTTCGTTCGCGCAGGCTATAATGTAATCTATGCAACCATTGTACATTTGAGCACCACTCCTGGACATGTCCCTCCCCCATTCCATAATGGGGGTTTGGTCAATAGTCATAGTCAGCAGTGGGTATTAATGTTATTCCGATAGTAGTCCCAAAAAAAATTGCGACGACTGCTTTGCGTAAGTGTACACTGATCATTGTGCGGCGGCGGTGTCCAAGTCATTCGTAGATACTGATATGTTCTTTTATATTGTAGAACATTTTTCGTTCTATTATCAATAGGTATCGAGGTGTATGCAATGAAAAAGAGCAAATTTTTTGTACACTTTGAATCACATTAATCAAGTTTTAGCAAAGACGCCTTATATATTCTAGTAATAAAAATATGCCTATATTGCTATGTTGCTCAGGGATAATGTAGCATTCTAAAGGTGAAAGAATTTTTAAAATCGGTTCAGTAGTTTTTAAGTTAATTCATGTCAAACACACAAAAATACAATAATACAAAGTTTTCCTCTTTATAATATTAGTATAGATATACTTCAATGATAAGCCTTTCAAGATTTTCCTTAAGTTCATAAGAAATTTATAATTTTCTAGCCGACCCGTGCCCACTTCTTGAGCGTTTATTATATTTTGTTCAATCGTAATAAAATATAACTTATAGCCCTCCTGAATAGTGTAGCTTTCTGATTCTGAAAGATTTTTCATGATCGGTTCAGTATTTCCGAAGATTACCCCTTGTGCACAAAGTTACAAACTTTACCTCTTTATAATATTAATATAAAAGATAAAAATAATAATAAATTTATAAGATACTTAAATAAATAATTGAAAACCTAAGTATTTAAAGTTTTATAACACACTAGCTTTTGCCCGCGGCTTCGCTCGCGTGGAATTTAGTCTGCCACATAAAGTTTGCAAGGTGGTAGAGCAATGGTTCAACCAGGAAGTTATCAAAGTCCTCGAGAGTAGGAACGCATCTGTGATTGACTTCAGATTGAACCCTTGCCCTACTTCCTAAGTCTGTGTGTTCAAATTTCAAATCACAGGCACGTATATTAATTTGAATTAGTTTTGTCGACAACGGATATTAATACTTATTCTGATATTAAAAGTTTTAAGAAAGGGTCTCAAAACGCGTGACGGTTACCAACGCGCAGTTGGCTAGCGTGGTCAACTACGACCTAAACTACTGCTAATCTGACTTATGTGCCGAGTTGTGTAACATTAAAAGGTCGATGACGATTGAATGACATATCTAACCTTTTCCACTGTTTCATTCTTATTGACCTTTTTTTTGTCGAGGGGGAAACCTTCAAAAGGTACCATACGCCGTGGGAGCGACGCAGGGTTATGTGGGATTCTTATCGCACCAGGACTCTGGGATTTTCAAAGGAACGCAACTGGAGTCCTCTGAGTGCATTGCCCCATCGAGCTCCTCCCAAGTGAGCGGCTGGGCCCACCACTCCATCTAGTCTTTACCACGATATGCGACCATACGTATACCACCATCCTTCCCGGGATCGCCTGGCTGGACTGTTCAAGCTCCTTGCATCCTGGCTCTCACGACAGCATGCGACCACACATGCTGACATCTTTCCCGAAGTTGCTGACTGGGTGTTTCGAGCTCCCAGTCTAGCCGCCCGCAACCCCGAAAGCCCCGTTTTAGTCGCCTCTTACTACAGACAGGGGATACCGTAGCCTTATTCTGATCCCGGAACTACAGGGACGTCATTCACATCGACCTTTCCCATTTTTCTCCGTGATTTATAACCATTTAAATATTAATTTCATATAACTTCGTTGCATATGGCGGCGGCGCACGGCGCGTACTGCCGGTCAATCAATTGAGTACGCAATATGTTATACTCGTAATATCTTCTAAACTACTTAACCAATTTACATAGTGTAAAAAGTAGATTTAATCTGTATTAGATGCTTGATTTTTTGAAATCATTTATTTTGATAAGGATTAATATTTAGTTTGTATAAAACCCATGGAAACATCAACTTCATATTTTTTTAATTTTCAAAGTATAAAAAGAGTTATTGTGGGTTATACATAAAATATAGATATATGCTGTCGCGGACTTTTATTTAGATCTATGTGAGCCAAACAATCCCACCGTACATTATATTTGGATATCTCCCACGGTTTAGGCAGCGTACGCGAAGATAGCTCTCAGAGGACAACTTTTTTGCGACTAATCTGATATTTCTCGTTATAGTATAACCTTATTACAAAAAAATCGGTATAAATTATAGTCCATGTGTTATTCTGATGTATAACCTGTACTACTGTAAAGTTTCAACCAAATCCGTTCAGTAGTTTTTGCGTGAAAGAATAACAAACACACATACATCCTCACAAACTTTCGCATTTATAATATTAGTAGGATTTTAAAGGCAAGCGTAGTAGCCGGGCATAGCTAGTTTTGAACAAGGACGAATTGCCAACTAGTTCTAAATCTCATCCCTGCTTAACATAATTAACTGATATATACATATATAACACATTTCTATATGTAATGTACATTTAAAATGTATTCAGAACAATATATGTTTAATTTGTGAACTTCAAAATAACTTTTTGCGTTAGAATATAAAAAATATATATAACCACCGCGAAGCTTACAAAATGTTGACCTCGTTTTAGAAATATCTGTTACTTTGAGGTAGGTTAGTTTTTTAACTTAGAAATTCAAATTCAAGTTCAAAAGCGATTTAAAAAACAAGGTTGAATCGAAATCTGCATGAATGCACTATTAAGGTTCGTTGAACTATTCTAATGCAACACGTTTGTTGCAGGTTCACTGATATTTGAAATGTGTTTTTTCCTTAAAACATTTATTTTGTAATAAGATTCAGAGTAATATGAAACTTGAAGATAAAGTACCAACTCTTTATTGTATTTTAAATGTATATCTTCTTGACAAAGGTGGCGTATCCTGTAGTTTAACTCTGGAGGCACCTGACCACCGTATTAGCTTTTTCTGCCTATATATATATCATTAGTGTTAAGAGCCGTTTTTGTAGTTCGACTGAGGAAGTACCACCGCCACACCTTTATAACATTCACACCACATCACAGCTTTTTTTAACTGATTGATGTATCAAAGGCGCATGTAGTCCACCTGATGGTAAGTGGTCACTGCCACCCATGGACACCTGTAATCTACTTCATAGAGAACATGGGTTCTATCTGAAGACAATCAAGGTGTGGTTGTTGTTGAAGAGTGTGGTTGCCGGCAACCACACTCTTTCAACAAGACGCTAGAAATAGGTGTGGCGGTGGTACTTCCTCGGACGAACTACACTGGTTCTAACACCTTCTAAGTACCTTTTGAAGTTCTGCTCCGGAGGTATTTTTTGTAAGATCGAACTAGCCATTTACGAGGTCACACTTTTACATGAGGCGACCATCATAGCCCTCCGGAGTAGCGAAACATCTATGATAGACTTCAGATGGAACCCATGTTCTGTATGAAGACGATTACAGACGTCCTTGGGCGACAGTGACCACTTACCATCAGGTGGACTGCATGCTCGTTTGCTACTTCTGCTAGATAAAAAAAATACTTCCTTCAGACTTTCACTTGTGATCAAATCTAGACAAAACAATAAAACAATATCTATTGTACAAATACTTTTGACCTTTTAAGTGACCATACGTCTAGTGCCGCGAGGCGATAAGATAAATGTCAAACGGTGTAATGAGATTTATCTAATCTAGTTTCGTTGTGCGGATATACAGGATTTTATAGCTACTTCCGTGGTCTATAAATTAGTCTAAATTTATATACCTAAATATAATTATTCTTCTAAGAATGTTTACGCAGCCTACGTGTTATTGAAATGTCGATGTTACTCATGGATATCTGCGGGAAACTTTTAAAAGAACCGAATTCTATTAGTGCAGATCGAATTAAATAATTCTGCTGTCTATAAAATAAATTTTAATATATAATTAACCTTTAATGAGTGGCATAGATATTAAACGGATTAACAACAAGTAGATACAGTTTTTACAAGTATCCATTGTCTTTAGTAATAACCCTTATGTCTTATTCAACACTAGACTATTCCCGTAGTCTTTAGTAATAACCCATAAGTCTTATTCAACACTAGGCTATTCGCACACTTCGGTCTTGTCTACCTACATAGATAATGAGTATTCTATGTGTTAGTTCTAGGTCAAAAACTATGTGTGTAGAAGGTAGGGTAATTTTCGTATTAATTACTAGGTAATTCACAAACTCAAACACCCTCACAAACTTTCGCCTTTATTACATTAATAAGATTAATTAAACATATTTATGAAGTGAAGTGATCAAGATCTGTTAGATTTAATATCATATGTATGCTTAAATCTTTAAAACTATGCTACGGATTCTAATGCACTTTCAAGAGGATGGTTTTTATGTATAACAAATGTATAATATAGTGGAGGAACACTGATAATTTTAGACTTTTAGACGGAACGAAGTTCGCCGGGTCAACTAGTAGATAATAGATATGTATAATACTTATATTAAATCTTGTATGTATACATCGCCTTCGCTTAATAGAACACACTGCATTAATTTACTAATTAGTAGATAAGCTATAAATTTATCGTTACGGAATATCATATATTTTTTGTCGGAAGCCTCTTCTATTTCTCTTCCTCAATTCTTCATATAGGTATTGCTCAATTTTGCATATAAATATTTCAGTTCACACTTCTATTTGCATCTTTAATTTAAGGAGCCGTAGCAAAACTTTTATGGCCGAAAAGTTTTGCTAAAGGACAACAAAGCAGCACTTAACACTGATGTTATAGAGCAGGGTTTTGCACAGTGGGGTAGCGAACCCCTAGGGGTTCGCCATTCCACGACAAGATTTACATAATACAAATACAGAACTATTCCTAAACTTTTTTGTTACCTTTTATTGAAATAAAAACTTTATTTTCCTCAACAATCAATTTTATTGTTTACCTTAGGAGGGTGGATTTAATATAATAAGTTAGATAAGTTAAGAGGGTTCGCTGTCACTTGGTAACTTTGCCAGGGGTAAATGAAGCCGAAAGTTTGAGAAACCCCGTTATAAAGAACAAATGGGTGTGACCCTGGTTCATCTACGAATGATTAGTAGATAAACTACTTTCTTTATGTTATTGGTTTCGCGGTTAGAAGAGGTTTATTTAACAAATTGGTTGCAATATCCCATAAAAAAAAAACAATACTGACAAGTATTGTTTAACCCAAGTCTCGCAACTCAGTTCTTCTACCGAAAAAGTTGTGAGATCGATATAATACCAAGTCGTTTATTAATTTATTCAGTCCCTACTTATTGAACCTTCTGTCTTAAGCTGTTACGTAATTATCTAACCTATTAACATCTTCTAGTGATCATATAAATATTTAAAAAACTTCAACGTTTTAAATAAATAGATTGAGTAGGCAATCGCATGAAAACACAAGTAATACATAATTATGTACATTAGATTATTTATTAACATCGCCAATTTCGATTTGATTTACGATTGAAATTTTCCTTTCTGGTACCTTCTACTTATTGTATACTTTGGCAAAAGGAAATCTCCCGCCAGTTGATGTTCGGAACTTGTATATATGCGGGGTATTAAGAATACTTCGATAGCGTGTCTCAGAATACTAGTAGCGCCATCTCTTGATAAGTAGCGGGAGGTCGCCACATACACCAACAACAAATTTTCTTAAAGTTAGTATTATCTAATGCAGCGTTCGTCAAATGTCTCGGTTAAAGTTGACCTTAAGTAATAAATAAGCAATTTCTGGCAATTTATTCTGCTTAGCACTAGGAGTTTTTTTTTGCTCTTTTATTCCGTTGATAATTTTACAAGTTACCGTTGAACATAAACGCAAACGAGCCTGCAGTCCATCTGATGATAAGTGGTCCTTACCTTCAATGCACATGTGTAAGCAACATATAGAACAAAGGTTTAATCTAAAGACAACCACAGATGCGTTGCTACTCCCGGGGTCTAAGATGGTCGTTATGTCAAGTCATCTAATTCATAAACGACACTCAAGTAATACTTTGCTATGAGGTGCCATAGCGTTGGTTCGGACTCTGTAATTGGTCCATTTGTTGTAGCTGCATTCACTCTAGACTTTTTGACAACACTGACAAATCATTATTATTACGTTACTCGGTAACTTGTAACCAAGTTACGTAAACAACGACCAACCGCGAGTCGGACTCGAGCACTAAGGGTTTCGTATATTTCATACATTATCTGTAAAAAGACATTAAAAAAATACGTTGCTTGTATGAGAGCCCCCATAAATACTTATTTTTATTTCGTCTTTAGTATTTGTTGTTATAGCGGCAACAGAAATTCACCATCTGTGAAAATTTCAACTGTCACGGTTTATTACAGTTCGTTAGATACAGCCCGGACAGATAGACGGACAGACGGCCTAACGAACAGCGGAGACTTAAGTAATAGGGTTTCGGTTTTACACTTTGGTTACGGAACCTTAATAAACGATGCTATGCGTTCCATAAAATAGCTCGACGGCTACTTTACCTATGCGTCGATTTTGACAAACGCATAGCGTTGGATTTTGCTTAAATATTGTCTATGAAATAATTTTAACCACCCTATGCGTTAGCTAACACTATGAGGCCACATAGTATTGTTTGTGAATACAGGTGTATGTTCATATAATGTCTTCTTGGGTATTAAAAATTTGGGCTTCTATTTTTATCCAAAACAAAGTTATAGGGGGTTCAAAATGGACCGCATTGCTTCGAGAAAAGTATGGCACGGCCGTGCCGCTTTTTTGCTCGACTTGGCGGGGGCACTACCGTGCCCCTAGATGAGCAGTATTTTACTATTCAAACTATCTAGTAGTAAAAATATAGTATTTTCTACTAAATAAATGGAGTTTCTGAATTTTTTTAACATAATGTTAATATTAAAACAACGAAAATATTACCAAAAAAAAAGTAGGTGTCGTTTGCTTTGGATCTGAACCTCAAAATTAATGCTCCAATTCCATATATTTACAAAAATAATCATCTTAAAAAATATTTAGTTTTATTTCCTTATATATTCGAGGTCTTCTAATTCAAGATAATTAGATGAAGGAAATGCAAATTCAAAGATTATATTATTTGCACATTTAAGCGAAATAGAGTCGGATGAGGATCAAGGTAAATAATAAATTGTTACTAGGCGAAAATGTCGTGTAGGCAGAATTTAATAATCATACTAAAGCGCTTACTTATGTACAGTGGTAAATTTCAATGCCGCGATAAAAGGAAGTAATCCAACAAGCTGCAAAAAATTTAAACACGTGTTAATTGCCAATCAATGAAAGTATAGATATGAATCATATGCTTGCTGCACATCGAAATATGTAAGTTATTCCGCTTAAACGAATGTTTATATTAACAGGAACTTCTTTATTGTGAAATGCTAAGTCACTTTTGTTGTGTTGCAAATGTCCTTAGGCGATGGTGACTGCTTTCCATCAAGTGGCCCGTTTGATTTATCGTTAGGTATAAATAGATGTAGAAAAATGTCGACACAGTGCCGCGGAAGGAAATATGAATAATATATAAACATTAAAAATGATGTGACGCTTTCACAAGAGTGTGAGCTCTGACAGTTTAACCCGACGATCACGATCCCGGGGAGAACGACGGTATGTGCACAAGGCTACTGAGACGCTTTTAATATGAGGCCTTCTTAGTAATTTAAACTAAGTTTGATGTGATAACAATTTTTTTATGAAACAAAAAACCCGATTGCTAAAAGTATTTGCAGTCGGATATTTTATTTCTACTGCGTCAGAAGACGATAATATTTTTCGAGCGTATGTATTTCCATATCTTTGGTATGCGCTACAACCCAAACGGCTTGAAGGATGAATTTTCTTTCCCGAGGGAAACCTTCAAAAGGTACCCGACGCCTTGGGAGTGATGCAGGGTTATGTGGGATTTTTAACGAACTAAAACCCACCTGGTGGCCGTCCTCGGCGCTACGAAGAGAACTCCGGGAGCTCCAAAGGAACGCAACTAGAATCCTCGGAGCGCTTTGCCCCATCGGGCTCCTCACATATGGGTGGCTGGGCCCACCGCTCCATCTGGTCTTTACGATGGTATACGACCACACATACCGCCGTACTTATCGGAATCGCCTGACCGAACGGTTTGAGCTCCCACTCTAGCCGTTCACAACCCCGGAAGCCCCTTTTAGTCGCCTCTTACGACATGCAGGAGATATCGTAGCCCTATTCTGATCCCGGAACTACAGGGATGGGCAACATACACCTAACATATGATTGGACTCTATTTAGTTTGTAAAGTGACATAGGCTATATAATTTCAAATATGGCGCCTTTTTTTTGTTTTCGAGGGGGAAACCTTCAAAAGATACCCGACGCCGTGGAAGCGACGCAGGGTTATGTGGGATTTTTACCGCACTAAAACCCCCCCGGTGGCCGTCCTCGGCGCTAAAAAGAGGACTCTGGGAACTCGGTCCAACCGCAACCGGAATCCTCTGAGCGCGTTGCCCCATCGAGCTCCTCCCAGATGGGTGGCTGGGCCCACCGCTCCGTCTAGTCTTTACGACGGTATACAACCACATATACCGCCATCCTTCCCGGGATCGAATGACCGAACGGTTCGAGCTCCCACTCTAGCCGCCTGCAACCCCGGAAGCAGGGGATGCCGTAGCCCTATTCTGATCCCGAAGCTACAGGGACTCAAATATGACGCCTGCGATTAGAGAAAAGTAGAGGGGGTCTACCCCTCTACTTTTCTTAATTACGGTTTTTTAATATAATAACAATATAGATATCAAATGAAAGCTAGTAAAAATACCATTAAAATATATATACTTTTACGTTAATATTCTGACACAAACGTTTAAAAATGGTCACCGTATGTTTTCAAATAGTCCGTAGCTTGCAAGGTGATATACAGTTAAAAACTGTTATACCCCTTGTTACTAAGCAAATTCAGCCTAATCAGGCAAATGCGTCACGTGGAACATCACATTGAGGTTGCATAGTATGCGAAATTTACAATTATATATTTTTTTAATAAAATGTTTAGTTAGAATTTGAGCTCCGTCTGGTTGAGGTATTTCCAAATACATAAGAAACCATAGACTTTTGCTGAAGTGTAATTGTGTTGAATAAACTGTCAATTAGTGTTAAATGTAGTTCTTAAAGACTAGTGGAGAAGGCCCCATAACAGTACGATTATAGTTAACGCGGGAAGAAATTTTTGCGTTCTTACTTTTATAAAAGGCGATCTTAGTCCTCGAGAATAACAACGCATTTATAATTGACTTTATATAAAACCTTTACTCCGTGCGCAGTTACGAACACATGACAATCTGCATGCTCTGCATGCTCGTTTGCTACTTCAACCTTAATTAATAATAAAATACAATTTAATAACACCCTAAGTTTCTAACTTGGACCACAACCCAAGCAAATGTAAACTGACATCTTATCCACAACTAATGTACTTCATTCATTATTTTTTCTATCTACCCACACCGGGATTATTATTTAATTTACATAATTATAAGCCATTGTTGTTATGTAAGTGACAATATTGTCTTTTATGAGAAATAAACCTAACCTTATATAAAAACTCCAATGAGATTGACATTTGCTATGAATTATGATTACTTGGTACATCGGTGGCGATATTAGTGATTTGTAATGTCAATCACATAGAGTTCAAAGTTCGATGCGTAAGATACAGTTAGTGTCGTGTGTCGTGATATGGAACCTAAAAATGAAAAACGAACTAGACGTAGGGTAGATAGGTTAATCTATCACTAGTGCTTGACAACGGTTTCTCCCCGCCACCGCAGTTTTGCCGTGACCACGATCTACCGATATTTCGACCCAGTTGCATAAACTGGGTCGAAATATCGGCAAAAAGAGTTCGAAAAGGATTCAAAAACCGCATATCGTGAGTTCCTGTTAAGTATCAAAATGTGTCAATTCCGCGATAATATTAGTCTAAAAATTTTAAACAAAAAATACAACCGACTTCCATGCCACATAAAAGTAAAAAATAATTTAAATACATGTTGGTTTAGAGCAAACACAGTACTTAGTACATAGTCCCGAAGTCGGCGCTCATATAAGATACATGTAGTTTCGTCATGATCCAGCAAAATATGGTGAGCGCCGACTTCGGGACTATGTACTAAGTACTGTGTTTGCTCTAAACCAACATGTATTTAAATTATTTTTTACTTTTATGTGGCATGGAAGTCGGTTGTATTTTTTGTTTAAAATTTTTTTTTTCACGCTTTTCAGTCACGATAAAATCAGTTATGGCTGTTGCTAGTCGTCCGCTAACCGGATGAATAAAATTAATTATTCGTCCGATTTTCGGATGAATAAAATTATGTGCTGACGTCATCATATAAAAATAGACTTCTTTGACACAACCGGTCGGGGGCGCTACCGCGCCCCCTCCCTTAGATTCTGAACTGGAAAAATCTGTTCGAACCTAACCTAACCGAATAAAACAACTTTTTCTGAGTAAACATTTATTTAAAGAATAGACCTATAATTATCAATATTTAAAGTAGAAAAAGTAATATAAACCTTATAACTAAGAGTATAATTCAACTGATACTGATAAAAATAACCCATCAAATTTAAAAAGGTTCGTAGTACTCTTGCATCTTTCAGGTAATTGTATTCAAAGTGGAATATTTGATCATAATTATATCCTCTCCGAAACTCATTGTTGGTATTGTGAACAACAACATTATGTATACGTAAGCACAATATGGCCGATGCCTACGGTTTAAACTTGAAGGACCCCAGCATTATCAGGGTTGAGGAGTTGAAGGTCAAAATTATCATGTCATATCTTTGCTTAGTAATCTCATTACATATACGTAAGCACCATATGGCCGATGCTTATGGTTTAAACTTGCAGTACCCTGCATCATCAGGGTTGAGGAGTTGAAGGTCAATTTTCTTATCATACGTCTTTGCTTTGTAAATATATTTCATATCCATAAGTATCAAATGGCCAACGCCTATGGTTTAAGCCTGAAGTACCCCTGCATCATCAGGGCCGAAGAGTTGAAGGTCAAAATTATCATGTCATATCTTTTCTATGTAATCTCATCGCATGCACGTAAGCAACAGATCCCCAACTTCTATGGCTTGGGCTTACAGTACCCTGCATCATCAGGGTTGAGGAGTTGAAGGTCAACTTTTTTTTCATACGTCTTCGCTTTGTAAATATATTACATACCCATAAGCATCAAATGGCCAACGCCTATAGTTTAAGCCTGAAGTACCCCTGCATCATCAGAGTTGAGGAGTTGAAGGTCAAATTTTTCATCTTATATCTTTGCTTAGTAATCTTATCAGATATACGTAGCAATCATGTAGCTAACGCCTATAGTTTAAGCTTGAAGCACCCCAGCATCATCAGGATTGAGGAGTTGAAGGTCCAATTTTCCACCGTATACAACCATTTTTCTAATGTTTTACCTTACATTTTTTTAAATATCATTTTGAATGCGTAAGATTGAAATAGCTAAGTTTTATGGCTTAGGCATTCAATACCCCTGCATCATCAGGATCGAGGAGTTGAAGGTCCAATTTTTCGTCGTATACCTTTGCTTAGCAATGTTATTACAAATCCGTGAGCAACAAATGTCTAACGTTTATGGTTTAAGCCTGCAGTACCCCTGCATCATCAGGGTTGAGGAGTTGAAGGTCAAATTTGTCATCGTACATCTTTGCCTTGCTGTCTTATTATATATCCGTAAGCACTAAATGGCCATCACCTACGGCTTGGGCTTACAGCACCCTGCATCATCGGGGTTGAGGAGTTGAAGGTCATTTTTTTATAATATGTCTTTGGTTAGTATTGTTATAACATACCCATAAGCACCAAATGGTCAACCCCTATGGTTTAGGCTTGAGGCACCCCTGCATCATCAGGATTGAGGAGTTGAAGGTCAAATTTTCATCACATGTCTCTGCTTAGTAGTCTTGTTACATATATGTAAGCACCAAATAGCTAATGTTATAGTTTAGGATAGCTGTAACCCTGCATCATCAGGATCGAAGAGTTGAAGGTCAAATTTTTCGTCAACCTATATAAGCATAGATATATAATACATATTCCAAGTTTCATAAGAATCGATTCGGCAGAAGCCGAGTTATCTCAAATTATCTAAAAAACTTGAGGAGTGGTGGTGGTTTCCACCCCATAACTCAAAGAGTTAAGCATCACAGCATACCCATGTCCAAGAGAAAAAGTTGCGTGACGAAATTTCCTATCAAATGAAAGAAAGAAAATGGAAATCGGTTTATAAACACCCGAGTTATTCAAGATTTTAAGAAACCGACATTTTCCAATTTTCCGGGAAAACCGCCGGAAGGTTTTCATTTTCCTCAATATGGGACTGCCTGTGAAACTAGTCGCATACAATTTCGTATGAATCGTGTCGGTAGGTCGACGATTTCTAGCCATTTCGCCCGAACATACATAAAAAAAAAAAAAAAAAAAAAAAAAAAAAAAAATATACGTGACGAATAGATAACCTCTTTCCTTTGGGAAGTCGGTTAAAAATCATATATTAGTGATTTGCACTAGCCGTGGGGCTATGTTTCAAGTACATATAATCCATAATATTTCAATAAAATTTTATTGCCTATATTTATAGAATGTTTACGGCCTACACGTGTTGCAGGGTTAGTCTATCAAGTATAAAGCCTAAATAATATTTTTTATCGAGGAAGCAGGGAACTGGAAATTTAAACCTGTTGCTACGAATCAATATGTTTTTTTTTCCCTTTTTTTATCTTATTGAAATAGCAAACGAGCATGCAGTCCACTTGATGGTAAGTGGACACTGCCGCCCATGAACATATGTGAGCAACTTTAAATAGAACATGGGTTCTATCTAAAGTCAATTATAGATTCGTTGCTACTCCTGAGAACTAAAATCGTCGCATCATATAAAAGTGTACCGGCAACCACACCCTTCCATCAAAACGCAAGAAATAGGTACTTCTCCGCTCAAACTACACTGGTTCTACTACCTGGTCCGCCACACTGAACGCATGGATTTGACAAGAGACCACGGTTTTATGCTAGAACTAGGTCATTGTCGCGATTTCGACCGCTTCGTTCGCGTATTTCACAAAAATGAGAATCGTGAGAGATATTGAGAACATTGGTTGATTTAAGCCTTAAACTATTTGCATGTAATTGAATATGATAAAAACAAAAATCTCGGCCGTCGTTAACATTTTCAAGTAGTAAAGTAATAATTATAAAAATAAATAAAAGCTTATTTACCATTCTAGGCCTTTTTGGATAATATTGAAAGTTAAACTTAAAGTAGATAGGTTTTAAATTGTGCGGTTATTCATGCAAAGCAACGATATGCAATATATCAACATGTAAAAGATGACCTTACAACATTGGCTATAAACGCAGTTTACTCAGTCTAACGATTTGTAATCATAATATAGTGTTGCTTGTACACGATTATAATGTTCCGTGGTGTGGTGCCTTCCGGTGTTCCTTAGGGCTCGCCTTTAGGCCCATTTCTTTTTTATATTTCTGACAATGGTTTGCCCAGGTATTTCAAAAATCTACATTTTTTTTATTTATGATCACTATATGAAAATCTTCTTAGAAATTATTAATAACGAATAGATACTACTACAAGATCCGTTAGTTTTTAAAAATATTGTTACCTTAATAAATTAGAAACATTTGATAATTCTATTTCATACACATATTATATGTATACGTACTAACTACGTAACTTGCTTAAGTATTTCTTTTAGAATTTCAAATTCCTATTATGACTGCAACGTAGAATGAAACATATCCAACGCATATTCATAAAGTATAATGGTGGTAGAACTCTTAGTGATTCGACTTCGGAAGGTTGTGCTTCCGGAATCACCTGTTTCTGCCTAATAACGGTATTGGTCACTGCTGTGTTCTGGTGTGAAGGATGCGTTATGGAAGACATTCTCGTCCGAGTCATTCTAACTCCTCAGGAGTCCTCTCCTCCTAATCCTCAGGAGTAGAAACGCACCTGTGGTTAATCTCAGGTAACAATTTGAACTTATTTGATAATATATATGTCTATCAGCGGTAGTGGCCACTTACAATCTTTTTGACTACACGTTCATTTGCTACATTCATATTATATTTAAAAAAAAACCTTCGACATGACATACATATATGTCATCTCTGTCAGTATCACTTATGAATCTAAAAGCATACGCTACTTAATTAAACTTATAAAGTAGATGATATGTTTTTTTTTTTGTTGAAAATTGTGCATAAAACATAAAATATTATCTGCCCATCGTTTACCTAAAATCCAACTTAAATGTCCAACAAAATCCACAAGGCAACCATTTACTCGCTTTCACGATACGCTAAATTTACTTTTTTTTTGGAATTTAAACCCATTACGTAAATAAATTAGATGCGTTCCTCGAAATTGATCTATTTAATTTATCGTCAAATTTAAGTGAGGATGACAAGTGACTGGTACCACACGCAATCTATATCTTTTTTAACGAACCCAGGTCAAATTTCAGGTCTCATATGATCTAGTTCAGAGAAGAACTAGATCATAGTCTAGTCTAGTGCAAATTGTTAGACTTCACATGTCATATAAAACCTTTCTAAATAAATATATTTATGATATTTCCCTTCACCGTTAAAAAATCAGAAGTGATTGTCTAGGATTATTCAACATTTAACCCTCAGAAATAGTGAACAATTTCAAACCACTAAACCGGCAGTGAACAACAGGCCGACCGCGGACCATACACGGACCAAGGAAGGTCGAACCTAGGACCGTCAAATTAGCTCTAATATAACATCAATAATAATTTTATAAAAAAAAGCCCTATATTCACAGCCTATTTAAAACTACGTTTCGATCTCTGTAATAGACCATCACTGCATACATGTTACGAAAAATAAATATCCAGGAGTGTCATACCGTAAACACAAACAAAAAATCGAATATCCCTACATCATGGCTCTGAGATATCAGAAATGAAATCGAATGAATTGGTATACATATTTTTAAAGTTTTTTTTTCATATACATCATGAATGTGCATCGTACAATTTTCTATCATATAAAAGCTTGTCGTTAGATTAGTTCAAGAAACCACAGATATGGATCCGAGCAAAATATAATGTACACAATCTCGCGACAAGCTTATAAATGATAGAAAATTGTACGATGCAACAAAATGATGGGTTTGACTACTACAAAATTATTGTTATCCTTTTCAGTGCATTAAAATAAAAGCTTGTCTTAAAAATATTTTTATAATATTATTTTATTTTAATAGAGTTAATCCTGTTGATGAACTACTTGATAATAAGTGCCGCCCTTGGACATCTGTAAGCAACTCCATACAGAATCGCAGATGCGTTGTTACTCGTGAGGAATAAGATGGTCGCCTCACATGACTGTGACCGCCAACGGCACATACAAACACAGAAATTGTTTTACGCTACGAATATATATGGTGACCGTACCTCACCGGACGAATTATATAACTATAATATAATAATACTGACATGAAGAAACTTGACCTCTGATTTATACTATGGAATTGTTACTCATGTGCATAGGTGGCAATGACCACTTATCATTAGATACATATTACATGCTTGTTTGCTTCAATTTCGATTTATTTCCGATTATAAACACAGGAGGTCTATTAACTGTTTTTAATTAAGTCGCTTAAAAGGAAAACATGAATAGTATCGAATTAAATATTATTAAAATTCCGATATTGAAGTGTCTCGTCGTCAACCCATTAATGTCCCACTGCTGGGCTCGGGTCTTCTCTCGGAATGAGAACGTTTACGGCCATAGGCCACCGCGCTGGCCAAGTGCGAAACGGTGGACTGAAGAGTCTGACATAAATATCTATTCGAACCAGGACCTCAAAAGCGTAAGGCTATACTTATAACGATACCTAAATATTTCTACTTAGCTTTTCTGAAACCAATCTGGAATATTTTAAAAGGTTAAGAATAAATTTTGGTATTAACATGGTTTGGGGCTGAAAAAACATTTTTTTTTTATTAACGGTATTACTATGGAAAATACACATTGTTAAAATAATTATATTAATGCTTTAAAAGGGATGTTAAAGACGACCTTTACAATATCGAAGAAAAAATATTGAATAGTTACACTATTTATTTATTTAATATTTCCTTCTAATCTATTATTATTATTATTATTATTTAATCTTCATATTTGGCTGTATCTGAATTTTTAAACTGAATTGATATTTTCATTCCATACAAAATCTGTAAGACGCTTACTTAATACTAGGGTATTACGAAACAGGTCCTTTAAATATAGCAGGCATTTCGAAATTCAAAATACCTTAATTGAAACTAGAATTAAACAAAGGCAAGACAGGTCGCTGGAAACGTTCGCTGCCTACACCACTACAGATTAAATACGGATATGAAAGGGACGGGAGCGAGGGGGCGCGTTCAGTTTACAGCTTTTATATAAAAGAAGCGCGATATTTCACAACCATTCGAACTTGGAATCTCGACGCGATCCCGTTGTGGAGCACGCGAGAGCCGAACGCATCCGAATTGCGCGCGAAGTGACAGAACGTACAGATTAACGTAAAATTGTTTTCTTTTTTCGTTGTTCAATATGGCTGTTGCAAGTGCCAGGAATATTGTGAATTTGAAGGAGAAGGAGCGACACTTCGAACATGATAATGCCAGGATTGATAAATACACGGTAAATATTTATAAAAAATGCAAATGTATTAAAATTATTATTTTATGATACATAACAGCAACACATTTAATAAAGTCTTACGATGGAGATTAATTAAACTTATAATCGATCAAAAATCAATAATTTGCAATTGTCGTATTATCTAAGTACATGAAAATCTTATAAAAATAAACACCATTATTAAAATTATTATTTAAAAAATGCAACCAAAATCAAAAACAAAACATTATATAAAGCGTATAATACTTAATTACTTACATACATAGCTACTATAAATAAGCTTAAAACGCATTTAAATATTTAAACACTATCTAGATGATTACAATAGATACTTTAGTCTATTTTAGCAAAAATATATTTTTGCTTAGTAAAAAATAATATTACATTTCAAAATCCGCAGTCTTCATAGTATCGTATCATGTTACTGTCTGACCGTCAAAATTGAATGAGTAATCTTAAACGCAACGTGAAATCTATTTTAATATGACGTGTTAAATAATTAATCCATCATTTGTTTATATATAAACCAATATTTACTTAATAGTACCTCATTTTTAACCGACTTCCAAAAAGGAGGAGGTTATCAATTCGTCTGTATTTTTTTTTTATATATTTGTTACCTCATTTTGTAACGACCCGATCAAATATGCTTGTCTTTCACAATTTTTGGAAAGCAGTTCGAAAAAGCTTAACAGTGAATATTACACTATTTATCACCATTATTACTAACAAATACATAAAATAAAAAGATGCAATTTTATGACTTCCTTTACATGCCTAGATTGCATTTTTGCCGTGACTGTATTCTAACTCGAACAGTCAATGTCAAAAAAACTAGACCGACAATAAATATGGAAAATTTTGTTATCATGTCCGTCTACATCGAATCGGAAAGGCCTATGTGACCATGCAACAAACATTAGAAATACAAATTATTTTAAACACATCTACAATCTAATGTTAGTTTTAATTATATTTAGTAGACAATTCCACCTAATTAATTATAGTGTTAATTAAATCAAATTGATTGATAGCATATAAATATAAAGTGATAAGAAATAAGCTGTAGACTAACTTATTTTAATAAGCTTATTGTTAGTTTGATAAATTGTTTCTAAAATTACTTATTCAACCCAATTCATTTAATACAATCTATAAATTCTCACATACTTCTAGTATATCAAATATTTACATGACTTTAATTTCATTGTGTACAATGCAGTTATTGCAAATTCCGCTGTAAGCCAACATTCAACCTATTATTCTGGATAGTTTTTACTCAATTTTATTATTTTGAAAATATACAAGGTACAACTATGTTTCGACCGTGGAAATATTAATAATAAAAAATAAAATAATCATTTGCTCTCACAATTAAGTAATCATACATATTATTAGAGGGTCTTAGGTAAAACAGTTGGGAGACAAAGCAAATCAGACAGTTATTACCACCACACTATTTCTATCGTAAAGCAATTCTTGCGTTTCGGGGGAAAGGAGTAGTTGTCGGCTCACTTTCATTTGAGGACATCATCTTAGCTCTCTAAGGCAGCAACGCATCTATAATTGACTTAAGATACCCTTAATTTAGAGCAGTGATAGCCTAATGGTTGGAACTTGCCCTCTCAATTGGGAGGTCCGAGGTTCAAGCCCAGGCACGCACCACTGATTTAGGTGCGTGTTAGAAAGGAATTATAACTGCTTTTCTGTGAAGAAAAGCATCGTGAGGAAACCTACACACCCAAGAGTTCTTTAAAAAAAAAGTTCTCAGTGGTGTGTGAAGTCCACCAATTCGCACTTGGCCAGCGCCTTAAAAAACTCTCTCATTCCGAGAAAAGACCCGTGCGCAGCAATGGGACAATAATGGGTTGACGACCCTTATTCTATATCTTACCATTAAGTGGACCGCATGAGGATTTGCCACATCAATCCTAAAAACTGATTGCTTACAAAACATTGTGGTAAAACAAACAGTCATTATGCGGAAGTTAATTAATCTCATTGCTTAAATTGAACAGTAATTACCAACTTACCATTAGCTCTTATACGGTAAGTGCTGATAAGTAGTCAATAGTACTGGTGTTGATAACAACACATATCGTACCCTACTTTTTTATTTGATTGAAGTAGCAAACGAGCATGCAGTCCACCTGATAGTAAGTGGTCACTGCCGCCCATGGACATTTGTAAACAAATTCAAATATAACATGGGTTCTTTCTGAAGTCATTCACAGAAGTTTCTACTCCCGAGGACAATGATGGTCGTCTCATATAAAAGTTTGCCGGCAACTACACCCTTCTATAAAGACGCAAGAAATATTTCGTATATGTATATACTTTTGTGCAAAGTGGGTGTATTTTGGACAACCCACGTGGTGAAGCGGTCACTATACGCAGTGAGGATAAGGCATCCGGTAAGGTCCTTTCATTTGATACCCATATCGCGATGAATACAATAACGTCGCCAAGGTATTCACAATATATCATCCAGACCAAAAAATGGATTTAAAATTCTGTTGCAAGGTTTGACCCTAACAAGCTAAGGAGGCAAGTTGTAAAAATCCTTGCAAAAAGATAACAAAATAGAAAAAGATGAATATTTTGAATCAGTTGCTCCCGCGGGGAATCAAACCTATGATATGTTAGTTACGAACCATCTAATATGCTATAATATCAACCATGTTCTATTGCTAATCGACCGTGAGATAAATCACAGTACAATTAACGCGAGAACATTAATTACGGTTCAAGTTAACATTATCAACAAACAATGTTATCTGCCTTGTTTATTCACAACTCCGTCGGTTATTTTCAGAGTTAACTAATGGTTTACAAATTGCAAGCTTCCTACAAACAAATTAATGAAGATCTTCATAATTATTCAGTATTTTATAAGACAGGCAATGTTGACCCGCGTGGCGAAAGTCATCAACGGATCGGATAATGAAAAGATTCCAGATCTTTAGCCTGATAAACTTTCGCCAACTCATTACTGTCTCATTGCTGGCTAGGAATCCTCTCCCAGAGTGAGAGGGAAATGTAGAGTCCATGTACGTAGTCGTAGCATCGGAGTCGATGGGAGCCCAAAACCGCAATCGTTGAAAAAATATTGACCTATAGGAAGACACGAAATAAATGAAGACACGAAAGAAATAATCTATTTACATTTTTTTTTCTCGTCTGCCTATAGAACAAATTGCTAGTCATTGATAGAGTTCACATATCCTTACATTTTTTTAATTGATAAAATTACATTTTATTAATTAATAAAATTCAATGATATAATAACATGTTCTATTATGCACTTATATTTCAAAAATTCTCAGTTGTTTTCCTGAAATTATGACCCTCCGATCTACAGACCGAGTTTAAAATCACATCATGATTTTGTGTATATTAATTTCACTAACATAATCCTAATGAGGAGTTGTGTGTGGAAAGCGAATGCATCGTCAATTAATGAGAATGCGCATATATATGCATTTCCGTGCATTTGTATTTTCTTACAAGATATCTAAAAAAATGATCTAATATAGGGCCTAAAAAATAAATCCATTCCAGTAAGAATTACTTTACAAGTCTCCTGAAAAATTCGGAGGAATCCTATTTTAAAAAAAGGTTCTAAAAATTAAAGGTAATATTAAAAAATTGTTGTAAGAAAATTTTTGCCCGCACAGGTCAAACGGGAACGAAGAGATTTAAAAAAGATTATATTAAAAAGAGGTTTAAAATAGAAAGATTTAAATTATGTTAAAAGTAATTTTTTTAAAACATATATTTTCATATTTCACGGCACGTCACTCATGTCGTCAAAACATACGAAACAAAAAACAAGTGATATTGATAATTAATTCAAAATAAACAAATTGTCTCATGCAATATTTTGGATTTCTTAAACGATCGTTTAATTTCTGAATGCGTAATGATAATTTGCATAACAGTATTCGTAAATACGACATGCTATTCATAAATTACTATTTATTAAAACGGATCTAATAGGCGCGTAAGGTCAAGATTGCGATCAGTCGCAACGATTCTGCATATGATTGTTTATCGTTTGATCTCTTGGAAATACAAATGAGACAAGCCTGTTAAGCATAGAGTAAGATTGTTATCGTTGAGTGACAATTTGTTAATTTTTAGAGTTCCGTAATGCTTCACTCAAATCGAACCAAACGAAAATTAAGGCATAAATATCATATAAACTTACACGTACACGAAGTAGGCTTATAATCGGTGTGTCTAATATCAAGAGGCAAATTTCCTAGAATATTCCAGAACTCAATTCTAGAACATGCGTAACTCTTTCCAAATAAAGCCAAGGTGAAACCTGACTCAACGTAGCCACTAGTGAAGGCCAAGTTAAGACGCCTTATCTAAGTGTTTCTTCCTTACCACTGCGTTCAAACCAGAATACAGCAGTACGTAACAAAACTGTTGTGAAACTGGAATAGGTGGCAGATGAATTGAACCACGAATAGCTAACGTCATTTACTAACATTATTTGCATTTAAATATTACATTATCTTAGCCCTTTGACCTTTTCATTAGCTAGATCGTCGGTAATACGCATAGATAAGACTGGCAGTAGGCATTGTAGGTAGCTACCTACAATAGTTGAAACGCAAAATGTACCAACATGTATCATAGCAAACTCATCAAACCAGAATGCAATTATTGTAATCATACTGCGAAAAATACTCTTTACTGACCCTAGTTTGCAAACGGGTTTCAGTCATTTAATGGAGGAGGTCTGATAAATGGCCTGCTGGGTCAATATCGAACCAAATGCTTAAACTGAAATGTAAAAATCTTGAATGTAAATAAATAAATTGTCCCTTATATTGTATTTTAAATAGACTTCTACTATCTCATTCTACATGTGTGCATGTCTCTATCTCATACTTACTTTCTACTATCTCATACTTAATGTATTGGAGTGTTTAATGTAAAGTTTTAAGATATTTCTAGTTTTATTTTTAAAAAGTTGTTATTGTCATTTTACTAAATAGGTAAACTAGTTTTGATATCAGTTTAAAGTTTTTAGATATCTGTAATAGTTACGGAATAGGCCTGTGCACACTAAACGATTACATCCTGTATAGCCTAAATCATTCCGAGAACTGAACAATTCGTCGCGTTACAATTCGCACCTTTTGACCTAAAGCGCGTGCCAAAGAAATGGACATTTATACGCTCGAGAAACATTTCCTTTCTTCTGACGCAGTCAAGCAACATGCAACCACACATGCCGCCGTCCTTCCCGGGGTCACTTGACCGGACGGTTCGAGCTCCCACTCTTCCCGCCCGCAACCCCGGAAGCCTCTTTTAGTCGCCTTTTACGACAGGCAGAGGGTACCGTAGTCCTATTCTGGTCCCGGAACTACAGGGACACCGCGCCGGGCAGACGCTATCTGCGTCCCCGGCGCCTCCTCCTTCGCGCGGGCATAACGCGGTCGTAAAAGTCGACCACGCTATCCCACGCCTCGGTAGAACGGACCATCGCTGCTACCACAGCTTCCAGGGAGAGGTCCGGCCCTATGCGTTGCACCAGGATCCGCCGCTCGGACTGCCACGCTGGGCAATCCTCGAGCGTGTTCATCCACCATCCATCTATCATCTCTTAAAAGTCTACTGCTCGACAAAGGCCTTCGTTAGCAAAAATCGATTGTTCCACAGTAAAAAGTAGCCTACATGTTAATCCAGAGTATCAGCTAACTCCCTACTAAATTTTATGAAAATCGCTCCAGCCACGTAAGGAAGTAACAATCATACACACTCACAAACTTTCGCCTTTATAATATTAGTATGATTTGCATAGTCGGGAGGCTGCCTATACTCATTTTCCTAGACGTGGTCTCCATTCGAGGACTCTTCTACGACACAGGGTTCCTTGGTATTTATGAACTTGGTTACGGATCATTTGCATTGACCACGTAACATCGAAAGGACTGCATGCGGTCAGTTTTATAAAAAAAACTTTAATGTTATCTATGTACTGACGTGGGTGGCATAAGAGAAGGGGTTGATTAATTAAGAGAATGTATAGGTATAATTGTTAAAACTATTTATAGTTTCAAACAATAAAAAGGTTATGTAAATTTATACTGATTGAATAATAATCTGAAATAATTAGCAATATCCGTATAAAAAGTAGGTCGATACACGTAAAAAATTAGCGCAGTTAAACCTGTTTAGTACATTACTTCCTAAATATTTTTTGTATGCAAAAAGTTATGTGTATAGTTGCCATGGGTGTAAGCCGTTAGCAACACGGAATAAACCCAGAGCAAAGTGTAGGTTGTCCTTTAGATCCTACTTGGTCGATGGCATTGTACCCGGAACCGATCGCATGGTTATTAAGATGTACCATTTCTAACTTGACTTTAAAGACACCAATACCATACTTATTCCTGATTTAGAATAGTGTTAGGCTTTAAAAAACCTGTTTTAATGGTTTTAAAAAACACACGTCCTAATTTAAAAGCATTATCTTAATAAATTATTATACACGCTATCAACACTCACAGCCCCACACTAGTATTTTCTCCATGTCGTGGGTAGCTCGGATACACACAAGACGAATACACAAACACCCAGACCCAGAACATGAATCTAAACTCATCTTTCAGGTACCTGTCTGGTCGGGAAACGAACCTGGGACCCATTGCGCGTCAGACCGGTATGGTAACGCGGGTCGTCAAAATGGTTCTAACTTAGTCCTTAGGATAAGCAACGCATAGATCTGTAGTCAATCTTATTTAGGATTCTAATCTTATCTTTTTTATGTAATTGAAGTATATAGTAAGCAAACGAGCATGCAGTCCACCTGGTAAGTGGTCACTGCCGCCCATGGACATCTGTAATCATGAACATGGCTTCCATCTGGAGTTAATTACAGACGCGTTGCTACTCCCGAGATGCGTTGTTACCACACCCAAGAAATGCTTCACACTAGAAATAGGTGTGGCGGTGGTACTTCCCCGGTCCAACTACATCAGTTCTACCACCTTGTGGTTAATTACAGATGTTTAAGGCGGTGGCCACCAATCAGCAGTGGAACTGTATCTTCATTTGCTACCTTTATGATATAATAATATTGATATAATATATAAATGTCATAAAAGATTAAATCTTTAAGACATTAAGTCACGATTTTACTACAGATTATTTTGCTTGCAATGATACAAACAAAGCAATACGTCCTCCTTTTTTTAAAGTCGGTTAATTAAGTTTCTGTGTACTAATATCTGTTAGTATATTATCGGTTACCACTTTAATTTCAATACCAATGAATAAGCTTCCGAGTTCAATACCCGGTTTGAGTAATTGTAAATGTGTATCATTGCTATTTTTTGCTTTTAGTCATAGTACGCTGTACACTACCTGTATGTCCTTTATTGTAGTACATTAAACCTTCCTAATTAATTACTTATATAGAACTTAGAAGTGGTTTAATTCAATCAGGATGCTAGTACTCCTTGTATATCCTCCTCCGTCCCTGCCAGTATTCTTTTCACGTCAATTCTTATACAATAACACTTGCTTACAATATTATCAATATTAATATTAATATGGATAATATTGTAAGCAAATTGATAATATTGTAAATATCAATATTAATATTATTATCATTTTTATTATATGGACATGTGTCTGATTTAAATAAAAAAAATAAAAAATAAATATTCGTATTCAAAGTTGTTACGAAGGATTTATCGGAACCAAAGAACCAAAGTGAGTAGGAATTTAAGGCTTAAAAGTGTTGGTTAGTCAGAATTGGAGCGAGATTCAAAATCGAAAACGGAAGCTATGAGGCAGGAAAATAAATGCTACGATATTAAAGGACATTAGACACTAAAATATAAAAGTTTAAGAAACCAATCTCTTTAATTTTAATTTTAATCTATTGTCTTGCGGGTGCTATGTCACGCCGTTCCTGCTACACATTGATCGATCTCAGATGTAATAATGTCCAAGTAAAAGTCGCAGCCGGAGTGTAAGATAAATAGGAAATTCGACTTTTCAAAATCGGAGTCCAAGCTCCATACAACTTTAGTGCAGGTCTAATTAACGATGTCCCTGTAGTCCCGAGGCCAAAATAGAGCTACGGTATCAACTGCACGTCGTAAGAGGCGACTAAAGGGGGCTTCCGGCGTTGCGGGCAGCTAGAGTGAAAGCTCAAACCGTCCAGCCAAGCGACCCCGGAAATGACGGGTGTCATGTGTGGTCGCATGCCATCGTAAATCACAGAAGGTGCGGTGAGCGTATCACAAGCGTACCCCAGGCGTGGTGCTTACGGATGCCCATGGGTAGCAGTAAGAACTTATCCTCATCATAGCATAGCATCCTTCTTTATTACTTTGTTCGAAAAAGTTAATTATAGAAATGAATACAACGTGAGTGACTCAATTTCCTTTTCTACGTTAACAAAACATTTTAAACAATATTTAAATGCAATTAATTAAATAATCATGGATTATTTTGCGCATAACTTTATTTGCCGGAACTGTATGCACTAAGTGTCTGTGGCACACTGCGTAATAATTGTATGAATATTCACTGTTATCTCCATTTTGTTATCTTGATAGACTCGAGAACTATTGCACTGTGCCCGAAGGTCGCTAAGACAATCACTTTATACTTCTAGATCCTGAATTATTTAAACCTGTATTATAATCTACAGATAACACAAAAGGAATTATGTAATCGTAAATTAAACATCGTGTATTGTGATTAAAATCTAAATTAGATAATAAACTGCACACATATCCCGTTTTTGTGTAAACCACTTAAAATTTAAATAAATTATAATTTGAAATGCTAAAAATAAACGCGCTATAATAGTTAATTTAACTGAAAATATAAAAAAAATATTTTTATTAACTAAATATTTTGTTTAACGTTCAACGTTAAAAATTTGGTAACTTTATGACAATATTATTCTTTTGGTTAACTTCAAATCCAGAATTTAGTAAAACTACAAAAAATATGCGTGAAATATGCATTTTGATAAATA
This sequence comes from Spicauda simplicius, assembly GCA_949699795.1. Lineage (NCBI taxonomy): Eukaryota > Metazoa > Arthropoda > Insecta > Lepidoptera > Hesperiidae > Spicauda > Spicauda simplicius. The sequence continues at coordinate 7,075,461 of OX453070.1, read as the reverse complement.
CAATTGATTTCTAAAATAGTAAGCTCTACGCTCTATTTTTGTACTTATTAAGTCTACAAAAAACATTTAGACATTTTTAATTTCTAAACCGCAGTATGATAATTAACTTTAGATAATGAATTCAGGTAGTCTTATTATCAAGAAATTGTTAACTAAAGATATATAATCAACTAACATTACCAATATGGATATTATCACGTAGTACATTCTTAAGTACAAAAATAGTGCTATTGAATTATGGGAGATAATTATATGCTTAATAAGGATTTGTCCTTTACTAATATTAATGAACAATGTCACATTCTTGAGTCTACCTATTATTACTACGAATAATGTTGCCACTCAATGGCGGTAAAAAGTTTTTATAATACAGAAATAATGCTTTTTATCTATTGTTATAAATACTTTATATTTTTTACATAGGTTTATATTTTGCAGGTATTGTGTATTTAGACAAAAAATTCAATTTATAAATAATGAACGTTCTATTCAATTCAGAAAATTATGATTTCACACTTCAATTTCCCATCTCCATCTATTGGATTCCCAACTCATGATTATTGGAGATACAATACAATACAATACAAAATTTCTTTATTGTACACCAATATATATGTAACAAAAACAAAAGATACATAATGTTAAGTACAAAACGCGGTCTTTTCACTTAACAATGAATAAGCACAGAATGTTTCAAAGTCAAATACAAATTTGCTTTGTTAAAAAAGATAACTTGCTGCTGAAAATTTGAAACCCGCCTATGTGCAATATCTACAATTAAAGGAGTTCTTTAACGTTCGGTTAGTTTAGGTGACATTTGACAATTTAAGCGTTATACACTTTTTATGTTCGTACAGTCACAAACACACACACACACAAACACACACATACTCAAACACACACACAAACACACACGCACACTTGGATCTCATGTCCCAGATGGAAAGTCAGCGGCAGGCGATTCTCCTACCCCGCCTAACACCTCAGGGGTTATGGGAGCGGCTGAAAAACAGCGCTACTCGAATCACCGATTCCGAGTCAGCAAGGATGAGTCGATTCCTTTTGCCATGTAAATTTTGTAATTATAAATGTTTCAAATTTTGTATAATTTAAGCTGTTCTGGCAATAAACGTTATTATTATTATTATTATTAACAAAAGTGGTTAGGGTAATCTAGAAGAGGCACTGGAGGCAAAGCGAAGTTGTTCTACTGTGATCACTAAAAAAACCACGCGCGGTTGCTATAGTAACGTCATTTTGAAGAGCCTATTTCCTAAAATAGTCCATTGAAATGTTACATGAGCTTTGCATTTTTTAGAGGACACAATTTTATTTTTGGGACATGTGTGGGAGGTTAATAGACGCTTAACCTCAAGTTTGTGGGGTCGCCACCCATGTCCCCCGGCCGCCATCTAGGAAAAAGGGATGAAAACACTTTTTTCACGATATCTCGTAAACTATGCATCTTACAAAAAAAAATGTCAAGTCATAATTTTTAACAAATTGTTTTGTCTACAAATATAATTACTTTTTGCCCTATGTAAAAAGTTAAAGAAGTTATAAGCAGAAAAGTAAGAACATTTTTATATTTTCTTTTTTGCTTATAACTTTTTTCATACATTTTACAATAAAATACCTCCAACCAATTTTATAGATAATCTTTGTAGGAAATTTTCTCCCTATATATATTTTTAATTTAATACATTTACAACTCTGCTACAGCGTCCCAAAAAAAATTCCTTCCTCTAAAAAATGCAATATTCGGTCCTTAAATTGTAACATTTCAATGGACTATTTTATTAGGTCACTTATGAATACATTTCTAAGAAATAATATATTGACAGCTCCTTCGTTCCCTGATATAGAGGATAAATATTCGAATAGTTAATACAAATCGATTTGTATATTAACTGTTTACTTAGTAGTTTAATCTAGAAGTTCCTGGACAGCATAAATAATATGTGGCTACAGCGCTATGGGTCAATTTGAAACAACAATAACCGAGAACAACATTATAAAATGTGTTAAGAATATATATTTTAAAATACCGATTATGTGCGAGTTGAACACGCGCACTCAGGGTTCCGTACGATTATCTTTTTTTTATAAGATTGAAGTACAAACCAGCATGTAGTCCACCAGATGGTAAGTGGCCTTTACCGCCCATGAACATCTGCAAGCAACTTCATACAGAATATGGGGTTCTATCTGAAGTCAATCACAGAGGCGTCGCTGCTCCCGAGGACTAAGATGGTCGCCTCATACAAAAGCGTGCTGGCAACCACACCTTCCATCAAAACGCAAAAACTGCTTCACGCTAGAAATAGGCGTTGGTACTTCTATACTTATCTATAAAAGACGGCAAAAAAGCAAGGCTTGCGATACGGGAGCCCCCCTTAAATAGTTATTTTATTCTGTTTACCTATAGTAATCTCAATAGCTATGGTTCATGAGATGCAGGTGACAAACGGGCAGACGGACAGCGAAGTCTTAGGTTCCGTTTTCACCCGTTGGGTTCCTACGGACCCTTAAAGAATAAAAAAATCCACACAATATTACTCGTAGCTACAAATCGTTGAGTGTATGCAAGCTAATATAATTTTGCTTTATAAAGAGCGAAGTGCTCGACTATCAAACTACGCTCCATTAAGTTATTGATCAGAAACCTTCCACGTGCAAGCGTAGGGACAACAAGGGCTTAAGATAGGCCTTTGACCTCTTTATGAGATCAAAGGTTTCATCGGTTCAGTTTACTTAAGTGGATGAGCTTACAAACTTTACATATTAGGGTAGCTACGCTTATCTTCTGACTTACATTAAAACTCATAAAATAGAGCAGTGATAGCCTAATGGTTGAAACTTGCCTTCTCAATCGGGAGGTCCGAGGTTCAAACCCAGGCACGCACCACTGATTTATGTGCGTATTAGAAATTAATTTACACTAGTTTTCGGTGAAGGAAAACACCGTGAGGAAACCTACACACCCGAGAGTTCTTTAAAAAAAAAAAGTTCTCGGAGGTGTGTGAAGTCCCCCAATTCGTACTTGGCCAGCGCGGTGGACTATGGCCTAAAAACTCTTTCATTCTGAGAGAAGACCCGTGCCCAGCAGTGGGACAATAGTGGGTTGACAACAAGATCAAAACACTGTAGTATAAAATGTTTGTTCCCATTATCGCTTTTTGTTGAATTTTGAGAAATAAATATCAACACATATTTTTGAAAAAAGTCTGACGTTACTACTTTTTTTTTGCTTCATTGAACCAAATATCGACTTTCATGACGCTTCACAAATTAACATAATAATTATGTACAGTTGCGAACGTTCATTTCTGTCATAATCTTTTATTCTTTCGAAGCTGATGCTAATTTAAGCAAACAAGAAATATTAAATATGTTAGCGTTTACGACTTTACTCATTTATTTCTTAACAAATGAATCAACATTATATACAAGCTAAAGTATGGTAATAATATTAAATAAAAAAAGTAAAAAGACATTTGGAATATTAATAAAATTAATTTTATTACGTCACTTATGAAAGTCGTTAAATGCCACGATGCCGCATAGTGGCACGTTGAGTCGACGTGTGAGCAACACACGTCGTCGTCGATGCCGCGTCGAAAAAATCCATCCACCGTCAAAAGTCAAGACAACCGGAAATGTATACTTGTGCCATTTACCCACCGCATTTTTCATCATTCATAAGATTACTTAGTACATCCTTTTCTCCATATCATTATTGATGAAAATCCCTCCAAGAGAAAATACCACTTTCAACTACGACATCGTGTTTTTTACGATGAATTTCGTCGATTTTCAGAACGCGCAACTTTACACGTCATCATGACATGGCACGATGCGACTCTGTACCGTTTATATCAATTCAAACCCTTAGACATATATTGCACATTACTAAAAAAACAATACAAGTATTGAATTTTTATTACAAGACTAGCTCATATCCACGGCTTCGCCTGCACAATCGTAGGGAATAGCATTTGACAGCGTGATTCAGAATTTGCTAGTGAATTTTACTAACGCCATCTAGTAACAACGTCTGGAACTACTAAATATGTATCAACTAACAAAGCATCGATATTTTCATGGGAATGAGAGAGCGCGGTAAAAAGTAGTCTACGTCACTCTCCGCTCTCCCATCTCCCAGCAAATAAACCATACCATATAATAGGTATGTGGCAACGTGAAAGAGGAACAAACAAACACACTTTCACATTTATAATATTAGTATGGATAGTATGGATAACCAGTAAAGTTTAGTTCGAGTATCTAATATAATGTCTTAAATACATAATATGAAAGAATTCTAGAATGCCTATATGAATGTTAATAACCCAAAATAAACCGGAAATTGCATTTTATTATAGTACTATAAACTTTTTATTACCTCGTTTTTACTATTATCTTAATAAGCGAAACGAATCGGAAAGCAATTTAAGGTTTTTTATAACGCTAACTCTTCCGTGGTACAACTATGAAAAAACAAATAAGTTTTAAATGTTTATCATAATTATTTATTGTAATACTATGTACTGTTTTCTTACTTGCTTTTGTGATTATTTGAATAGTTTCTTACGTATTATTATAATAAAAGATCGATTATTTTGATTCGTATTGATTCCCTTGACAAATTTACAATAGTAAATAGAAGTTAGATGTTTTTGTACTATTAACTAATATTATTTTTGTTAAATAAGCCAATTTTAAAGACGTACCGAAATATTAATTAGGTTAACAATATTTGTTTTGTTCACCACATTAGAATGTGTACTGTTAAAACTGGCATTATGATAAAATATTTCCTTTTATGGTATATCTCAAATATAAATAACACTTCTACGGAGAAATTCGACACATTTAGTTTGATTAAAAATTCCTGTATGGCAAAATAGAATAAATGTATGAGAGTCTCTACTATAAAATTCAACTTTAAACAAAACTTTTAAACTTTAAAATCATAATACTATGCACATAAAAGTTACTTTTGAATTACTCATAGTTTTACAGTTTTTATGAAAGTTGAACAGACAAACTCATTATATAGTTTTTAATAATATTGTTAAAGGCAGTTTCTACGCACTCACTACCTATTTGAAGCTTCGCTGCAACGGGACCGCTGTCACAGCTATTTTTGTATTAAAGTACCATATTGCTTAGAGATTGTTGTTTGACATATACAAGTCATTCTAACATTTGATTAATGTATTCATTGAACGAGGCTTTCTTAAATAATCCTTAGGGCTGACAATGCGTATATGACCCACTTTAGATAAGACACTAATCTTATCTGAAGTAGCATACAGACGTCCATAGGATGCAGTTGCGCTTAAATCAGATTGACTGCATGATAACTTCTTTATAATAAAAGACCGCCAAGTGCGTCATGGACTTAAGCACTACTAACGCGCCATTATCTATAAAAAACTAAAAACGTTAGTTGTATGGTAGCCCTCCTCCTGTTGTTATAGCGGTAAAGGAAATAAATTATCTACAAAATTAAGTAGCTACATAGCTATCACATTTCATGAACCTGGAGACAGACAGACAAACCTACTCGAACGGACTCTTAGTGATAGGGTCACGTTTCTACCCTTATGTAAGGAATATAATATGACAAAACTACAGAAATAAAGCATTATTTTGTTTAACAATAAGTCTTTGAGAATCGACTGCAAACCGGAGACGAAATTTATAAACCTACATACCATAAAAAATCTGTTACCGCTCCAATTCCAAAGAGCCGTCGGCACAGTGAGCAGACCTTGACCACGTTCAATACCAAGGTCCAAAGTTCGATGATCGCCTTTCGCTTATGCAACTGTCAAATTTATTCTCGCGTGTTCGATACGTCGGCAAATCATTAATCAACATCATAATCATGTGCTAAACATTTTGGCGTAGACGTTGATTGATTCTGTTAAGTAATTATATACAAAAGTACATACATAATTATATACAATTGCAAAAATGTTTGTTTACTTTGTAAATCTTACATATACAAATGGAAGTATCGAGTTAGTTATTTTGTCAGTATTTGTATAAATGAGATATTAGTAATAATTGCATCATTTTGACATTATACAGGCTTGTGTTCTTTGTTGTTCACAAGTGGTTGTGGAGGTATTCCAGAATTTTCGATTTAACTCTTATATGTATCGTGATATGCAAAATCGCATGGATTTGTTGAGAAAATTGAGACTCAGTCTCATGTCAAAACGCAGTGCTACATCGCTACAATCAACCCGATGCATAAATTATCACTATCCCTCTTAGCAACAATAAAAACAAACGTGTGGCACTCGGAGACTGCCGCGGTAAAGCTATTGCATAAATTGTTTTATCAACTTATGCAATTATAATTATTCGTTTAATTATGCAGTATTTTTTTTCTTCGATATTAATTCAAGTTTTTCTCTTTGATACTATATAATTTGTCATAAACAGCTGCTTACATATTCGTCCAATTTCCGAGCAGCTCGTCTCGATCCGTGCAAGCTTCGTACTGTCGTACCATATACATACACGTTAAGCGAACGCCCGGTCGCGCTACATGGTAGGCGGAGTGGGGGTGTTAGATTTTTTTATTACGGAATTTCTTGATTAGGTCGCCGCACTCAAAGCCCGCGGTAAAAGCTATGAAATAGCTAAAAAATATGACGTGAAAATAAACGGTGAATCAATCCGAATAAATAATAGTGGCAGATTAATTTTCGTATGTTTTTTAACGTGGAAGTAGTCTATCAATCAGTAGTCAGATAGCGTTTAGTTAGACTATAAATTTTATCGAGAGGGTACTCATTAAAACGGAAAAACTTTAATGCTTTCTAATTTACTATTCGAAATGATAACATATGACCTCCCTAACTACTACTTGTTATATTATGAATGTATTTATTTTGTATCTGTGTACAAAAACCTATAAATAAAATATCCAACCAAAGATAAAGATGTTTATAAGGAATAAATAAAGTATCTAAAATACAAAATTTTACCTTGATTCGCTTGATTATGAATTATAAAAGTTTGATTCGAAAGCAAACTTTTATATTCTTAGTACAAAGAAAAGTGAAGTAATAAAAATGAGGAAACCTTATAAAGATCAAGGAAAGTATAAAGCAATCTAGACTTCATGGTCTTGTTTTGATTGTTTTTGAAAATACTTAAATTTTGAAAGTCAATTGTAGGTTGTGGAGAATAATATTTTGTACTTTAAGCAACTACTACATTTTCCAACATGATTTAGTATTGTGGGTACAACCCATTATTGTCCCACTGCTTGGCTAGGGTCTTCTCTCAGAATGAGAGAGTTTTAGGCCATAGCCCACCGCGCTGGCCAAGTGCGAATTGGTGGACTTCACACACCTCCGAGAACTTTTTTTTAAAGAACTCTCGGGTGTGTAGATTTCCTCACGATATTTTCCTTCGCCGAAAAGCAGTGATAATTAATTTCTAATACGCACATAATTTTACAAAAATCAGAGGTGCGTGCCTGGGTTTGAACGTCGGACCTCTCGATTGAGAGGGCAAGTCTCAACCATTAGGCTATCACTGCTCTAGTATCTGCCTGAATTTCACAAATGAGTAGACAAATGAATGTGTAAAGTACAGTAATTCTTACTTACTTTTCCAAACGTTGAACTGAAATAACACTTTCTACCCTTATAACCCACACTTTCATTTTTCCTGTATAATGGGTGACATTGACATATACCTACATAGACACTTAGAAATTCTCAGACCGTAAACACAACTTTCAGATATCTGACAGGACATTGGAGCTGAAATCCATTTCTTTTCAGAACAGTTTCTAAAGAAGAAACTCTTGAAATAAAATATTAAGAGATTCCTAATTTGTAATTGAAATCGTGTATTGTGTTATATCATAATCCAAAAATAATGAAAGGCGTAGCAAGAACAACGGTGCAATATTTCCATAGATTTTGTAAAAGAAAACAAGGAAAGTGTTATCGATCCTAGTGCGTTTGTAGCTTGTTACGGTCTATATGAAGCGCGGTAACCTTATTATAAGCTGAGCAAGCTGCTTCTGTGTAAAGTGTACAGATATGGATATAAGACTCGGGTATGAATTATTCTATTTTATACCTTTAAGATATTTGTCAAAATCCGAATCATTTTTTTTGGGGATTTTATACCACCGTGCCCTTTGTTGTGAAGTGGTCACTACCGCCTATGGATTTCTATAAGCAACTATCTAAAGTTAATCAAAGATGTTACTCGCGAGGAATAATATGATCGCATTTTGTGAAAGTGGACCGCAACGACACCCTTTCCCCCAAACTCAAGAACTACATATTCCACGCTAGAAATAGCTGTAGCGAAAATACTTCTCCGGTAGAACCATATTTTGCCGTTTGCCACCTCACAAGTGACATTTAAATTCGAAAAATTATCGAAAATAAACTGACCTTTCGATTATTTTGCCATTTCTCAAATTTTGGCATTGAGAATACTGGTTTAATCAAAACTCCCTATACAGAACTAATTCCGCACGCGCACATGACAATTACTTAACCTGTGATATATTTTTGTATTGGCTCATAATAGGCTGTTATCGCACACAATACCTAATTTATTGTAAATGATACATCAATATTTTACGCCAAAATATTACACTAGATCAAATAGTGTCAGGGTCAAGGTTAAATTGTATTGATCATAAATTAGATTAACAATCTCGGACAAATGACATTCATTATATATTTATCCATATCGCAAATGATACGTGTAGATGCCCCTTCCGCGTTGTAGACGGATTTAGAAAAAATATGCTACGTGCGTAGCACAATGAGCTACGGCTACGATAAAGATGACACGGGCTACACGGAAAAGCTACGAATTTTTACGTGCCTACATATCAAATACAAGCTAAATATTTACATGGGACAAACATCTTAGTTACATGTTATTTAAAGGAAAGTTTCACTTGTCTGTATGTTACATATGTTTACAAAAAAAATGTTAGAGGACTGGCAATATGTTACAGTGCAAATTTCTATAATTTTAAAAATATTAATCTGACTGTCTGTCTGTGTATTTCAAAGCAAAGCTACAAAAATTAATGTAAGGATTTCAAATATAGATATTAGACAATATTTAGTCTTTATCTTATTAAAATCCATATATTATTTAAAAAGTTATCTTACACTTTTAACCCTAGGCAAACCGCAAATAATACTTGTGCTTTTAATATTTCATACACAAACAGAATCAAGTATGGTTCATACAGTACACGGATAAGATGACGTTTGTTACGCACGCCTTAATAAAACTTGCAATAAAACCAACATTACTGTACTTAATTCATAAATCTTGGTAAACTTAATTTCCCTTAAATATGAGATTTCCATTAAAGTTAATTGAATATTCCATATCACCGTCAGATTTATAAGAAAATACGTTATCGGTATCGCTCCCTCATCAACATGCAAAACCGTTTATAACATATTTAATAAATTATACAGACTAATCGTGACCATTGAACTAATAAGTGTTTATGTATAAAATTGCTAATTACGTTTAAATGTGTAATTGATACAGCTTACATAAAGCGTTGTAGCGTATCAATTCATTGTGGTTTAATCATAAGCGAGAAGCGAGTATAATATTATCAATGCTAATAATTACAGCAGTCTGTGATTCATACCATCGGTTGTAGTGATACTGGTATAGTTTAGTCCGGTGGTATTAATATAACAGGCTATAGACTAAAATTAAACTTGAAAATGAAAAATTTTTGTCCTTGTTAATTCTTTTTATATCTATCACAGATATAAATTATCCAGCCCACGTGACAAGCACGTGCCTTGACAGATATTTCCGTGCGTTAATCATTGTTTGTTATTATCGTATCCGAGTCATTTAATTACACTTTATAAATTCAATTAAAAGCTCTTTATGACAACATTATTGATAACTATCGGGATGGAAAATAAACTCTAAGTTATTCCCGTGGTTTCGCTCTCTCTGATTATGTCTATTATGATAATGCGTAATTATGTATTAATCTAGGTTTAAACTGTGTGTGTGCAGAATTTCAGCAAATTATGACTATTAAATAGTTCAAAAACATAGATTTTCATAAACCAACACATTTATAAGGTTAATAAAATTAATAAGAGTTTAGTTGTTGGTGTTAGTAAATCGCTAATCGCCTATCGTTTGGACCTTTGGCCCGATACAAGGCGACTTCCCGATGTTTGAACTTGAATACGTCATGTTTATTTATTTATAATCCTGATTTGTGAAATCCCGTTGCAAATGCCTTTCGTAAGTGATCTAGATATTTCCGTTGCTTCCATATTTATAAAAATCCATAGGGCTATAATTTCTTTTTGTTTCTTGATTTAATCTTCAATGTTTTGATTCTTATCTGTTAGTTTTAATGGACATAACATTGCATAATTATGAAACACTTTTAAAATATTACTGATATGGAATTGATTATGGAGCGTTCAAATATAGAAACTATTACTGAAATTCAATTTTCTTTTGCTATTTTTTTACGTCCATATAATATTATTTACATTATACATACTTCAACATAGATTCTCTATTGTATGAAACGTACGTACCAAAAATATAAAATACAAACCGAAACTAGCTTACTTGTTTAAATATTTTAGCTAAATTAAACGATACAGTAGCGCTTATGTAAGATACGTGATAAAAAATCTAGCATTTTGGTATAAAAATATTTTATATAAAGAATACAAGTTATTCTCATAACATTGAAGTAGCAAATGAACGTCCTGTCCTGTCCTAGTCCACCTGATGTTAAGTAAATTCTGCCATGAACATCTAAATCAACTTCCTAATAGAACAGGGGTTCTATGTAAGGTCGATCACTGATGCGTTACTACCTAGGACTAAGTTAGAAAAAACACGCTTTCTACACTCATAGCCCCACAATGGGATGTTCGCCTATGTCGTGGGTACCATGGGTGTGTCCATGACGAATACACGAACACCTAAACCCAGAACATGAACAGAACATTCAGATACCTGTCTGGCCGCGAATTGAACCCGGGACTCGCGCCTCAGACTGGTATGGTAACCGCTCCGCCGTGCGGGTTCAATTCAAGCACCGCTTCCCGCTAGAAATAGGCAGACAATTGTCAACCCTAGCAAACCAAGAATTCTTTTGTTACATTTTATGGCCCCAGATGCCATAGAAGGCGTTCTTCCGCACTACCGCATGTTTACCAGTCGTGACCACGATCATTCGTGACGCTAGTCTCCATTTCCGACATCATGCATATTGTAACTAATCGTCGTTTTGCTGATCATTTAAGTACGTGTCAGATTATAGATATATCATGCAGTGCCAGATCCAAGAAACGGCTCGAGCCAATCCAAAATGTTAAATGTTGTTAAGACCATTCGTGTCCTGTAGGACTATTTGTAGGACTTTCGACTTTTAACTTTATTTCGAACTCCTATGAAGACCGTTTTTATTCGCATCTGCGGTAGAGTCAAGTCCCTCATTCGTCACCCCCATTACATTACGAAAATGTTTATTATTGATACCTATATTTTTATTTTTATTTATTTATTTAAATCAGACACATGTCCATATAATAAAAATGATAATAATAAGAATCATGTTAGTTATTACTTATAGTATGTTAGTATTAAAATTCTACATTAAACAAAATCATAAATACAATTAAAATAAAATACAATTAAATACCAATACAATAAAAATGTCATCAAAATTGTGTCAAATAACTACATCACATAGATTTCAAATTATAAATTTATATTACATTAAAATTAAAATTAACCCCCCTGGAGCGCATGTGGCACGCATTCCAGTGTCTTACCACTGGACAGTCTACCCTATCCAATATAGTATTTAGGAATTATTATTATTAATTATAATTATTACTGTCCCGTATTCGCCGCATCACGGAAGCTACGCGTTTTCGCAAGATCGACTCAAAACTGTCGACGCGAGCTTCAGCAAACATTCCTGATGCGCTACAAAAGCATGGCAGCCCCATCAGCATCCTAAACCCAACTATAAAAGAGCAGAAATATATTACGATACTTCATGTCAAATATAATATCGCTACCTATATTTTTAAGCTGAACCATTATGAACTATTATTTGTATACATTCTAAGATTCTATTTCCGTGTTTAGCAGTGAGACGAGCCATAATACCGCACTGTGAAACGTAGCAATAACCTTTTCGTAAATACAAATGTGACATTGAAATGAAAACGTATTTAAGTAATAAACATTGTATAACAGTGTGTTACAAAGACATACACATACACACGCAAACATTTCATAAATACTATTGTTATTATTATTGTATACAACTCGAGTGCGACATTAGACACGCATTCAAACTGTATGAAGTCGTTAAAATACCTTTTGTTAGGAGAATAGTAATTTTCACGCATTCAACACCTATTTGGAAAATTTTGCTGAACATTTCCACAAGAAAATTTAGAGACAGCTTGAAATGTGGCTGCATTTATATAGACAGAAATAACTTTTTGAGGTAATGACGTTACAGGTTGTTTACCGGAATAAGAGTTTTCATTTTATTACTCGATTTTGGTAAAAAAAAACAAAAAAAATAAAAAAAAATAATACCTTAAAATTTGATGCACACATTTAATACGTACGCAAAGAACATCTTTGATAGAATAGAGTATTAAAATAAGATAGAGAAATCAGAATGTTCTATATGAAGTTGCTAACAGATGTCCATGGGGGCAGTAACCACTTGCCATCAGGTGGACTGCATGCTCAATTGCTACTTCAATCAGTTAAAAAAATGACAAAAGTAAAATAGTTGTTGATCTAAATTGTTAGATCTATGTTATAGATTATAAAAATATTTTTTTAATGAAAACATACATTCGGAGCAACTTTATCAGTATTTTCTTCCATTAATTCGCGCTAAGGGGGCTTGGTAGATTATTTTCCGGGCCTCCAGTTGTGGATAACCATGCCCAACGGTGGGATACAAATTTTACCCAAAATACTTGATTTTTAAAGCTGCTTTTACGCCATATGGCAGAAGTAAAATTCCCTGACACTTAGACATACACAAACGTCCAAATCGATATCACGAGACTATCATCTCCCTTTTGTATGAGGCAACCATGTAAATCCTCGGGTATAGCAACGCATCTATGATTGACTTTAGATAAAACCATTGTACTAAATAAAATAATAAATGAATAAATAAAATAAAATAAATGAAGCTGTTGAAGAGATCCATGAGCACCTACTGCTATCAGAAGGACTGCATGCTCGTTTGCTACATTAGTCATTGAAAAAAACTTTAATGTTGCGAGTCAAACAGGCAGGCAATAGAAACAGACGAGTATGTAAAATGGTCCTGAAATATAACGTCAACTCTAGTGTCATTCAAAGTACATAGTGTAATACAAGATGACAGTCCTGAACAAAACCCGAAGGACCGGTTTGTCCCACAGCCACCCAGAGTAGAACACCTGAAAGTGAAGGTACCTATCTTAGCTAGTATGACCTTAGATACGAATAACATTTGGTTAATTCAGAGAAAATAGATAAAATAAATGTTTACTTTTTTACGTATTTATATATTTACAAAATCATATTCACTAACATTACAGGAATGACAATTCTTTAGTAAATACAGCCAAGTGTGTTAGTATACATATATTTATTCCTTCGTAAAAGTCATATTACAGAACATCATATGACAAAATCTACTATTTTGTACTGTGATTGAAAAAAACTCGACAACAGCGTATCTGCTTGTTTTCAAAAGATTCATATCCTAAATCAAAACACTGGATTAAACCATGCAAACTCTCAATATTTCATTGAGATCGATTGAGCGGTTTCAACAATGTAATAATGAGACTAAAATTCTGTTAACGTAATCCAAACATTATATGATCAAACTTAAACTTAAAATAATTCATTCTTACAATAAACATATATAATTGTACTTAAAATCGCATCAAACTAAAACGAATTTAATTTATAGAATATATGTATTTAGAGTCATTGAGAAGTAACACTTAGTCTTTCGTACAGATCCATTTACACAATCGAAAGCTATTATAATTAAAATAGAAATAGAATAGGATGTGGTAGAACCAGTGTAGTTCGACCGGGGAAGTAACACCGCCACACCTATTTCTAGCGTAAAGCATTTCTTGCGTTTCGATAGAAGGGTGTGGTTGTCGGCACACTTTCACATGAGGCGACCATCATAGTCCTCGGGAGTAGCAACGCAGCTGTGATTGACATCAGATGGAACCTATGTTCTGTATGAAGTTGATTACAGATGTCCATGGGCGGCAGTGACCAATTACCATCAGGTGGACTGCATGCTTGTTTGCTACTTCAGTCAAATAAACAAAAAAATGTAAAAATAAGGGTTCTTTTAGCATATGAGTATTAAAAGCCAGTCATAATATCGAATAGAATACATATTTGTTTAACATCATTTACATAATATAGTGCACTATAAGTAAATACAAAGGATAAAAATCACAAGTACACATTTAACGACTCAAATATACATAATAGTATTGTAATTGTAATGGACATAATTGTAGCGCAGTTAAACTAGAAACAAACATAACGAAGTGGTTTCAACTTGATTGTTTCGAGACTGGTTGCTTATGCATAATAATTTAACTATAAATAAAATGAAACATGCATAATCATGTTAATGCAACAATAAATGATATTTAAATGAAACATACGTTATTGAAATCATAATTTTATTAAAAGGAATAAAGAAAAGAAAAGAGTTATGTTTTTATTTAAACGATTTTTTTTCTTTAATAAGTCTTTATATGATGAAGTGAAATTAATAAATTGATGTAAAAATCGAATTAGAACAATCTCTCTTTTTAAAGAAGTTTGATTGAACTTCACAAACTCACATAAATTATAAAAAGGCAACGAACAATCTTTTCTCTCCCGTTTCTCAACCAATATTCAATTTTTAATTAAGTACTTATCGAGCTTCATCTTTATCAATTAAATTTATTATAATGATTACTTTTGCTATTAATATTAATAAGTACCTAGATATTTAATTGAATTAATAAGAAGTCAACCCTCTGCTTCCATTAAATAAACTTCATGCCTATTTCTACGTTTTAAAAGGTAAGTTGTTAATATTTCTAAAACTTTACTAAGTAGTAGTTTCTTAATTACCACAAGTTGATACCACACTTCACCTAAATTATGGTATTTTATCTAAAAGTACTTAAGCTACAATAAGCAAATAAGCGTTTGCACATAAATTGTAGTGTTTATGCCTAAATGCAGTGTTTTTCAAACTGTATTATGCCGCGTCCCGGTAATATTTACCTAATAGTTTTACCTTCTGGTACTAGGAGAGTAAAGACTAGTAAGTAAAATAAAATAAATAAATAAATATGTAGTTACCTTTTCAGGTATATTGTTTCAACTTCCTTAACACTACCTATATAAATAAAAAAAATGAAAAAAAAATATATTTACATCAAAATAGTGATCGCATTGACACCGACTTAAAAAAAAATTGTTAAAGAAACGATTTTTTGTCTCAGTGTTTTACTTTTGAGAAAAACTTTGGGAGTCTTGCAGTGTCTTGCCAGATGGGAAACACTGCCTTAACGTGTTATTTATACTAGAGGCCAAAATAAGGGAATCAAAGTGTTTTAGAACGGTACTGAATATACAATTACTGTGCTAACATATCATATCGCAGGAAGTAAGCTATATGCGATAAATACCTAAAGTATTTAAAAGATACAAAACCATTACAATATTCTCAGGCATTTTGTTTTTTTTTTTATAAGATTAAAATAGTAAACGAGGATTTACGGCGTCTGATTGTCGGTAGTTACTACCGTAACCATGTAGCGCAGGAGAACTATCAGGTAGTTCTCATAGACTACAAGTGCATTGCCATTTTTATTGAATGAGATAGCCATCTCATATGGAAATCAGCCCATATCCCATGTAACAAAACAAAACAACTGCTTCAAGCCTGCTAAACGAATGGTCTTCTAGATACGTAAAGCACCATACTGGTTCTACCAGAATAAAACGGGCTTATATATAATTGTTGATCTTGTTCAACTCTACATTCCTCGTTGACAATAAAACAAGTGCCTTAGTAACTGGATTTCTGCAGTTCAGGCTGGCAATATTGATAAATTATAGTGTTGCCTAAAGTTCATTATTGTGTCTTAACTAGAATAATCTAGGGATTTAAACCCGTATTGAATAATCGTGACTGGTTTACTGCAGCTTTCAACTAACTGACATATCCTGACACACAAAACATTTTAACAATGGACAGTTAAACAAATGTTGCTCGATACAAAAATAAATTTAGGTACGTAATGTTTGTTGTTGATAGTTACTTTTTAGAACAACTTATTAGCCAGGGCCTATGAAAAATCCTATGACTTTTGTTATGCATTTTAATATCATCTATTTCTCATAGTAGTGTGGTAGGAGCTGTGGTATTTTAGCTTGAAGCTAGTAATTAGCGTGGTAAGGGAGACATATTGATCTGAGGATTTCCACTTAAACTTCAAAAGATGCATCTGTGGCCAACTTCAGGTAAAACTAATTTTATCTGAAAGGGATTAATGATATCCATGGGTGACAGTGGCCACTTATCATTAGGTGACCTGAAAGTTATGTTATAGTCAAATTAATTAAAAAATGTGAAACATACTAGTACACGAGGGAGTTATAAAGGAAATAATATTAATTTCAGCATTAAAACTTACAAATTCCTATTATTATGTACTATTTACTACAATAACACATTATTATATAGGCTCTAAGTATATAGCTATAGAAAAGAAAATTATATAAATCACATTCGAATAAGCACCTTCTATTCTTGTCAATCGTTAAATAAGGAAAACACATACACACACACTTATATGAGGCGACCATAGTCCTCGGGAATAGCAACGCATCTGTGATTGACTTCAGATAGAACCCATGTTCTGTGTGTGTGTGAAGTGGCTTACAGATGTCCATGGGCGGCAGTGACCACTTAACATCAGGTGGACTGCATGCTGGTTTGCTACTTCAGTCAGATATAAAAAAGGGAGTGCCTACTTAATTATTGCCATACAAGTATTAACGTTGAACATTTCTTGCCAGTTTCTTGCTTACTTATATGAATTTTACATAATGATTTCACGAGTTATTCATCACTTGGTTACATGCAATGCACGCACGAATACTCATTTTCACAGTTCTAGTGTTTGTTTGAAAGTGCATCGCGTAAACAAAAGAAAAGGTTTAAATGTAGTTTATGATAAAGGACTTGTAAATGAAGTAAAGAGTATAGATCAAAGCATCACAGCCGCAAGAAACTTAAGTGATCCGACTATCGTAGTCCTTAGAAGTAGAACGCATCTGTGATCGATTTCAGGCAGAGTAGAGCACATATACCATACAAAATGCTTTTAATGTCGGTACATGTAAGAAAAAAGTGACCACTTACCTTCAAGTGTACTGTTTGCTTGTTTGCTAGTTTAAAGATATTTGCATAGCTAATTTGTAATATCTGCGAACTGAATAATTATTACTGGATTAAATAATTCGCTTTGTATACACGCAAAGTGCAGACTTTCTGTAATTTGGCTTGAGATATACACCACCACGATCTCCTAAAACGGAGAAATGTAACGTTTTATAGTAATTTTAGTTACAATAAGATTAAACAAGATGCCAATAAATAAAGGCACGGGTAAAATTGTATGTCTTGTTTTTGGGATTACTTACAAAAGGTAACTTTTGACGACCCGCGGGGCGGAGGGGTTACCATACCGGTCTGACGCGCAATGGGTCCCGGTTTCGATTCCCGGCCAGACAGTATCTGAATGATGAGTTTAGATTAATGTTCTGGGTCTGGGTGTTTTTGTATTCGTCTTGTGTGTGTCCATGGTACCCACGACAAAGGAGAAAATCCTAGTGAGGGGCTATCATTGTAAAAAGCGTGTAAAGAGTTAAAATTTACTACATTGATAACATTAGACAAATGTCGGAAACGTCTCCACGGAGGATAACATTTAAATTACCACATAGGACCATTTAAACTTGATTTGGTAAGTGACTAAAATTCGTAAAATATAGTACAAGGCCTATAAGAATTAGTGTGCACTGACTCATAATATAGTCATTTAGATAAAGGAGGTTGTATCAAAAGGCTTGGCTTTGCTGATTTCACATTCTAGCTATGCTACTCAGACAATAATAGGACATTGTATCATTGCAAAAATATATATGTAAATTATTTACCGCTTTCCGAATTATTACTACATTCATTCTTGTATTATTACCAGTGATTAACAAGGCTTTATAAGTGTCTCAAGATGTTTTCAGTGATCACGGTTGAATCAGCTAAAACAATTGCCATTATCCACGATAAATATGATCTGAATAATATTGACAAGAAGTAAAACACCTTAATAATTCGTAAAGATATTTTATTTATGTGATGAGACATTCAAGTTAAACCCTAACTTATAGAGTTTAACTGTCTCTACGTAGAGACTTATGTTATAATTATCATTATATTATATATATAAATTACGTGTCACTTTATTTGTCCGCAATGGACTCTTAAACCTCTGAACCGATTATAATCAAATTTACTCAACGTGTGCATTTTGATCCAACTTGAAAGATAGGATAGTTTTTATCTTAATTTATAGGTTTAATTGCAAATGTTTATGTAACATTTCTTTAACCACAGCAACGCGTGGCCGGGTATGCTAGTTATATTATATAAAACAAAGTCGCTTCCCGCTGTCTGTCCCTATGTATGCTTAGATCTTTAAAACTTCGCTACGGATTTTAATGTTTTTTTTATAGTTAGAGTGATTAAAGAGGAAGGTTTTTATGTATAATACATATATACATGCATAATTAAATGGAGGAACACTAATAAATTTAGATTTTTGACTTTTAGGTGGAACGAAGTTCGCCGGGTCAACTAGCTTATTACAAAGCCTTTTTAAGGAAAGACATACCCTAGAAGCAGTTCCTAAAACATACCTAAGTATGCATTTCTACAAATTAATAGCTATATAATACATAACATACCTAAAAATGAAACAGAAGAAACATGACAGCACATATCCAATGATCTACAATTACATTATATTTAGTTTTTTCCTTAGCGACATTTGTACTTAACATTTCCCCAATAGTAGTTAAACTACGAGGTTACAACCTCGACCCTCTCGTTTCACTCCAATAGAATGACAATGTGTCCTACAGTTGCGAAACCGGATGCAATATCGCACGATTACGATTTGTAACTGATGCAAACAAAGGTAACATTCATTAAGCTCAATACAAACTTTTACTCAATTTTCAAAATTTTAATTTTAATTCTAATCGCGCTCTAAGAGGTGTCACTTTTAAATTTGACAAAACATAGTAACACAAGTGGGTTGGCACCAAGATACAAAAGTATCTTGGTGCCAACCCATTATTGTCCCACTGCTGGGCACGGGTCTTCTCTCAGCATGAGAGAGTTTTAGGCCATAGTCCACCACGCTGGCCAAGTGCGAATTGGTGGACTTCACACACCTCCAAGGACTTTTTTTTAAAGAACTCTCGGGTGTGGAGGTTTCCTCATGGTGTTTTCCTTAAAACAGTGATATTTTTTTAAGTATCTTAATATATTGATGTATTCCTGTAATAGTATATTTACCAACTTTCATTTGATATCTAAATTTTTATGACAAAAATGTTTCCTTATTCCTTTTTATCTATTAATAAGCACAATAAATAAAATCATATACACGTCGCATTCGTTCAAAATCCTTATACTTCTTTCACAATTAGTTAATTAGATAAAAATCGAAATATTTTTTTAGGGCATATACGATATGGGATATTCTATTGTAACAACATTTGTGATGTTTGTATTTTGAGGCAGTCGCTCGCACCGGCCGTACGGGCTAGTACACAATAAATACTGCCTCTCAGGATCCGTATTTTATTAACCAACCTCCGTGTAATTAGGAATAAATAATGATACTCCTAAAAATTAAACAAACTATAGCAATAAACAAACAGTTTACACAACATTCCAAAGTTGACAGTAAGGATATAACCTCAGGAATGCCCGCTCTTTCTTAGCCTAGTTATATGACACGGTCTTTGAAATAGGCATCTGAACTTGCTTTGCAAAGGTTTGCTTACCTCATCGCAGGACCTTCACTGTACTATAGACATGATCTATGCAAGTTAGTTTAGATTTTCTGTTTTATATAAATTTGCCAGCTTTTGTTTATAAATTATTCATCATAGTGTATCGACTTGTCTTATTTTGTTAAACTTGATATGTAAACGTCTCAGGGCCCTGTATTTTTCTTTTCAATGCTAAAATATTGTCTTGTCCTGCTGCCGGTATGTTAAAAATGATACAAATAAATCGTCTTCATAAAGTAAGCAGTATCAGAAAAATAACGCCTTCGCTTTTAACGGACAAACTTCGGAGTAGAAAGTATACGAAACACTATAAAATCTTTTTACAAAAGTTAAATGAATACAATTATCCCGACAGAAAGACCCATTTTATTCGTAAATTTTGTTTTTGACGAATTAAATTTAGAAATAATAATAATAAAAATAAATTAATGAAGATTATCTTGATAATCTCCGGTAGAATCCGCTCCAAAAACGACGCAGAATAAGAAACATGACTTGCTTAGTTTAATCCTGTTTTAATAGACAAGATGGCATCATTAATTTAACAATGAGTAACCAGAACAAAGTTATTGGTACCCAACCCATGTATCATGTTACAGTACTCTATTGAGTTAGTCCAGGAATTCTCAAAGTAGGGTTCACGTATCCCTAGTGATTCTTCGTTTATTCATGGAGGTACGCAAAAAAATGTGATTGTTAGCTTACTTAAGTATAAAGCTATATGATATAACGCAAAATAGCTCCTTTTATCAGTTTAATTCGTAGTGCTAGGGTTTTTCAGTGATTATGATATGGTCCGCAACAAAATTTACGCAACGATGGGCTGGAAAAATTGCACCAAGAAACAATTTTTTTAAGTGACATCAAATTTATATTTATTGAATTTTGTAACTTTATTTTTTTTAGATCTCTTTTTCTGATTATAAGCAGTTTTAAAGGGGTTCGCGTCAATTTAATTATTTGATAGAGCTATATGACGGTATAAGTTTGAGAAACCTTGTGTTGCTCTATTGTTCCCAGCATGTCAGGTTACATCATGAAAACAGTCTTCCAGGAATAAATTAATCAACCCATGACGCCTTGACATATATAAGTCACAAGTGATAAGTTTGAAAAATATGCACAATAAAAGTACTTAGAGCATCTCATTACTCAATTTCTTAAGTGAAAATAATATAAAAATAGACAAACATATAGACATAACTAATCTATAGTTATGTCTATATGTTTGTCATATCAATCATAATCATTTTTTTAAATTCAATGTTGCCAGCGACTTCTTATACGTGCACATATTAAAGTACAAACGTTCAACCCCTTTTAATTCTCTTAAGAGTAGAATATCTAACAATTCCTTATACTGAGTAGGTACTTAATTCTTAATCATTTTATTTAGATACTAAAAGGAATTAAGCACGCTTTCGATACTCATAGCCCCATACTTGGATTTTCTCCAGTGTCGTGGGTACCATACACACACAAGACGAATACACAAACACCCAGATCTAGAACATGAATCTAAACTCATCATTCAGATACCTTTCTGGCCGGAAATCGAACCCGGGACCCATTACGCGTCAGACAGGTATGGTAACCGCTCCGCGGGTCGTCTAATTGATTTTCTACATCATAAAATAAATCCGCTGCCCAAACATGGTACAGTTTACGATTAATCAAATTTAGTTAGTCCATTTAATGGGCAAAAATTAGTATAGATTAAAAATGTTTTGCTGTTTTTGAAAAGCAAAGGACAATTAATTTTATTTGTAGGTAATTTACTTTGTGTAAAATTTCACGAACAATTGGCCCTTAGGTTACTAAGGACCAATTAACGTGCTCCAAATTTCATTCGCTTTACGCTTCAAGCCCCAGTATTGCGAATTAAAAACATAAATATGTTTGTTATAAGGCCAAAAAAGTACGCTGCAAATTTTAACGAAATTTGTTGAAATTCGCTCAGAAATGAGCAAAGCTTAGAGTCTTGGGCAAGAAATGCTTTTATTTTTTGTGTTTTAAAACTGAATGTATCAACATCAACGTGTTTTGTTTTCCATTTTTTATCATCTTCGCCAGTAACAGCGTTCGTCTTTTCATATGCATTATCAACATGCACTACAATTTAAAATACTGCACCTTCATAGCATTACATCAATAACTGAGTACGATAATAACAAAGTACACTTCAACGCAGTAGTAAAATAAACACAAACAATAAATGGCGATAATTAATATCATAAATTACAATGTTACGATTTCCTGAATAAATTCAATATTGTGAACGAAACCATGACCATGTATTGTGCATAACAAATAAATCAATTATCTAATACTAGCCTTTAATGGCCTCTTTGCTCGCGTCGAAGCTCTTAAATAAACATCAAAGATTATCTCATTCCAATCTCATCTCAAGCTGTAGGTGGTAGAACCAGTGTAATTCGACCGAGGAATTACCACCGCCACACCTATTTTTAGCGTGAAGCATTTCTTGCGTTTCGATAGAAGAGTGTGCGACCGGGGAAGTACCACCACCACACCTATTATAGCGTGAAGCATTGTGTTTCGATGGAAGGGTGTGGTTGCCGGCACACTTTTTTATGATGCGACCATTGAAATCCTCGGGAGTAGCAATGCATCTGTGATTGACTTCAGATTGAACCCATGTTCTTTAAGAAGTTGATTACAGATGTCCATGAGCGGCAGTGGCCACTTAACATCAGGTGGACTGCATGTTCGTTTGCTACTTCAATCAGATAAAAAAATCCAACAGAACTGAATGAATATGATTCAGTATTTTAAAGTTACTACTAACTTTACTACATAGAAAATATATTTTTTAATCCTATTTGATAAACCTCTAAGAGTACGTTTACAAAGTAACATGATAATCGGTTGAGCTGTTTTGGTGTCAAAGCATAACAAACAAACTTACATTCACTTTTATTAACAGTAGGGATTTACTTATACGATAGGTATGAACGTTTCTAAAATAGATTGGCATCTGTACGAGCAACTAGTATGAAGCCAATAATGACTGCACACAATTAGCTGAGCTACTAAACACATCATTTGAACATCCATTTACGACGAAATCTATGCAAAATTCTGATACAATTTGAAATTAATTGAGGATCATTTCTTTTGATTTAAAATACTTCGTTCTATGACACCTGTAATTTACTTTATATATATGATAGGAGTATGTTTGGCTGTTTATTAATAACGTTACACATTGATAGAAAGACAATTTTAATAGTGAATTTCAAATTATGATTGGCTCTTCTTAATCCACATTTCATTGTCCGAGACAATGCTATATGTACGAAAAAATCGACACTAATATTGTTTTTTTCTTTTGTAGTTGGCAGACGAACTCCCAGCGAAGCTGTCAGAGCTGGACCTCCGACCCCGGACGATGACAAAACCTTCGTACACCATTTGCAGACTCAGTTCAGCTGACAAAGAGCGAGTCCTCGAGTTTCTTAGAAGGTAACGTTAAATAAAATTTTCGGTTTAAAAAAAAGTATAATAGGGATCATGAAGTTATCTAATATCAAGTAGTCAAGGAGATGAAATAAGCAGTAGTCTTAATAAATATAAAATCATAAATTACTGCTGTTCAAAACTAAGTTGACTTTTTTAAATACTATTCTAATACAGACGCAAAGAAGTTACGTAATCACACAGAAATAGAATATGCATTGGTGCAACATAAATAATATACCTACATGTAAAGGGTAGGACGATTGATAAATTTAGCTTTTACTGTAATTCAGTGTGTGTACATGGCACCCTCGATGTGTGAAATTATACTTATACTTTTCTTTAAAATATTGAAGTAGTTACTGCAACCAATATGAAACCGATATCAGAATTGGCGTTCTAGTCAAAGCCGATCGGATGCACTGCAACTTTTGAGGACTAAGATCGTCGTCTCATGTGACTATGTAACGGCATTTACTTTTTTTTTTATTCGACTGAAGTAGCAAACGTGCATGCAGTCCACCTGATGGTAAGTGGTTACTGCCGCCCATGGACATCTATAATCAACTTCATACAGAACATGGGTTCCATCTAAAGTCAATCACAGATGCGGTGCCACTCCCGAGGACTATGATGGTCGCCTCATGTGAAAGTGTGTCGGCAACCACACCCTTCTATCGAAACGCAAGAACTGCTTCACGCTAGAAATAGGTGTGGCTGTGGTACTTCCCCGGTCGAACTACACTGGTTCTACCACCTTGAAAAAACTTTACTTATTTACACCGAACCACAAGTAATCTTTCCATCCATTTTAATTCCACCAGCCAAGTAAGTAAGGCGATAAAACCAGCGTAGTTTGACCGGGAACATACCACTGCCATACTTACTTTTAACGCAAAGCAGTTGAGCACTGAGCGCAAACCACTTTTATACGAAGCGACCATCTTAGTCCTCGGGAGTAGCAACGCGTCTGTGATTGATTTGACATAGACCCCTGTTCTATATTACATTGCTTACAGATAACCAATCAATTATTGACATAATACAATAGTTTCAAATAAAAAACTTAAAAATTAATTTATCAAAAACTAAAATAATGAATTTTAATAGTAACAAAATATTTAATAATAATAAAACAAATTTAAATATAAACTACTCAGGAACTAAAATTGAGGATGCAGAGGTAATTAAGTTCTTAGGACTCCATATTGATAAAGCAATAAAATGGAAAAATCATATTGACGTGGTGTGTAGTAAACTTAGTAAATATACATATATGTTACGCAAATTAAGAAATGTTATCCACCAAAGTGTCGTCTTAACGGCCTATCATAGTTTTGTGACTTCAACTCTAAGATATGGTCTTATTTTCGGGGCAACTCCATGTACTGTGACCTCGCCTTTGAAGCACAGAAAAGATGCATAAGCATGTGCTATTTAAAGCCGAGAGACTCATGCAGGCCTTTTTTCGTGAAATATGAAATGTTCACATTGCCATCACTCTACATTCTTGAATGTGCTATCTTCATACGAACGAACAGCGACATGTTTCAATTAAATTCTAGAGCTCGCCATAAAGATAAGTTGAGCACAATTCAAGCAAAAAGCCGTTGGTTTCAAAAAAGTTTCTTCGGAAAAGGACCTATAATATATAATAAAATTCCAAAAAATATTCGGGTCATTGAGGAATTTATAAGTTTTAAAAGAAATTTAAAAAGTTATTTAATTGAGAAATGTTTTTTATAATCTAATCGATTTTCTCTACAACAGTGACAATTAGTGACACATGATTATATTATTTAAGATTTGCTGAGTGGTCTGACATATTTTGGTGTTAATATTTGTTTATAAAATACATTCACTACTTGTTATTGTCTTAATCGTGCTTATTTGACAATTGCTATTGAGATACCACTGATATTTTCATTATTTCCATTATTACTTATTAATATTATTATTATTACCTTTATTTGACATTGTTATTGACATCTATCTTGATTGCAAACAGTTTTATTATTATTGGTCTTTAAAATTTAATAATTTAATGTACCTTATCGTATCTTTAACAATCAACTTAAATAATATTTGTACGCCATTTATGGCAGAATAAGCGAAAATTATTGACTATAAACACCAATGTAATTACACCTTATTCGACAAATAAAGATTATTTGTATTTGTATTTTGTATTCAGATATCCATGGGCGGCAGTGACCATTTACCATCAAGTATAGGGCATGCTCGTTTGCTACTCCAATGGATATAAAAAGCCTTTGATTTTTACATTTCACATGAGGCGGCGCACTTTCACATGAGGCGATCATAGTCCTCGGGAGTAGCAACGCATCTGTGATTGACTTCAGATGGAACCCATGTTCTCTATGAAGTTGATTACAGATGTCCACGGTGACCACTTACCATCAAGTGGACTGCATACTCGTTTGCTACTTCAGTCAGATAACATTAACTTTGGCCAATGATTCTTTATTCTTTGCACAGGTTCTTCTTCCGCGACGAACCGCTAAACCAGGCCATAAACCTCATAGAGACGCCAGAATCCAGGTGTTTTGAGTTGGAAGATTATGCAGCATCGACCCTGGACGATGGAGCTTCAGTCGCAGCTGTTGACGAGAATGGAGAATTGGTCGGCGTCGTGATCAATGGAATCGCGAGACGAGATGTAAGTCTCTTTGATCACACTGCACCAGTGTAGTTCGACAGGTAAAGTACCACCGCCATAGCTATTTCTAGCGTGAAGCATTTCTTGCGTTTCGATGGAAGAGACTAAAAAAAACACGCTATCTACCTAGGATTTTCTCCTGTGTCCTGGGCACACGGAAGACGAATACACAAACACCCAGACCCAAAACAGGTATCTAAACTCATCGTTCACATTCCTGTCTAGCCGGGAATCGAACCCGGAACACATTTCGCGTTAGACCGGTATTGTAACCGCTCGGCCACGCGGGTCGTTAGCGGGATTTTACTACATAAGATATTGAATTTATCTTAATTGTGATAGTGACAGAGGCTCTACATTTTTTAAATATATTTTATCATAATATTATCAGTCTCAATTTCATTGTCAAGGTCATTTTGTTAAGTTTAAGAGTAGGAGATAAGAGGGGATTACCTATTGGATAAAAGAAATAACCATAGGTGCTCATCCTACCTACCTCAGGTGAGATTAATTACGATATTGTTTTCATTATAGATTACTATGGGTGACAGTGACCACTTTACCAGGTAAACTGCAATATTTTTCACTCCAAACTTATATAAGATATTTGAAAACAAATATACGTAAATAAATACGCAACACTAAAATCACAGTGGAAATAATTAAACTGAAATATGAATCCGCGATGCTCGAGTTTTCCGGAAAATTGCAAACATATTTTCAAGGTAAACATTATTGTATAGCACAAATGCACCAAGTTTTTATTATTCGAACATAGTATATGTCAATTTAATTATATTACGTACAAGTAAAATAATACAATAGAAGAGGTCTAGACTTGTGAAGTACTCGTAGTTATATAATCATGCTTTGGAGACACTAAGTCAAGGTTTGAGCATGGGCATATAGTATTGGTCATCGTAATACATATACGTTCCTTATATGAAATATATATAGATTTTTATCTATTTTTTATTTTTATTTACAAGCCTCATCCGAGGGCTACTAAATATTCGCTTGATCTGCAGCGTCATCGTTATCGTTCAGAGGATTTCAGCAAGTTTTGCTAAATTCGCAGCGATATTAGTAACAATTTACAGAGTAATTTTCACATATTTTTAAAAGACTTACGCTTTATGTGTAATTGACGCTTAAAGTGAATATTCCGTGGCTCCTTGATGAGAGTAAATTTCAATAGCGTTGTAGGCACTTCTAAAACGTAACTTCAACATAGCTTTCCACAAAATTTACCATATGTACGTATTAGTGTTGAAACGAATGTAATTATTTGCACATTAGCGAATGCAAATATCCGTATCTGACATTCGCGTATGCGAATGCCCCTACGTGATTTTTTTTTAGTTTATAATAGAATAGAGGGCAAAAGGATCTAGATTTGGCGACATTTTTTTATCGTCAATCTTTACTTCGATTTCAAGTTGTATAAATTTCCCAACATTTACAAATGTATAAGCTGATTTCGCATGACCTTTTAGTAACATCGCTGGTCTAATAAATGTGTATTAAGTAGGTTATAAGTTAGTACGTCTTTGTCGAAATTCCTTACCCAGTCTAGCAATGAAATATTGTAATTGGAGCTATTAATAAAGTAAATAGGACAAGAACATCTATTTCTAGGTATCTAGTAAGATAGCGATAGGTAGTGGGTATATACATACATGTTCTCTTTAGTAATTCATATATACTTACAAAAAAGTGTACCTGTGTTTCCACACATTAGTGGTGTTGAAAAAGAGGTAAATTTGTGAAATTACTGTGTTTCAGAGAACATATTAAAAAATGATATCACTTAGTAACTAGTTGTACTGCTTACGAATAAAAGCACTGTTGTTATACTTAGACATTTTAAGATACATCTATTACGAGTGGATACTCTATCCACTCGTAATAGATGTATCTTAAAATGTTATCTGTTATCGACCAATCAGCTGTAGATTTTCACGTGGATGTTTTCTTAGGGCTAATTATTGGTACAATCTTCTTATTAGTTTGTTGAATTCGTCATTTTTCTATCATTTTTCTAATAAGCATCATTTTGGTTTTGAAGCTGCAGCAGGGATACCCTAGAGCATTACAATTAAATTTTTGTTGTAGTGTGCAAAGAAAAATAATATTATTATACGAAACATATAGGTAAATCTTTTGAATTCTATTCCTTTACTCACATAAAAGATTCACTAACATTAGGTAACATTTACCTAATGATGGAATGAGTTGTGACTACCTCCCGCAACTCGTCAAGAGATCGCGCTACTGATATTCTGAAACACGCTATAGAAATATTTTCAATACCCTGCATATATACAAGTTCCGAACAAAGACTTTCGGAGCACGGCTACTCCCCAGGTATGATCACCTAGCCTGGTGGAAGATCTCCCTTTGCTAAAGATTCATCGTTTAATAGCTAAACTGACAAATTAAATGGAAATAAATATTCATCCCATTAAATTGTTACGAAAAGTTCCGTTTAGTGAACAACTATGTCCTTTCTACAGATTACGTGTTTTGTTAACAAATTAAATCGTTTACGGCCATCTAGGGCAGGTTTGTGCACGATATAATGCTTTGCTTTAGGTGCAATTATAGAGTTACCAAGAACTATAACAGGTGATAGAAACGTTTATAGTTCGAATCTGTTTAAACCAGCGCGATACCTGTTAATAAAAACAATGTACAAACATCAAGAGAATTACTTAGGTATTGACATGTGTTCGATTTTATTCGGTTTCATTTAAATAACTATTGAATACGTTTTCGTCCATCATTTCAAAGTATATTGGAAATTATGGTCTACAACGAAAACTTAGCGTACTTAAGCGTGCTATATATATATTGCAATGTATGAGCGACGACTTAAACAAGAATTGTTTTGGGCCAAATTATAAAGTTTTACTAAAGATACTGGTATTCAGCACCTCTATAAACGCACCCTAAGTGGCCTATGACTGTACAGTCGGATAATGTCAGTGCTACTTCCGTGCAGGTGTCGATTGATTGTCGCAAATGGCTACTCGCTGTGCGTTTTAATTGACTTTTGTCATCGAATACTTGAAAGTGATATTGAGTAGAAGGGAGTCTATTAAACACGTACTATGGAACCTTTCATAGTAGTTAAGTACATGTAGATACGTGTTTTCGCACGCAACTTCGAATGCGACAAACTGTAATACTTTTTTTATTTTTTATTTTTTTGTTCTCGAGGGGGAAACCATCAAAAGATACCTGACGCCATGGGCGCGATGCAGGGTTATGTGGGATTTTTACCGCACTAAAACCCCCCTGGTGGCCGTCCTCGGCGCTAAAGAGGAGGACTCCGGGAACTCGAAACGACTTAAACCGGAATCCTCCAACCGCGTTGCCCCATCGGGCTCCTCCCAGATGGGTGGCTGGGCTCACCGCTCCGTCTAGTCTTTACGACGGTATGCGACCACACATACCGCCGTCCTTCCTAGGATTGCCTGACCGAACGGTTCGAGCTCCCACTCTTGCCGTCTGCAACTCCGGAAGCCCCTTTTAATCGCCTCTTACGACAGGCAGGGGTTGCCGTAGCCCTATTCTGATCCCGAAACTACAGGACGGAACTGTAATACCTAACAATACAAACAACCCGTATTTAACCGCCTTAGAGGATGGTTTTCCAACTTTAAGTCCAAAATGCTATTGCATAGATTTTTTAAAATTTTGCGGAATCTTAAATAGTTTTAGCTTCTATTTAATCCGTTTTTGATAATATCCCCTAATTATATAATAAAAAATCGTTCCTTTCAGATACATGTGTACCTATCTGCCTTACTACTCTTTCTAACGAAATCTATTCTTTGAACTTATTATCTAAATTAGAATATAGAGCTTAGAATATAAAGACTCAAATATTGAATGTGTGACTCTATTATATTTGTTCAATAAAGAATAAATAACCTTTTTCAAGGAATAGTCGAAAACATCTTTCTCTGAGTTTCTACACGCTTCCTTCCAATTTTGTCAATACAATGTGAATGACAGAAAACCAATAACGGGGAGAAATAACCTTGTTGAACTTTCGAGTACACAAATCTTTAGGTCTGTATTTGGTACGAAACCCTTTATATTAAATAAAAATAAAATAGTACCTACGAATACCTATGGTTGAATGTACTTTTGCCTCCTTAATTACGTTTATTTATGCATATCATTATTATAAGCGTAATGCATGTTATCTCCTTTCAGAATAAGTAGATTTTTGGCTATAAACCACCACGTTTGCTAATTGCCAAAAATAGGTGAATACAATTGATGTGCCATTGAAAACGTTATGAAAAAACTTTAAGTCAAGTAAATTTGTATACGGTATCTGCCCATTCATTTGTCTTTACTAAACAAATCTCTCGTTTAGTCGAAAGTAAGGTATGATACTGGAGCTAGATTTTATTTTCCATGTAAATAATAACACACTAGAAAAAATACAGTATAAAATAGTGAAAACGATTGTACAGAAATAATACAAATCCGTCGAGTTTTTTATCGGATCTCAGTTGCGGTCGCGTTCCGATCCGATGGTGTTAGGAGCAAACAATATTGAAACTGGCACCGTAAGCCTGTCGCCGTAGGCCTATACAACATAGAGACAATTCAGTTCAATGTTTTAAAAATCGTAAGTAAGTAAGTAAGTCACCATATTCATTGTAAGTGTTCGAGATTTTGGGTTTGTTCCCCGAATTACTAACTACCGTACTGCCTGGATATTTTATTATGTTAATCTCATGTTCAAAGTCTAGCGGAATTATATTTTCATTAATTAAAACAGTTCGTCGAAATGTAATAAGTTGGAATGAAGAGAAGCCTGAGACGTCTACTCGGGAACAAATTAATTTGAACAAAGCGTTGAAACCCTACAGCGAATATTTCACAACTCAAGACGAAATGTAAATTAAACTTTTAATTTTCTCTTCTATATTACGTCGTCTGCGATATTTCTCAAGAGCAAAAAATACTTATAACACCTTATGACGAAATTAATTTGCGTTATCAACAGAATAACAAATAATATCTTAGCAATACATACATTTTTTTACTTGTGAAAACTGATACGTGGGAAAACATACGAAATTAATTTTAAATTTCATATAATATATTTCTAATTTCTTAGTTTTATAAATGTTGATATAACAACGAATTTAATAGTAAATTTGTTAACATTGTTTCTCCACTATATTATACATGTATTATACATACATAAAAACCTTCCTTTTTAATCGCTCTATCTATTAAAAAACACTGCATTAAAATTCGTACCGGAGTTTTAAAGAACTGAGCATACATAGGGACAGACAGCGGGAAGCGACAAAACAATACAATACAAAATTTCTTTATTGTACACCAATATATATGTAACAAAACAAAATATACATAATGTTAGGTACAAAAGGCGGTCTTATCACTTAGATAGCGATCTCTTCCAGACAACCTTTGTGGCTGGAGGAAACATTTAAGATGCAAGAGAGTGACTTTGTTTTATACTATGTAGTGATAGTGATTGCTTACGATTGTGATGGTCAGTGGTCACTGCCGCCCATAGACATCTGTAAGCAACTTCATACAGATCAGGGTTCTATCCAAAGTCAATATGAAACGTGTTGGTCCTTCAGAGGTCAAGGATGGCCTCATATCAAAGTGACACTGCAACCACTAGAAATAAATGTGGTTCGTAATATTTAATACATCATTCATATCCCCTTTATCAATCGGTATATATAATATATCAATATATATAAATATTATTACTGGATGGAAAATGTGTCAGTAGCGATACTACGGTTATATCAACTCACTGAGGTTGAAAGATCAAAGGTTCACGCTTGAAGGAGCAAAATTATATACACATAAGTTTTACTGTAGCTTGATTCGCTGCATATACGATTATAGAACACCGTAGAGTATGAATTAAAATACATAAGTGGAAGTACCACCACCACACCTATTTCTAGCGTGAAGCATTTGATGCAAGTGATGGAAGGGTGTGGTCGCCGGCACACTTTTATATGAGGCGACCATCATAGTCCTCGGGAGTAGCAACGCATCTGTGATTGACTTCAAATGGAACCCATGTTCTGTATGAAGTTGATTACAGACGTCTATAGGCGGTAGTGGCCACCAGGTGGACTGCATGCTCGTTTGCTACTTCGGTTAGATAAAAAAAAAACATTATTAGTATTTTTTATATTTGAAATAGCAAGCATGCAGTCCACCTGATGGTGAGTGGCCACTGCCGCCTACGTACATCCTAAATCGGTCCCAGATAATGTCCCCTTTTCAGGTATTGACCATAGGTTAAGTATCTCTCCCTTGCGAAGTCTCTCTCCTCTCTCCGAAGGATATGCCTTCAGACCCGAACACTACAGCGCTTAACACTGCTGTCATGAGTCGGAAATAGATGGAGCAGAGGCGCTTTTTACCTAAGTGTTTTTTAAACAAAACATAAATGTAAAAACATAAAAGTAAAATATTACCAGTGTAGAACCAGTGTAGTTCGACCGGGGAAGTACCACCGCCACACCTATTTCTAGCGTGAAGCATTTGTTGCGTTTCGATAGAAGGGTGTGGTTGCCGGCACACTTTCACACGAGGCGACCATCATAGTCCTCGGGAGTAGCAACGCATCTGTGATTGACTTCAGATGGAACCCATGTTCTGTATGAAGTTGATTACAGATGTACATGGGCGGCGGTGACCACTTACCATCAGGTGGACTGCATGCTCGTTTGCTACTCCAGTAAAATAAAAAAATAAATTAAAAAAAAACATATATTGCTAAAAAATCCATGCCTGTAAAAGTCTACAAAGGAAAACCGTCGTATTTGCCCTTGAACTATTATTATTCTTTTGGCAACTGCATATCCAAAGTATAAGATTTGCCAATTGTACCAAAAGACTTTCACATTATGGCCGCTACTGAGTTGTTTATATTATCATTAAATTATAAATTCATCTGTAACACAGCCGTATACGAGTAATGCCTAGGTCACGGCCAGTCCCACAGAGCGATTACTATGTAGAAATGTCTCGCGTAACACGTACAAAAATACATGTGACCTTCATTAAATTAAAGGCACTCTGTAGAGTTCTAAATTAATTTCTAGGTATATAAAGATATAAATGCATAAATCGCCTCCCAAAAGTATTGCGTAATTTTTGTCCGTAGGAGTTAAATTTGAAACATTAAACACACTAGGAATTTCTTGTCGTGATTGTCATGGGTGTCATGGACACACACAAAGACGAATACAGCAATACCCAGACTCAGAACAAGAATCTAAATTCATCATTCAGTTACCTGTCTTACCAGGAATCTAAGCCGGGACCCATTTCATATTAGCCGCTCCGCCACACGGGTCATCACACATTTGCACATAACTTGCATTGAAATGTAGGACACATTAATCTGTAGGCTAATTTTTACATTAATAATTCACTGGTTTTAGACGTATACGCGAGAAATCTCAATCATTTAATGCCATTTCTATTTACATACACATTATGAATTCTATGGCCAAGTTTACGTTATATGCCTTGACTTATACCTTGACTTGTCTACGATGCAGGTCATTGATCCCATGTTCAAGATGACGGTTCAATTTTGGCGGAAAATTAATTTGGAGTTTTTATTTACACTTCCTAGAATTGTTAGGATTTTTGTTACGTAACACATCCGTTTCAATGCCATTTTCCGGTTCATGGGCCTTATAAGGAAAACTTGCATAGAGATAAAGTTCCGCTTAAAATGGCCTCGAAGAATGTCTTTACCGTTTAAGTTTTAATTGAAAAAGAATATTTTCACTATGTAAAAAGATTTGGGGGCTGTAACTTGAAGATGTCAGACGCGGATAGACTGGACGATAAAAAATCTTAAGTTATATATATTTTAAAAATGAAAATATGAAAAAAGTTGTTTTTCTTAGAATTAAGTACCAAACAACCATACATTCCACCTGTTGGTAACAGTTCTCACTGATGGACGTTTGGAACCGATTTCATTTATAACGAGGGTTCCCTCTGAAGTTAATTACAGGTATCTTGCTACTCTCGAGGACCAAGATGTTCGCCTCTTATAAGTCAGTAAGGAAGTCTTATAAGGAAGTCAATCACAGATCCCCCCGATCATCTCGAGGACTATGATGGTCGCCTCAAGTGAAAGTGTGCCGGCAACCATACCTTTCCATAGAAACGCACGAAATGCTTCACGTTGGAAATAGGTGTGGCGGTGGTACGTCCCCGAGCGAACTACACTGGTTCTACCACCTTTCATGCTTCACGCTAAAAGCAGTTCTTGCGTTCTCGTTCTACTCGTACTACTTAGTCAATATAAACTACCTAGTATCTGCCTGACTCTACTTCAACCCATTTTCTACGCATTTATCTCATTTTAAATCTGTGCCAGTTGTGCCAGTGTATAAAACTAAGATATAATTTTTAGGAGGCAGACTACGAAGACAAGTCTGAAGACTGTCCACACCCGAAGTTCCGCCGGATCCTGAAGCTGCTGGGACAGCTGGATCGTGAAGCCAAGATATGGGACAAGCTGCCTCTCTCCTGCCACACTGTGCTGGAAGTCAGGATAGCGTCCACACACACTGGATGGCGTGGACGAGGGCTCATGAGGGTGCTGTGTGAAGAAACTGAGTAAGTAAAAGAGATATTTATCTTTACTAAATATATATAGAGCAGTGATAGCCTAATGGTTGAAACATGCCCTCTCAATCGGGAGGTCCGAGGTTCAAACCCAGGCACGCACCACTGATTTATGTGCGTATTAGAAATTAATTATCACTGCTTTTCGGTGAAGTAAAACATCGTGAGCAAACCTACACACCCAAGCTCTTAAAAAAACAGTTCTCGGAGGTGTGTGAAGTCCACCAATTCGCACTTATCCAGCGCGGTGGACCTATGGCCTTATGGCCTAAAACTCTCTCATTCTGAGAGAAGACCCGTGCCCAGCTGTGGGACAATAATGGGTTGTACCCAAATATACAGTACTAGGTATGCGCATGTATAACATGCTATATAATATGAGCTGTAGCTGGCATGTGTTACAATGCCACACTTAGAAAGAAAAATGAAAGAGTAATAAAATAAACTACATAATTTTAGTGAGAAACACGTGAGGAAAAACGAAAAAATGCTGTAAAAAACGAAAGAATTTGAAAGAAATGAAACAAACAAAAAACAAAAAACATATTTGTTAACCTTTATAGAAAAGATTAGTTATTTTGGAAGGTCATAATTACCCAAATACTAAAGGTAATATAAATTTTATTTATAAAGATATTCTAGGAAATGACCCAGACTCTGATCATCTCAGGCAATGTACTTTGTCTTTTCATACGTCTCTACTATTCAAGGAACATTCACTAACCAACTAGTTAAGAAAACAGTGTTAGGATACCCACACACCATTCGATTGATCGTTGATCAAATGGTCTCTCTTCTCTTGATCGATGTCGTTCGACTCGTATGGCAGCTGTTAAACGAAAACTTCACGCATATACGAATGGATAAAATAGCGATTAGGATCGATCAATAATTGTCCAGGATCGATCCAGTATGTTTTAAAAAATATATCAATTGGTGATGAAAGAAACTCCCTCTTCAATCAGACCACTTCCACAAGAATCAACTCTTAAATACAGACTTTTCAAGTCTTTTTGATATAAGGGCTCATGTACGATTTAGGTAATGTCACGTCGTCGTAATCACGTAATCACGTCGGGGTCACCAGTTTAGGTAATGTAAAGGGTTACCTATACAGATCTGGGACTATGGAATAAAATACGTGTTCCGTTAACTGTGTATATTTTAGAATGTGACTTACGCGACGGACGACCGTCTCTATACGTATACATATATTTTCGCTGAAATGCAACACTCACACTCTCACAATTCAGATGATCTCATTTTATATGCTGACATGAATATTGTTATATTACATGTCCCCTACATACGAGACGTTTAAAGTTGTGACACCAAACGAATATATACATATTTGTTCGTTATGTATTTATATAGTTTGAAAAATTAAGTCTTTTTAATCACTAGGCTATCATCGATCGATAAGACCGATCCACTGGCGTGGTAACAACGATCCGTTGATTATGAAGCGATCGACGATCGATCTCTTAGTCTGTGGGCACCCTTACACTTTATACCCGGAAATTACTAAACAGGATAGCGGTACTTATCAATAGTCTGATCAATCAATACCAACGGTTGACATCGAAGCCAGTTTTTGCAACAATTATGACACAATGAGGAACTAATACGAGTCAATACATGTACCTGTATTATTGGAATAGGAGAAAAAATAGATAGGCAGGTATATAAACGACCTCGAAAAGTGCAAAGCCAATCTATTGCCATTATGATAGACAATCGATATAGTCTTAAGAATTGTGTTAAAAACGACACGTGTATTATGATACGGATTAATAATAATTATGAAGTGATTTATTCATATGTCAATTATTATAACTGCTTCGTAACGATCGAAACATATTTATAAATACCTTCTGTATGACCATAGTAATCGAAATTGGATCCTACGAAACAACAAACGTATTTATTTACATTTACAGGTACTTATACAAGTGGCAATCATAATTTTGCTACAGAAATAAAGATAGAGTTACTAAAGCTGACAAAACTTCATAGGGAAATGATTTTTCTGATAGGAAAATGTATTGTAACATTTTGATTCCATCAAAAATGTTCTACAAAGACATTGGATCCATAAAGAAAATCAAAAAAATATACTTTCAAATATATTACAATCAGTTGATAATATCACGTATATGCGTTGAGATAATTAAAATTGAAAGCCGGAAACAGTTTTTTTTTCGAGTTTTTTAGTATAGCTACAAAGAACAAAGGTGATTCTAGTTTCGCAGTGTTAATGTGTTTTTTCTGCAAAATTATTATAATTGTAGTCAAGCACTGTCTTAAATAAAACTGGACTAGCAATGATATTCATTTATAAAGTAGGTTACGGAATATCTTAAGTTTTTTTGGGTAACATGAGCTTAATACTCAAGGACATATTTTGCTTAAATTGTGACATGGTTTTCAAGCTTCAACTTTTTTTCGGTAAAAAACTAATCGTAATATTAAAATACATTTTTTTTGTTAGACGTGTCCGGCTCATCTATCCATCCATCCATCAGCCTTTGAAAGTCCACTGCTGGACATTGGCCTCCCCAAATCTCCCTACTTCGACCGGTCCTGAGCCATCTGAATACAGCGGTTACCCGCCGTCTTCTTCAGGTCCTCAGTCCACCTAATCGGGGTCCGCCTACACTCCTTTTGCCCAAACGTGGTCTACTTTCGAGGACTCTTCTACCACTCATCCACTAGCGTTAAAATATTAAACTTTAAATAAGAGATTTTCGTAGATTGGATGGGTGGATGAAACAAAGAATAAATTTTGATTCAAAATACAGGCTACAGAAATATTTAAAACGCGTCCTCAGTGCTTTAAATTTAATTAAGTAGGTTCGATTTCCATGCGGTTTTAAATGCAGAAAAACAGACTGACAAAAATTTCTAAAATAATAGAAATTTGTATTAGTATCTACTTACTCTCATCTCGCTTGATTCACTTGTAATTAAGAGAGGATTTGTCATCCAATGAAATCTTATAACGTTTCTCCTACGGCGTTTATTATACAGCCATATTTTCTAATCCAGTCAGGATGAGTTTAAGGTCCATTCTTCGTGGCTAACTTAGTCTTAAAATATAAAAGTAAAACCTGTTATACTACCCTAGGATTCCGTTTAAACCAGTCTGCTTTTATTTATAGTACAGACGTAAAAACGTAATTTGTTAGTGAACCCTTAGTACGAGTTTATTATATTTTCAAAACGAGCATTGTTATAGTTTTCGCTTATATATTTAAATGTACATAAACTTACGCTTTCGTAACTTGCTAATGCAGCGTAAGTAGGCACTTTGAAATGATTAGCCAAAACAAGAAGAATGCTTGTCTTAAGGAAATTGCTTTTATCTTATTTAGAATCAATTATACATTGTTCTCATTTAAATCTGACGAGCCGCAATGGCTTTGCTCATTCTTATTAGCGTTTTTTAACATTCACAGACCACATCATAATCCTTTAGAACCCACATTACCCCACACACACCAAAAAATAGACAAATTACCCCACGCATACCAAAAAATAAAAACACAAAATCCGTGCTAAGGGTACAATACGCACTAAACATTCCACTCGCAGTAACCGCGTGCATTAAAAGGTTAATCTGAGTCGATTTTTTTCGAAACAATATCTACCATTCACTTCCTGAATTGTCGTGAACAATTCCAGCTATAAATATAAAATGTTGAATCAATTTGTAACGAACGACTTGTTTGGGTATAACCTCTTCGCTAGAGACTTACCTGGAAGTTTCCAGATTTGACTCCATAGTCGAATATTAATTAGGGTTATATGTAGTTTGTATCACTTTCTGGATTGGGTGAGGGTAATGTTGAGTCTAAATGGTTATGATGGGGGAATATCAATGTAAAAAACGCTATGAATGTGCAAAGCTATCATGCTGCCCCTCAGATTTAAAGTGAGAACAATTTGCAATTGATTCTAAATAGGAAAAAAAGTGGCACATGAGATCAATTATAGAAGCAATCTCCTTTTTTAAAGGACGAACTCTCACCAGACCAAGTGATTAGGCCTAGTTCCTACACATATTTCGATCTTGAAGCATTTCTTGCGTTTCAATGGAAGGATGTAGTTGCCGGCACACTTTTACATGAGGCCACCATCATAGTCCTCGGGAGTAGCAAAGCATCCGGGATTGACTTCAAATAAAACTCATGTTCTGTTTGAAGTTGCTTACAGATATCCATGGGCAGCAGTGGTCACTTCCCACCAGGTGGATTGCATGCTCGTTTGCTACTTCAATCAGATAAAAAGTCTCAATTCGAAGCTTGTATATACGCAACATTTTGTGATTTAGAAGACTCGTTGCGCCATTAACATGTTACAGAAAGTCGACACTATCTTGAAGACAGTATGAAAGTTTAAATGTGTACAGATATTAACGGCCTTAAAACTATATATGGAATACCTACAAACGACAAAGCAGACATGAAACATTACCGCTGCAAACAAACCACAAAAAAATCCATGACCTTTTCAAATAAATTATTTTATTGATTGAATCGAGAAAAAAATTAATTAATTAAATACACAACTGTACCGTGGCTTAAATGACTTCATTAACATTGCATATGATCGCTTGAAAGGAAATTCGTGTATTGCACTCACGTGCCTGTAAACGCAAATCAAATTAGATATAACACAATCAATTAATTACCTATAATATAGTGGCAAATGTATTATGCATACGTATGTGGCTCGTTTATGTAGGGAATATTTTTATAAGAGAATTTATTTAGAAGTGTGTTTTTTTATCTGATTGGAGTATCAAACGATGTTCCAGCCCACCTGGTGTTTGCTGCCGCCCATGGAATTCTATAAGCAATTTCATACCTATTTACCAGGGATTCAGAGAAAACCTGTACTAGGTTTTCTCTGAATCCCTGTAGTCCCAGGACTTTTGGTCGACAAAATGTAGATCGAGTTAAATTTGTATACATGGCAACTATTTTTTTCTGGTAATCAGAGGGACTCGCGAATTGTTACTCGCCCACATTAAGTGTAGGTCCTGCGCCGCTACTGAAGGTGGTCGCCTTACATATAAAAGTGAACCGGCAACAACACATTTCAAATGTTTTACGATAGCGTTAAAAATAAGTATTATCGATTTTGTATAGCACTAAGAGTTAAATACCACGCATTGGAATCTTTTGATTCATCAATCAATCAATTCAAAGAATCATTCCGTAGCGTTGGAAACTACTGCTTGGATACATAGCGGTGTCTGCCCATTGAGGTCCAATTCGGATAAAATAAAACAGACTTGCATATATAAGTCGTTGTAAGTTAGCTCTCAATGATTACATCATTCGTGTGACAGAAACACGATACAATATTAAACTTAA
Organism: Spicauda simplicius; assembly: GCA_949699795.1. NCBI lineage: Eukaryota > Metazoa > Arthropoda > Insecta > Lepidoptera > Hesperiidae > Spicauda > Spicauda simplicius. The sequence continues at coordinate 7,034,985 of OX453070.1, read as the reverse complement.
CTACGCTGAATAATAATCTCAAGTAAGACAGACATACAAATGAGTTAAGAGACAGACAAAGGGACCCCATGAAAATGCATTTTACGACATGTCATATTAAACACAGTAGCAGAATGGGTTATTAAAGTAATATCACAGTATTAATATCATACAGTAGTCTAACTCTGCCGTGTCCTTGAATTTTATACCTACAGACGCGCTGGACGAGAGTTCGCGTTAGGGCTACCCGCCTAAAGTATTTTAATACATCTTATTACTTATTATGTATTTTATTCAGTAGATTAAGGTAAAAAACCACGCGTTCTTTTAATATTTAAGAAACTTAATAATAAATCGTACACAAATAATAGTTATAAATTTCACACTGAATAATATTTTACCAACCAAAATAAAAATTATTAACACTGGACGTGTTTATGCACAATTAAAGCAATCAAAAACAGCCTAATATAGTTTACAACTGCTCCTCGCTACATTATTATTTAAATAAAAAGATCCACTGCTTAAAAAACGTCACATCGCCCGCTCGCCACTACGGCACATTCGCTAGCTGTTGGGTACCGAGTGCATACCGAAATCGTGGCGCGTAGGTACAACTTGCGTTTCGTGCGTTTGTAAAAAGTTAGAATACTGTAGACACTAGTACTGTGGTAATATCTAACAAAGACTGCGTTGGCATCTTATTGTATGGGTGATGAAGACAAGCGTAGAAATAATGCTAATGTTTGACAGATGAATAGCTAAGTACAGTCGAGGCCTTTTATATATTTTTACAATATAGAAGTAGCTAATGAGAATAGTCAATCTGGTGGCAAGGGACCTGTGCGGCCCTTGGGTCTTTTCATCCCCAAATAAGGCTAATCTTTAATCTTACTTAGGTTAGTCACAAGTGCGTTGCTACTCCGAGGACTAAGTTTAAACATATCTAATAAGTATGTCTCCCTTACCACGTTCTTAATACCACATAGTACTTTTTTGAACTGTTTTATTAGGCGGAAAAGGTGTAGTCGTGATCTGTACGAAGTCGACCCACGAAGACTTCCACCAGCTCTAAATTAACCTTAAAATATCACTTATTCCAATGTTTTATCGACGACGCTCTTAGCAGAGTGGTCATCGGTCTGATACAGCTAGACAGATTTCTGAATGATGAATTTAGATTTGTTTTCTGGTTTTGGGTGTGTATGCATCTAAGAAACAGCAGAAAATTCTAGTGTAATATAAGTGTAGATAGCGTTACTTTATTCAGCTCAGAGAAACGCCAGGCTGTCTTCCGTGGCAGACTCATGAAGAATACTGAAGAATAACGTGACTCGTATTGTTAAAAACATCGTATTATTGTATACTGATACATTCTGTCAAGTTGTGCCAAGTACATTCAAGGTCGAAACCTTCTTTATTAATATTACTTCTGGCATTGAACCTGGTTTATTTTTATTATTTCTAAGTCTAAGTTGTATCGATAATCTTAAGCAATGACTAGTACAGTTGGATTTCATCTTTAATAAAATTCTTAATATAGTTTAATAAAATCTACTACTAAAGACTCTGTGTTTCTGTCGATCGCATATACATAAGGTGGTGCAAGAGTGCGCGGTGTACCAGAGTAAGCACATCCATTTCCCAAATACAACGCCAGGATTCCCGCGAAATTCAACTGTCAAATGTCAATGCGCAAAAAAAAATTGCCGGCGTGGAGAAATAAATTGTGAGGATTTCATTAAGAAAACTATTATTGGCTCCTGGGGTACAACATTACGTATTTTTGTAAATGAGACTAAAAAAGAAATCAAAAGCCTAAGAAATATTTTGGTTTTTATTTCAACTAAAAGATTATCGAAATAACTACTAGCCGAGTAGTTTTTAATAGATTCTCAATATATGGCAGTAGTGATGTTATAAAATTAATGAGTCAGGGTTGTACAAGAGTGCACAGAGCTGCATTGTATAAAAGTAGGTACGCGCGCACTTAATTGGTTGATACCGAACGACCAATAAAAATGTTATTCCAGGAAAAACACGAAAAAAAGTCCAGGTTATTCAGAAATTTATAAGGAACCCATTGCAGAAGACTGGATAGAGTGTATTTTATGCAAAAACTGGTGGCACGAGAAGTGCACAGGCTGTAGAGGTCTTGGTCACTATAAATGCCAGGTTTGCAAGTAATGCGCAATCTTGTCCGCACTACTACTAAGTCAAGAGTACGCATTTTTTGGGCTCTGACTTTTTCTCGAATAATTACTAAATAAATTCTAAAAAGTTTATCTTTATGACTGATTTTGTTACTTTAATAACAAGTGCCAATAAAAAATGCTTAATATCATACATAGCACCTTATTTTTTTTCTGTAGCAATCAAACACAAAAGTGCGCACTCCTGCACCACCCTACCCTATTTAGGGAAAACAAATGTAAAACTGAAGCTAAGAGGTTATAAGGAGTTGCTTATCTATTTGTTCTGTTTCTAATTACACGAACCCGAAACTACTCAATTTAATACACGGATTGATATATATATAGTTTACATCTTGATTAATAAATCATTCCATCTACTTTATCAAAACTCATCTCAATTAAAAGTTATGTTTTATGTATATTTTTAATTCGAGTGAAACCACAGTACGTTACTACTGACTACCAGGTATATCAGTGATATTACCTCATGATTAAGTTATAAAGAATTACAATCCCAATTAAATATCAATTACGACTTGTATGAAAAATTACAATGGCATAAAAATAATGTTTTGTTGTGCATTGTTGCGTTATGACACTTATGACTCTTATGATTGACTGACTAACAAGCAAACACTATCATATTTTATGTAGGTTTATATTAGCAAGGAGTAGAAAACAGTGCAGTTCGACCGCCACCATGCTTATTTTTCGTGTTGAATACAGGGTGTGGTTGCCAGCTCACTCAATGCAACCATGTTAATCCTCGGGAGTAGCAACGCATCTGTGAAAAACTTCAGATAACCCTGTTCTGTACAAAACTGCTTTCAGGTGTCTATGGGCGGCGGTTCATCTGATGGTAAGTGTAACCACTTACCATCAGATGAACAGAATGCTCTTTCAATCCTTAAGTCTGATAAAAAGTTCCTAGAAAGCTATCGCATCGCTGAACGTATTTGTATGTATGTTCATTTATTTCTTTAGCAGGCGTTATAGACCAAACGTCCTGACGGATTGAACTAGCTTATGACATATCATTGGAATCGACTTAGTAGCCAAAGTGACAAAACGGTTACCATATCATACCGAGCTGACGCGCAGTGGGTCCCGTGTTCGATTCCCGGCCAGACAGGTATCTGAATGATGAGTTTAGATTCTTGTTCTGGGTCTGGTGTTTGTGTTTTTTTTCTGATTGAAGTAGCAAATGAGCATGCTGTCCACCTGATGGTAAGTGGTCACTGCCGCTCATGGACATCTGTAATCAACTTCATACAGAACCCATTTCTATCTGAAGTCAATCACAGATGCGTTGCTACTCCTGAGTACTATGATGGTCGCCTCATATAAGAGTGTGCCGGCAACCACACCCCTCCATCGAAATGCAAGACATGCTTTACGCTAGAATTAGGTGTGGCGGTGGTACTTCCCCGGTCGAACAATGGTTCTACCACCTTCAAAATCGTGTGTCCGTGGCACCCACGACACCGGAGAAAATCCTGCTGTGGGGCTATTAGTGTAGAAAGCTTTTTTTTAAAGGCTATACAGTTTTTAAATATGGTGCCTGCGAGCAGTGAAAATGGGGGAAGGTTCGAATTTTGATACTATGCTAGCAATATGTTAGGTACCTATCAAATTAAAATTGTAAATCTACCTGTACAAGAATATATGTATTACTTATAACACGTACCTATACCGTTGGGTTAGGTAAGACGAAAAAACCTTGTATAATAATAGCGTTGAATTAAATAAATTATTATGAAACTAGCTGACCCGACGAGCTTCGTTCCGCCTAAAAGTGAAAAATCAAAAACTATCAGTGTTTCTCCACTATATTATACATGTATTATACATAAAAACCTTCGTCTTGAATTACTCTATCTATTAAAAAAACTAAATTAAAATCCGTAGCGTAGTTTTAAAGATCTAAGCATACATAGGGGCAGACAGCGGGAAGCGACTTAGTTTTTTTTATTATTTAGTAATGAAAAACCAGAGTGCTTAAACACAAACTACTGAAACTGAAGGCAATCCATCATTTTAAGCAGACGGCTTTTTGTTATAATAATTTAACAACGTTAATTTGTTAATATTCATATCTGAATTCATTAACCGGTTCGCCCGTATTATTACACAATGCATATATAAATTACTGTAAATACGGGTAACGTCTCATTAAAGCTCTTTTTGTTTCGGTAAAAAATGAGATTAATCTAATATTATTTTTGCATAAAGTCAAAACATGGTATAAAAATATTATTTATGGACATAACAAAATTGCTAAAAACACGAACTTAACACCATTAATATGCACGTGAGAACCGAATAGCTTCCTTCTACTTTGTTGTTTAAGTACAAAATTATGTCAATACGGAAGACACTGCACATCTCATATGATTATAACACGTTTAACTCAACAATTCATAATTGCATGTAGACAAATATGTAAATGCCAATTACGGTAACCTTGACAAGTTTTACATACAATATCTATAGATTTTACATACATATTACAGACACATTATTGTATATATTATTGTTTTATTGTGCAGATATGAGGATCTAACTTGTTAAAATGCACTAAAGTATAATACAAGAATAATTATGATTATTAATTATGCAAATGGACACTTACAATTAGGGATTGCAATCCGGAAAACCGGATCCGGTAATGCGGCGGATCCGGCACAAATTTACACAAACCGGATCCGGTACCAATTTACCACGGGATCCGGACCTGTACCGGATCCGGTGGTGGTATATTTTGACAAAGATTTCACATTACAAAAATATTTACCGTTAGAAATGGTTTTTTTTTACACTGTTTTAACCGTGCGAATAATTCGGCCGGATCCAGCCGGATCCGGCCGGATTGAGATAAAAATGGCCGGATCCGGCCGGATTGAAAATGAGACCGGATTGCAATCCCTAGTTACAATATTTTTTTAAACTACCGTTAAATTATAACGCGGCCTCAACTGAAAACACTTAGTTTCTTTTTTTTATTTGTGGATTTGTATTTGCACGTTTCTAGCACATAAACTCACGAACCCATTATCGTGTGTGTGTGGGTGTGTGTACTGGGAGTGTAAAGAGCATCATTTTCAGCCTTATACTTCCTTTATATCTAATTCATTTTAGTGGCCTTAGTACGACTATATTACGTTTCCTTACAACTATCATTGGTTACAGTTTTGCTCAAACCATGTATATGGTGTCGTTTTCAGCCATACCTACCTTTCAAAGTACTTTGCAATGATGTGCGATAAAATCAATGATTATTATAATAAACTTATACTAAATTCAGTGAGTTAAATACACGTCACCGCCACACTTAAGTATTTCTAGCATATAACTATTTTTGTTTCGATGGAAGATGCCGCCTCTCTTTCAAATGATCAATCTTAGTTCAATGTTTCAATCTTAGTTCTTGGTAGTAGAGCCCCCGCTGTGATTGACTTCACACTGAATCGTTGTTCTGTATGAAGTTATTTACAAATGTCCATAGTCAGCAGTGATCACTTACCATTAGGCGGACTACATCCTCATTTCTTTGTTTAATGGAATAAATAAATGGATAATTTCTAGTAACCTCCTAAATCTAAAACACATTTTCATTTCGTTTACAGGCGAGTAGCTCGCGAGATGAACGCTGGCGCTCTACGCATGGACACTACATCAGCGTTCTCCGCGGCGGCTGCAGAGCGACTGCACTACAAGAATGTGTACACGATGCTGTACGCTGATCTGCCGTACGCGCCTCAACCAGACCCACCGCATCAGGAAGCGAGGGTATACCTCAAGGAGCTGTGAAGGTGAGACATAAGCTTCCTTGAAAGACAATTGCTAAAGTGTCGACAGACTAAAGTGGCTAAACTAGGCTAAAGTTGGCCCTTTTGGTCACGAAATACACTACGAAAATGGTAGTGGTGGGTTAGGTTTTTTGGGTAGTGGTTGGACCCTTTGATTAAGTTTCTAACCACGTAGTGGAACCAGTGAAATTCGACTATATATAATGGATGGTATAATTGCCACATTTATTTCTAGCGTGAAGCAATTCTTGCGTTTCGATGGAAGGGTGCGTTACCAGAAGAAGTGTTACCAGCTCACTTTTATATAAGTCGACCATCTTAGTCCTTCGGAGTAGCAACGCATGTGCATTTTAGAAAAATCAGTAGAGTCTGCATTAAATATTTAAATTAAAATAGAACTTACAAATAATACTGTGGCATCTATTACATCTTTCAAATCTAGATCACTTGTGACCTCCCAAGGAACAGTTTCAATGAAACTTTGTAATATTATCTAATAGAAAGTCTAGTCTGGCAACAAGTAGGTACAAAACAATTAATCCTGCAAACAGATATAGGTATCAAAATACATTGATGTATTAAATTAAACAAAAAACAGAATAATATTAGTTACTTATAGGTACGTATACCTAACGATTGAACTTTTGATACTCTGTATTTATGTGGTAATGTGTGTATGATTACTTTTCAACGTTTGATTTCTACCTGATGATAAGTAGTCCCTGCCACCCAGGGACATCTGTAAAATTCGTATAGAGTACGAGCTCTATCTGAAGTCAATCCTTTACAAATTCAGAAGACAGAAGACTACTTCATATGATAGTAAATTGGCAACCACAACCTTTCATCGAATCGCAGAAACTGCTTCATGCATGATTTTTTTTATCTGACTGAAGTAGCAAACGTGCATGCAGTCCACCTGAGGAAAAGTCGTCACTGCCGCTCATGGACGTCTGTAATGAACTTCATACAGAACATGGGTTTACCTAAAGTCAGTCACAGATGCGTTGCTACTCCCGAGGACTATGATGGTCGCCTCTTAAAAAGTGTGCCGGCAACTACACCCTTCCATCGAAACGCAAGAACTGCTTCACGCTAGAAATAGGTGTACCGGTGGTACTTCCCCGGTCGAACTACACTGGTTCTACCACCTTCAAGTTGTTATCGTCGTGCTCGTGGTCGTGTATATATGGTCGTGGCACCTACCCTGTCAGACCATACTCATTTTACCACATTACTTAAAATCACATTAGTATAATCTTTAGCTCGATTGTGGCGATACGGTCCTCTGTATTTTAGAAGATTATAGCAGTGATAAGCGCTGCTGCAGTTGAAGAGATAATAATACAGATACTTATACTTATACTTATACTTATACTTATACTTATACTTATACTTATACTTATACTTATACTTATACTTATACTTATACTTATACTTATACTTATACTTATACTTATACTTATACTTATACTTATACTTATACTTATACTTATACTTATACTTATACTTATACTTATACTTATACTTATACTTATACTTATACTTATAAGGGACATGGACATAATCCTTAGAACATTCCTATTGATGTTCAATTACGAATGTTATAGCAATAATGATTAGATTGCCTACTTATATGAATTTATTAAAATGTTTTATGTATTTCTTTCAGGACAGAAATTGCAACGGTCACACTGGAAATCACTGAAAATTAACTAAGAGATCATCTATGGTAATATATAGTTATTAGGTAGATACCTATCTAGAATTATAGATGTTATTTCTATCTATCTGATTCTTTGTAGCTACTAGTTTGTGAAAATATCTGTATGTATCTAACCTTGTATAATTAGTTCAATGTAGTGTTGTTTATTTAAATAAACATTACCAAATCCATAGACATAGTATAAAGTAGAACAGTAGGTAAGTCTTGAGGCTCAAACATTTTAAACCGCCTTCCCAAAGGAAAGATTTTATATTATGTTCATTTCGGATATTATAATTCGTACTTTGGCAAATGGAAATGTCTCATCAGGCGTAGTGATCAAGCCACTATTCTACTAGTTTTAGTTCAAAGGCCGTATATATGCAAGAAAATGAGAAAACTTTCAGAACGTGATTTAGGATGCGTGTGTCGCCATCTCCTAAAAATAAAAATAAAAACACAGTATGGACTCTAAAGGGAATGGAGGAAAAACAATAATTGGATGTGGTACTTTAATCCTTTTGAAAATTTTGTGTAATTCAGGATTAATATATAAAAAATATATTAATTTAACGATACAAAAAAACAGATCTACACTGATGCTCCACAGTGTAGATCTATTTTTCAGCTTTAGAAACTAACTTCGAAGCTAACTTCTTTATATTTTAAAAATCATAAAAATCTTATCAATTCCACTTCATTTGATAAGATTTCGAAATAATGTCAATAATCTAGATTGGTAAATCTAGAATAATTTTACTAAATGAGTTTTATTTTTAATCCTTTTAAGGTTGTATAAAATTTCATTTAATTTAAATAATCTTTTTGTGTTTATGGTTGTGAATATATAGTTAAATGGTATTTCATTGAAATAGAAAAGCTGTTATGAAATACGGAAAATTAATCCTCGTTTTTTTAACATTTTAAACATTTAGTTAGGCTACAAATTCTTTATGGCTATTTTATTTTAAATAGATACGTATTTTAACTTAATATTTAAAGTTAGTCAATCTTGAAGTTAGAGTTAGGGCTATTGTAAACTTTTAAAACATTTTTGTTCGTCTCTAGACGATTCTAACTTCTCTTTAAACTAACAATCAATGAGTTTAATTATGAAGATAATTCTCATTGTATGTAGCCGATATTATCTTGAGATAGTGAAACGTAAGTGTTGCATATAATATTTGTATACGATAGTGATGCGATTAATTACAACTTACAAATGACTTTTGCACTGTCGGCTAAGTGGACATCCATTAATTAAATGAGACATTTGAGCAGGGGGTCGAATCGAATCCCATTAAATCTAACGATGCGACAAGGTCAGATTAATGTCACTACTTTTTCTGTGTGAAAGTGTAAAATTCCGAGAAAACGGGATTAAATCGCAAGTGGGGTTGAGACAAATCCCACTAATAGTGACCAAATGGGGAAGGGGTTACAAAGATCATCGAAATCGTCACGTAATTAAAACTCCCCCAGTCTCTAAAATTCATTCGCTAAGTAAATACAAAACAACGCCTGTCACAAATCTGTAAGCAAATGCACAAAATAATATTTTTGTTATAAACTATGTCAAAGTCAAATAAAAATGGAATGTGAATAAATATGTATTAATCTATTAGAAGAAGTACCTTGTAGTTATAGTATTTATTATCGTGATGAAAAATAAAGTATTTTTATTGGTGAAAGTACCTGTCATGTCATAACTGTTTAAAAAGTCAATACTATGTATAGGTATTACTAGATATAAGGTCTATTCTTATTACCTGTACAATTCATTAAATAATTTAAAAATTGTTGTTTGTTTTATTTGTAATAATGCGTTTGAAGTCCTCCAAGAACTGACACTAAAAGGAGTAGTGGGTTCAGTTCCCGAAGGAATATAATATAACGGGTGGTAGAACCAGTGTAGTTCGACCTAGGAAGTAGGTACCTACCACCGCCACACCTATTTCTAGCGTGAAGCAGTGAAGGAGAAGCAATGCATATGTGAATGACTGCAGATAGAATCTATGTTCTATATGAAGTTACTTACTGATGTCCACGGGCGGCAGTGGACGCCTACTATCAAGTGGACTGCATGCTCGTTTGCTACTTCAATCAGATCCAAAAAAATACCAATACTTAGTTAAATATATCAAATACATAATATTGTAAAGATATTTTTTTAAGTTTACCTACCTACTGTGAACTATTGTGACTACTAACTTTTCTTTCTTATCAGTATTTTTTCAAGTGGGGGTCGTTACTGCGGTCTGGCTAAGCCTCAGTAAAGAAGAAAAGAACGATATTAAAAAGCAAGTCGTTTGGACCTTAAAGTTAGGCGCTTACAGTCTACTTGTGTAATAAATTACATACTAATAATAGAAATACAAAATAATAATCTCCAATTATCATATTCATCAGATATTTGTTACAAACAAGGAATGATTCGCGAAATATTTTATCATACCTACTATTGGGATCACGTCATGAAAAAGATGTTGTTCAACATTTTTCGTCACCAATTTAGATCAAATCGCTACAGGCATTCTTAATTGATGAGAAAAGAATCGTACCTACCCATAGGTAAGGTACCTCTGTATAAGCAAAAAAGGGGTCTCGAACAATAATTCAAGTACTTAAGTGCTTTATTATAAGTGTAACGCGACACAAATACACACAGTTCAACATTCTCCCTCAATAGAAAACACAGTTAAGGAAACAAAGATTACATACCTATGTTATCGTAACACTTTAACTGGGCTTGATAAGGAATGTTTTGTACAGGAAAACTCTTATCATAAACATTTTATAACTAATTCATGCCTTTTTCGCTACAGGATAAGATCATTTCATTATCATCGTACCTATATATAATTGAAATAACAAACGATCATGCAGCCCAAGGACGGTAAGTGGTAATTGTCGCGAATGAACATCCCTAAACAACCTCATACAGAACATTGCCCTTCGTACATATAATGGTAAGTAGGTATAAATTGCATCATCCCTGTAGTTCGGAGTTTAGAATAAGGTATCCACTGCCTGTCGACTAAAAGGGGCTCCAGGGTTGCGAGCGGCCACAGTGGGAACTCAAAACGTTCGGTCTGGCGACCCCGGGCCGGCGGTACCTATGTGTGATCGCATACTGTCATAAAAACCAGACGGTGGGCCCAGCCACTGCCACCCACAGCCCACCTGGGAGGAGCCCGAAAGAGCAGCGCGCTCAGAGGACTCTGGTTGCGTTCCTATGGGGATCCCAGAATCCCATAAAAATGGTACACAGTGCATTTTTACGTTTCAGTCATACCAAACAATGTTGAGCGAGAACTTAATGTTGTAAACTTTGACGTATTTAACTTTTCAATTAAATACGTCAAAGTTTACAACATTAAGTTCTCGCTCAACATTGTTTGGTATAATAATATTTCTATAATTGCAAGTGTGAGTCATAGGACTTAGCTATTTCGTCCCTTTAGCTCCGGGATCAGAATAGGTTTACGGTATCCTCTGCCTGTCGTAAGAGGCGAGTAAAAGGGGCTTCCGGGGTTGCAGGCGGTTAGAGTGGGTACTCGTTCGGTCAGGCGACCTCAGGAAGGACGGCGGTATGTGTGGTCGCATACCATCGTAAAGACCAGACGGAGCGGTGGACCCAGCCGCTCACCTGGGAGGAGTCCTGATGGGGCAACGCGTTCAGAGGACTCCGGTTGCGTTCCCTTGGAAAACCCCCCCGGTGGCCGTCCTCGGCGCTGAAAAGGAGGACTCCGAGATCTCGAAACGACTTCAACCGGAATCCTCCGAGCGCGCTGCCCCATCGGGCTCCTCCCAAATGGGCGGCTGGGCCCACCGCTCCATCTAGTCTTTACGACGGTATGCGACCACACATACCGCCGTCCTTCCCGGGATTGCCTGACCGAACGGTTCGAGCTCCCACTCTAGCCGTCTGCAACCCCGGAAGCCCCTTTTAGTCGCATCTTACGACAGGCAGGGGATACCGTAACCCTATTCTGACCCCGAGGCTACAAGGACGAGGCGCTGGAGCCGGCGGCCGCGGCGGATCCTTCTCCGAGAGGGTTCAGCGCGCTCTCTGGCCCTTTCGGCGTCCTCCTTCGCTGAAATGACGTCCTCGCAGAAGGTCGTTCCAGGCCTCTCGCCGCTGAACCATCACCGCAACGACAGCCGCCGGGGAAAGGTCCGCTCCAACCTTTTGGACGAGGATCCGCCGCTGAGACTCCCAAGCTGGGCAGTACTCGAGCGTGTGCTGTGCGGAATCCTCGTCATGCCCACAATGAATTTAATGAGTCCTAGCATCGAATATACACTGTAATTTTAACTGCGCATTATTTAAATTGTCATTAATTCTTTAAATAGGCACAATTTAACGCGCATAGAATAGAAATGACCGGGATGTGGTAAGGGCACGTGTAGATAGCTGCCAAAAATGTTAATGATAAGAGATACATATATTTTTGTGGTCTATGTGTAAAATTTAAATATGAGTGCAAAATTGTCAACATGTGCTGTAATTAAGACACGTGCCTATCTCATACACTAGGTTGGTACTCATATTTAATATAAATTAACTATATACATTATACGTGAAGCAAAAACTTGAGATCCATTGTTGAGATAGTTGCCGCAGACGGAGGAGTATGAAATTACGCACTGTTATAGTTGAAGTAGAGAAGGATTACGCAATGCTAATATTTTTTCAAATACGTACTACATAAAACATACATAAAATCAAAACACATTACACACACTACCTTGCACTTGACACAAACATATACATAATAAACGAAATAAAACATTCAATGCCTTACTATGAAAACACATAACGTCAAAAATGTCAGACGTCTTTGTCAAAATACCCGCTATTGCTTTTAAATGCAGCTTAGCTAAATAAATCTCTTTATACCTTTAACGAGTGTGTTCAAAGTTAGTTGATAATTATTGCAATTTATTTCAATTTGACAAATATTCTTGTTATTTTGGACAATAAGAAGTTTAGTTTTTTAATTTAAATAACGGTCGAATTTCGACCGCCGCGACTAGTTTTAATAAATAGTCATGTCAGCTCTTGACAAAATCTGTTTAGTTGAAGGTAATTATGTTTCTCATACTTTTAGACAACTCTTTCAGTGCTTATTTTTATTTAAAAATACACACCTACTTTTTTATAATAAGTAGGTAGCGAATGAGAGCCACCTATGTGACTACTCTACGATTATTACGCAAAAATAGGAACGCGGTGGTGCTTCGAGTGTCGCACCACCAATTGTCCGAAAACGTCATATAATAATATTTTAAAAAATCTACTGAGACTTTAATTGTATTTATTTGTATCAAATTACTTTCAAGTTAAAGTTTTCCGAAACAAGAACAAGAAAAAGAAACGGTTTAGTGGATCTAATAAATTATAATAAACACAACCCTATAAACTGGTGGTAGGACCAGTGTAGTTCGACCGGGAAAGTACTACCGCCACACCTATTTCTAGCGTGAAGCATTTCTAGCGTTTAGATGGAAGGGTGTGATTGCCGGCACACTTTTATATAAGGCGACCATCATAGTCCTCGGGAGTAGCAACGCATCTGCTATTGACTTCAGATAGAACCCATGTTCTGTATGAAGTTGATTACAAATGTCCATGAACGGCAGTGACCACTTACCATCAGGTGGACTGCATGCTCGTTTGCTACTCCATCAATTTAAAAAATAAAAAAAATAAACTGATTCTTTATAAGAGCTTAACGTAATTGGACGTAAAGTATAATCTTACTTTCATCGTATTACTTTCGTAATGAAGTCGTCAGTGGATGCACGTGAAGCTTCACACAAACTGCATTAGCTCATAAATAATAATCCTTAGCATTTGCATGTTAGTCACATGAATACTCATCTGTTGAAGCGTAATAACTCGACAGTAATTACTTTACAATACTTCCTATGAACTATTACATAACGTTAATTTTCTTATAATCAATATTGTACAATATTGTACACATCTTAGTTTTATGAGTCTTGTCTTTTTTATTTTTTTTAACTGTCTGAAGTAGCAAACAAGTACGCAGTCCACCTGATCGTAAGTAGTCACTGCCGCCCATGAACATGTGTAATCAACTTCACATAGAACATGGGTTCCATTTGAAGTCACTCACGCCTGCGTTGCTACTCCCGAGGACTATGATGCGCCTCATGTGAAAGTGTGCCGGCAACCACAATGTCTACGCAGGCCCGGCTCGAAGGACCAAAAATATCTAAGCATTTTAATCAGAGAGCTGAATATAAATTAGTTAATATTCTCAATACGTTACATATTAATTTTAAAAACAAAGTTTTAAGAGAGCCGTTGATCATTTCTGGACGAACTCAAGTAGTTGGTTAGCGACTAGTGACACATGTGGCATGTTAAAATATGTATTTTATAAGTAGAATATCAGTTGTATCAGTAAGTTATCTCAATGTGCGTGTATTCACCACTTAGAGATAGAAGCTGAGACGCAGATGTGACGATATGTGGTGTATATACACATATCTATATAAGTATATACGAATAAATCGTCTTCATACTAACGTAAGTTATTATACGGTGTTAGGTACGTACATATTAATATACTGAAAAACTACCGAACATTTTGAAGGTAGAAATAAATATTATTTCAATGGAATAGGGAATTGGGTAGGTAATGATTAAAAGGGTTCTTAAATACAATTGCTTTATCATAGCATTCAATTAAGTTCATTAAGTTCAAAGATTCTTAATTATCGTCACAACTTTACTTAAGCTATTATTCGTTTTTTCTTAAGATTATTTGCCTCCTCTATACGTACGACTTGGAGCAGCATGGTGGAACATGCTTCAAACCACCCGGAATCATGGCAAATATCCAGCACTGACACATAAAAAAGGTTTGTAGCCAATAACAAATAAGAATTATCTTTATACTTTTCAAATGTATGTCGAGTGAGATAGACTATGAATGAAAACTGATAAAGTAATTCCATACCGATTAATTATTTGTAATTCGGTAGCAATTTAGTGTAGCTAGCAATCATATCTGAAAAATAGGTAATTCATAAAAAGAGATGCCTAAAACGACGTACCACTAAAAGACGAATTCAAAATCGAATCATATTCTATCGAATAATGATTCACAAGATATCTATTTTTATCTTTTACCGTTATAATGTTATGCGCAACTCGTTCAAAACACAACAGTACTCGCAGAGTGCGCGCGTGTCCGACGATAATATTGATAACTAATCACTAAAAATATGTAAAGAATAAAAACTGAGTTTAAAATAAGAATAACTAAGGAACTATCTCCGGTGTAATATATGAAATAGTTTAAAGTTTGTCACGTGCAGTGAAAAAAGTAAGTTATTTTTATAATTATAAATGATATATAAATAATTGATACAGATCATAAGTTGATAGATAAGATAAATATGTAAATTATTAATTACTTCATCAAATTGGTATCGGATATTTAGTACATTATTGTGTATGTAACTAAATTATTTGAATGTACCTAACAATAATATTAAAAAATTGTGCTGATTATAAGATCTTAGCATAATTAAATAATAAATTACCAAAGTACTTATTTAATAATTAATAAAGTGCTTTAAATAAAATAAATATCTCGAAAAAATTCAGCTTGTCTATTGACTTAAAACTTATGTGAGAATTTTTCAGGCAAAAAGATTCATAATTCAAAATATTCACTGTTTTATGTTTCAATTTGTTTACAGTCATTTGCATAAATTGCGTTTAGACTATTTATAAATATATTCTAAGCACTTGAGTCTTGAATCGTAAGTGGAATTTAATTACAACTTTAACGGCATTACCTACAGTCCTGCGAAATAGAACCTTAACTATTGTTTATACAAGTGCCAAAGTCTATAAATATATAATTATACACTGATGTTCTATGTACTAAGCCATCACCTTCAAGATTTGTTTTTTTAGACAATTGAGGTAACAAACAAGACGTCAAGCTGATGGTAAGTGGTCACTGCCATGCTCATGGAGGTCTGTAAGCAATTTCATTCAAAACAGGGGTTCTATCTGAAGTCAATCATAAACGCGTTGCCACTCTCAAAGACTAAAATGGTCGCCTCACGATAAAGTGAGCCGGCAACCAAACCTTTCCGTGGAATTGAAAGAACTGTTTCAACTTTAGAAATAGGTGTGGCGGTAGTAGGTACCTACCCGGTAGAGCACTATTCATTCTACAAGCTTGAAAACGTGTAACTACATTATTATTTTAAACTTAAACGTAACGAGAATCCACCATCCGTAATCCACCGGTGATGATACAAATCTGAATTTAGGTATTTTTAATAGATAATTTTAGCAAAGTTAACGCATGTATAAATTGCGCCTGTTAACATTATTTCGTCTTAAAAACCTCATTAACATAACATAACAGGAATACTATTTATTTATTGTTTAGCATCGAGACGGCCATGGCGCACGAAGGCCTCTACCGCATCGTTCCTGTGCTAGAAAAAGACGCTGATGATGTCATGAGGCTGCTCAAAAGGTTATAACTATGTTTTGCTCTTAATTATTGTCTTGTACATAAAATACGTCTGTTCGTAAACGTAAAATAGAAAAATATTATGACAAGTGTTCCTTCATAATAAGTAGATAATTATATAGAGGAAGACAAACTTACGTAGGTGATAAGGGGTGTATTGTAAGAAATAATAAAATAAATAAGGTATCATTGATATTCCATTGTTCACTAAGTTGAAACAGGTCAATAAGAGCATATTAACTCCCCTTAACAGTAAAATATCATTTAACTAATCAGAAAATAATAACATGTAAACAAAGTGGCAAACAAGCAATTAATGGGTTAGGTAGTCTGAATTTACGTAGGTACGTGCTATGAAGAGGATTATGCTCGAACGATGTCGCCCCCCATCAGATGGACCGACAACCTGAAGAAGACAACGGGAAACCGTCGGTTTCAAAAGACACAGGACCGGTTGGAGTGGCGTCATATAAGGGAGGCCTATGTCCTACAATGGACCTAAAAGGGTTGATGGATGGACCTGCATTTTACCCTAAGTTGCCTGTTATGTTAAATTAACATGGAAACGAGAGTAAAAGCTGGGACCCCTATCTTATTGGCAAGACTTCCACTCAAAGGATAAGAAACTAATGGTTTCCTTAAAGTCTAAGCTGGAATTTCTTACACAATATGCACAGCAATAAGTAATTCAAACCAGCTTTTACCTTCGAATCAAACATTATAGGATCTTATATTTTTATAACAATAGTCCTTTATTTCATTATATGTTTACTTCACTCACGTATTTATCCCTTCATTTATATGTTGTGAAAATTTAGAAAAAAACATGATTTCAGGACATTCTTCATAGACGAGCCATTGAACAAAGCAGTAGGTCTCTGTACTTCAGAAACAGACCCTTGTTCTGAGCTAGAAGAATACTGCACTCATTCACTAATGGAAGGACTATCCTTTAAAGCAATCGATCGGGAAGAAAACATAGTTGGTGTTATGATAAGTGGAGTTTGTCCCTTGAAAGAGGTAAGCATACTTAAGTACACTAGTAAATAAATATTTAAGGTTACCATATTAGAAGACCCTAGTTTCGTGATTAATGTTTATTCGATTGATTTTAAATTAATATTATCGCGGAAATCCATTTAAATATATAACAAGTACCGTAACTACGGTGTTCATCCATGCAAGTATGTCGAAATATACCTACTACTTAGTCAACAAAGTAATTAAAGAACCGTATATTGTGAGTGAGTGGCGACCACGTTTAGGCAAAAGGAGCACATATCGCCCCCTCACCGACCGATGACCTGAAGAAGATAGCGGGAAACCGTTGGATTCAGAAGGCACAGGACCGGTTAGAGTGGCGTCATTTAGGGGAGGCCTGTGTCCAGCAGTGGACCTCAAAGGGCTGATGGATGGATGGATGGATGGATGGATATTGTGAGTACGCGTTACACGTGAAATATCAATTCATGATTAAATCACTACTATCTCCTTCGGATCTCCGTTTGAAAATGAGAAGGGACCAAGCCATAGTCTTCCAGTCTTCTTACTGGTAAGGTGCAGATTAGTTTACAAAGAGCCAAAACAAAACATTTTTAAACAACACTAACTCATGCAGGTTTCCTCATTAAATTCGTGTTTACAATTGAAGCGAGTAATAACTAAAGGACCTTCGCTTTAATTATAGTTGGTTTTAAATACAAAAGTAGGTAAAGTAGGTATTTACCTAATTAAACACAAAAGTAGGTATTTACTTAAAGTGTCACGTTTCCAAAGTAAGCCAAAGTATTTCTTTCTTTCCTAAAAAATCTAGGATCTTTGGCATACTGTAATATTAGGTACAAACTGACGTGTACTTACCATTCGGCCAAAGACTCGGCTAAAGATACACTCGGCGAGGCAAACGTTAGCGATTTTTTCCAATTTTGCTACGTTTTTTGCCACGTAGAGTAAAATCAATATGGTCTGTTCGCCACACCTATTTCTAGAATGTTTCTTGCGTTTCGCTGGGATGGTTTCTGTAGTCGTCGATCAGACGCAACGCATCTATGAATGACTTCCCATAGTACCCTTGTTCTATATAAAGTTGCTTACAGGCGTTCATGATCAGCAATTACCACTTACCATCACAGGGCCGTCTTTTACCTATAAGTGCCCCTCAGGCAGCGACTGAATAAGAATTCTGACCGCTCCAGGCTAATTATAAGACGCTCCCCCACGGAGTGTGTTGCAGTCAGCCTAAAAGTATTAACTACAGCTTGTCGAGCAAAAAAAAGTCGCCAAATCGACATCTTCAGGTGTGTTAGTGTTTTGTCTCGGTCTAGTTGAAATATGTAGGGTAGATGCAATGATGCTAGATTAATAGTGCTGGCGAAAACACGATATCAGCGCGCCCCCTCAATCCTCGCGCCCTAGGCGGCAGCCTAATTAGCCTAAGGGTTAATCAGGCCCTGGCCCCAGGACACGTAAGGATAAAAACCATAACAAAGCCTTATCGTTTGTTATATAAGCTTGGGTAGTTCGCGAACGACCTATTTCGGAAGAGCGTTCTTTAGTTTGGTTTGCTTGACGACCTTATTTTGTATTGGTCATCACACTGGTATCTGTATACTTCTGGCGTCTTTTTTTTGCTCTTCACACTGGAACCTGTACTGAACCCACTATTGTTAATCGACTAGGGAGCCCTGATCACAGGGCCCTGGACACGTGCCCATTATGCCCAGTAAATAACTGTACCTGTACCATCAGGTTGATTGCATGTTCGTTTGCTACTTCAATCTTATAAAATTAAATACAGCTGAAAGTTCCATGGCTTTATCAGATGAAACAACTACATTTGTTTTTAACGCTCAACGCTGACGTGTAGAGGTAATGACGCTTGAGACTAACATCTCGTGAATCTAACGAAATTGGAACATCTTTCACAATATGATGAGAACTAAAGGACGTATATGTTACAGGACGAAAATGGCAACGACCTACTTAGCCAGGCACTGAAATGCCAAAACCCCAAGTTCCAGAAGATTCTTCACATCCTAGCGCGACGGGAAACCGGAGCGAGACTCTGGGAGAGATTCCCGCATGAGGAAACGTTGGTGGAAGTCAAGGTTGCCGCCACAGATCCTAAATGGAGGCGGAAGGGAATTATGAACGCTCTGCTGAAAACTACTGAGTAAGTTCTATATTTCCAGAAAGTTTTTTGATTATCTGCATCCCACTTTTACTGTCAAAGCTAAAGTAATGTATTTATTAAACTTTTTTTTATCCGAAGCTATTACGTAAATTCACTCTGCACACCGAATCCATGATAATAGGCGTTAAACAGTAGGTATGTTTAATGGTTTTAATTATGGCACAAGGATATAACCTCCATATCTCTCATATACAGTTAGTAAAATTCTACGAGATTATCACCCGTATTCACAAACAATACTATGTGGCCTCATAGTGTTAGCTAACGCATAGGATGGGTAAAATTATTTCATAGACAATACTTAAGCAAAATCCAACGCTATGCGTTTGTCAAAATCGACGCATAGGTAAAGTAGCCGTCGAGCTATTTTATGGAACGCATAGCATCGTTTATTATGGTTCCGTAACCAAAGTATAAAACCAAAACCCTATTACTTAAGTCTCCGCTGTTCGTCAGGCCGTCTGTCCGTCTATCTGTCTGGGCTGTATCTAACGAACTGTAATAAACCGTGACAGTTGAAATTTTCACAGATGGTGAATTTCTGTTGCCGCTATAACAACAAAGTATGTGTACAACAAAGACGAAATAAAAATAAGTATTTACGGGGGCTCTCATACAACCAACGTATTTTTTAAATGTTTTTTTACAGATAATGTATGAAATATACGAAACCCTTAGTGCTCGAGTCCGACTCGCGGTTGGTCGTTGTTTACGTAACTTGGTTACAAGTTACCGAGTAACGCAATAATAATGATTTGTCAGTGTTGTCAAAAAGTCTAGAGTGAATGCAGCTACAACAAATGGACCAATTACAGAGTCTGAACCAACGCTATGGCACCTCATAGCAAAGTATTACTTGAGTTTCGTTTATGAATTAGATGGCTTGAGATGACGAACGCACAGGATAGTATCGCTCTTTGCATAGTATTGTTTCATTACTTATGAAAGTATTGTTCTTGAATACGGGTATAAAATATGACAGCACAATTTTATTTATAACGCGAATCCGTCTCATTGCTACTGTGCATTTCTTCACTGCAATGAAAGGTGTCCGTCAGGATGGCCGGTCACTACCCATATTTTACATCGAAATAGTTACTAAGAGTTGCTACCTAGTTGCTACCAGTTGCTACCAATCTTAAAATAATTGCTACCTTCGTATTTAAAAAAATAAACTGCTTTTTAAGGTGACCGGCCATTCTGACGTCAGGATGGCCGGTCACCATTCCAGTTAGAACAATCTGCGCAAATGATTGAAGTTTTTTTTTTACCAAGAGTTGCTACCAAATTGCTACCTTTTTTATACATCGTAATTGACCTCATAGCTGTTAAGGATAAAAAGATATTACAGATTTAATATTAAACGCCTGTACAACTAAATTAGCAAATCCGAAGTTAAATACAATATTCGTATTTTACACAGGCGCCACTTGCACTTTAGTTGCTAATTTGCTAATTTAGTTGTACAGGCGTTTAATATTAAATCTGTAATATCTTTTTATCCTTAACAGCTATGAGGTCAATTACGATGTATAAAAAAGGTAGCAATTTGGTAGCAACTCTTGGTAAAAAAAAAACTCCAATCATTTGCGCAGATTGTTCTAACTGGAATGGTGACCGGCCATCCTGACGTCAGAATGGCCGGTCACCTTAAAAAGCAGTTTATTTTTTTAAATACGAAGGTAGCAATTATTTTAAGATTGGTAGCAACTGGTAGCAACTAGGTAGCAACTCTTAGTAACTATTTCGATGTAAAATATGGGTAGTGACCGGCCATCCTGACGGACACAATGAAAGTACGCACATAGTAAAACCAAGCAAATCAATGGCTTTGCTTGATTTGGTACCTACCTACTAACGTAGAAATGTCTCGTGCTCTGGTCTTTAATATTAATGAGTTCTACTACTCTTGCATTTAAGCACAGTTAATTAATTATTTCCACGTGCATTATGACAAGTGAATGAAACAATACCTAATTAATTATATTTATAAATTAATACAATTAAATCTGTGACCAATTAATTAGGAAATTTAAGTACATAGAGGCAGAATTAAGGCAGAGAGTTAAAATTGCTTTAAATAAATCGTAGATATTGTTATTTCGTTTCGTTGCCATTGTTTTTTAATGAATTTCGTGTTTTTTTTTATTTCTTGTTTTTAATAACAAGTGTGGAGAGCGGCTATGCGGTGTTCAGCCAGGTGTATCTATGGCCGGCTTCATTTAAAATCCTATAATATGTGGGGATAATTTAAGATGTTGGTCAGCAGTTTCTATTAGCTATCAATTGCTACTTCTATAAAAAAGTCTATATATAGGATTAATATTATTATTATTATTATATGGATCAGACCAATCTCGGCTTAGATGCATTTAAAAAAATCTGCTGTGAATATGCTCACGGGCGCCAATTCAAGGCGCTGGCCAAATGCGAGTTAGTGGACTTCACATACCTTTGAAAACTTGTTAAGAATATTCAAGTGTGTAGGTTTCCTTACAATGTTTTTCTTCACCGTAATGCAGCGATAATTTATTTATATTACGCTATATATAAGAAGTTCCTTAAAAATATCCCTATTTCAGAAAAGCCACATTACAAAGAGGGATCAAGCTGATCAGAATGGACACATCAAGCGCGTATTCCGCCATGTCAGCGGAACACCACGGATACACCTGTGTTTACAGCGCCCTCTATAGAGACATCAAACTTGACGGTCAACCACTAATCGTTCCAGAACCACCACACAACGAAGACAGGGTCTATGTCAAAATGCTCTTTGAACAAGACTCTATAAGCGTTGGGTAAATTTTAATAACGGCTGGCTATTATAACTAATTAATATCTTAAATATATAACTCTTACGGATTAAAACAAAAGTTGATTTATTATCTATTGTGTACGAATAAACGTTTTAATGCGAATAAATCCGAGTAATTGTTATTTTGTAAGGTCATATTTATTTCCACGATAATATATGGCTAGATTAAATTATCTGTAAAATTATACATGAATATACCTAATGTAAAATAAGTTTAAACTATTCGCTGAGAATAGAGGGCGTCACATCATAATACAGTAATTTTTACTTCAACAACGTATTTATAAAAAAAGGTACATACACTGAGTTTGAAACCAATGAAAAAGTATAATAGCGTGCTTTAAGAAACTCTCTAAAACATGCAACTTTCGCATTAGACCCCTTAATTCTCACTATGCGATATGTCCCGCGTATGTACATTATATATTTTTGTAGGTTTACGATAATAATTATCACTTGATCAGCAATCAAATTCTTATCAGGTATTATTATAAAATATAGATATTATTACATTAGAACTTCAGAAAATATATTTATATTGCGTTGATAGGCCACTATTTTTAAATCTATGAAAAGGATATCTAAAAGTTGAATCTTATGAAGTATTAAAACAGCAATTGGACGGCAGGTATATTTTACTAGAATAATTATATTCACAAGTCACAGTTTCTCACAACGTAGGTACATGTTTTTATAATTAACACAAATACGATATAACGTTTTTTATTGCTTGACATAAACTTATTTTTTCTTTAGAAGGCGCATCGTATTTAAAATCGATTTCTGAAATTTCCAATTCTGTTAACATAGAATTTGATGAGTTCCTGTAAGTTCAATAACTAAGTCAAAGCAATGAAATTATAATGAACATAAATAAAAATATAACAAGAGAAAACATATAACAGAATGGTTACATAGAACAAAATAGAACAATGGTTGGAACGGTGACACCGCCACACCTATTTCTAGCGTGAAGCATTCCTTGCGTTTCGAGGGAAGGGTGTGGTTGCCGGCACACTTTTAAATGAGGCGACCATCATAGTCCTCGGGAGTAGCAACGCATCTGTAATTGACTATAGATTGAACTCTTGTTCTATATCAAGTTGCTTACAGATGTTCATGGGCGGTAGTGGCCACTTACCATCAGGTGGACTGCATGCTCGTCTGCTACTTCAATCTTATAAAATATTTAAAAAAAACTAGCTACGTGTAGTAAATATTTATTCAATTATTTATTTACAAGTAATAAATTGAGGTAGATATCTACAAAAATATTAATATCTATTCTACAAAATTCTTAAAGTGACTCTATTAAATATTACAAAATATCACTCTATATCAAATTTCAGGCCCATACAAACCATCGTTTGACCACAAAATATAATTCAATATCTCTTCAATTAATTATTTACAGATTGAGCAGGTAAACCTTAATAGGATAAAAATGAATGTTCTGCTTGGTTCATTTATGTAAATAATGATAAATACAGTACTAATAATTTGTTATTTTCGAGATTTTTGTCAAACTGTAGTACATAAACTAATCAATAGCAAAGGCCATATCGCATTATGATGTTTTTATATTTAATGGTTCATAAAGTTAAACTATTTACAAAGATTTACACAGATTGCAAGTTAAAATAAAATCCTTAAGATATAATATTATATTTTATTTACAAAATGTTTTTTTCGTTTACATTATTTTATTGTTCTTAGCACAAAAATAATATTAATGTACATATGTTTGAGATTATTTGGGTCAGTTACATAATATTTTTATGTAAAATGCTACAAAAGGATTTTAAAGGAAAAATACAGAAGCAGGAGACAAATATCAATAAAATGTATTCATTAATTTGTAAAATTTTCATACCTTGGTTGCCATTTTTATTTAGAATTCATAACAAAATTTCCTCATAAAACTATTATCGAAATGCGATATAGCCCTCGCAGTATCAACTAAGACTTTACGTAAAATAAATAAACAAATCACTTTTTCTCGTCAGCTAGGGCCTGTCCGAGCGATGCAGTAGCGACGGAGGGGTTAGCCGCTGTCACTATTTTGTCCATCAGCATACGAGTTTGCATCTGAAAACATAAAAAATAACACATCATTAGATAAAAAAAATGTGTCGGAGATTGAAACGTCAAATCTTAATTGATTTAGGCGTATTCAGATAGGGAGCGACACTGAGGTGAAGCTAACATCGCAACGTCAATGGAAATTAATATTGGAGAAGAACAGAGAGCGGTCAGCGGGCACCATTGGAGACATTCAATCACGGTGAACACAAGTGTGCCCAGCCTACTCCGACTTCGCCGCGTTCCAAATTTATTTGGAAATCCACGATGAGTGATGAAGAAGCACGTCCACAGTATCCCACAAAAACACAACATTTAGTAAAGAAGCGTCAATAGTTTTGGAGTTAATAATCTTAAATCATGAAATAGAGATAACGGATATGAAGTTTTCTATGGCAGCTTTAGCCTCGGCTTCGGCAACCTTTGTAGAAACATCTCGAACAATAACAACTTTAAAAAAAATGCATATTTTTTTACTGCATTGCAGTTTATAAGTCTCACAAGGCGCACATAGCATATGACTGAATATGATGACTCTTCGTATGCATCTTCACTCTTATTCTTCTAGCCTACTCATAAGATGACGATATATCCCCCCAGCCTATAAATTCTGTGCTTAGATCTATAGATCTGTACCCAGTCTAGTATTATATCATCATCCATCAGCCTTTGAAAGTCCACTGCTGGATATAGACCTCCCCTAATCTGCGCCACTTTGACCGGTCCTGAGCCATCTAAATCCAGCGGTTACTTGCCGTCTTCTTCAGGTCATCAGTCCACCTGGTCGGGGGTCGGCATACACTGCCGAGACATGGTCTCCATTCGAGGACTTCTTGTACCCCATCGGTTGTCAGTCCTACGAACGATGTGGCCTGCCCATATACTATATATAGTTATGATAATGTACAATAATTTACTTCTTACTTCATTAGTTTTTCCTCTAGCCACTTCGCGTACTTTCTCCAGTTCCTCAGCCAACATCATGGACTTCTCGATGTTCTTCCGCCGATGTATTGAATATGATTCTCTGTAATTTACAAACACAAAAGCTTATATTTTATATTACTACGACTATGACCATAAATGAACTTGATTGTCAGTGAACACCATTTCGCAGTCCACCAATTCGCACTTGGCCAGCGCGGTGGACTATGGCCTATTCTCTCTCATTCTGAGAGAAGACCCGTGCCCAGCAGTTGGACAATAATGGGTTGACGTGAGTGAATATACACTGTAAAAGCATACTAAACAAATTATACTTTGATATTGTACATAAAGCTTTCAAGATGATATTTCTTATATAAAACAAAACACCTAGCCAAGTGCTAATAGTAAGGTTTCAAAAATATCTCTGTAGAATGATATATACAAATTCGTTTAATTTCTTACCGATTAAGAAACAGTTGTTTAAAAAAAACTAACATTCTTTTAGTTAAATGCAAATTGAATTTCCAAATATCAGTTGGGTAAAACTTTCTATTTTTCAAGTGTGCATACCCAAAGACCAAAAGAGTATTAAAATACTTTAATAATATATCAATTTATCATGAACAATTTCATCATAAAATATAGTATGTAAGAATAATTTTACTGATTGTGTTTAGTGTGCCAAATGTACCAGACGAAGTGTATAAAGCCTATGGATTGGCCACTGTTGATGTCTATAGTACGCTCATATTGAATTGGTCTTACAAGTATAATTTAGTACAACTAACATACCTTATGATAACCAGTTGCAACAGGCATCCGATAGCACCAACTCCAAAACATATCAAAATTATGGCATAATTTGGTAGCCTCTTGATTCCTTTCACTCCATAATATGAATCCGAACTGGTATTACCTTTAGGTTTAGGGTGAAGGTCATAGTAATTGTACTGAGGATTGTTTCTTAAACTGAAAAAACATAGTAACAAACACATTAAAATAGACACTCAAAGTTACAAATAAATTCATAAACAAGCTCTTATATGAAGGTTAATAAATCATGCATAGCATTACATATATTTTTTTAAATCAAATAACAGTAGTAAACTATATTTTTTAATAAGATTGAAGTAACAAATAAAAAAAATGCAGTCCTCCTGATGTTAAGCCAAGTAAAAATGTTCATGGTTTAACTGTGAAGACACCTCCACACTTTTTTGTTATACAACAATTGTGCAAAGCTGATGTGTTCTGTATTGATATAGATAGGTCAGAGACACTCCAGTCGAATAATGGGATTTTATGGATATCCATGAAGAACAGTGATCCCTTAATACAACAAGTAGTACTGTTTGCACTTAAACTTCAGAAACGCCATTAATCCCATACTGTTAATTTTTGCCTTATTGCAGCTTGTGATCTGGTTTGAAAATTGTACTAAGAAAAATACACTTACATAACATATTCCAAATTACTAAGGAAGGTAAAACTCGTATCTTATCTGAGATTGAATATTAGATATCCTTGAACAGAGTTATCATTTACCATCAGATGGTCTGCATATTCATATACTACTAGCTGTACCCTGCGCGCGTTACTACGCCAGCACAAAGAAAATACACTAGAAACCTTCGCGACCTCATGAATAACAACTTTGCTAAAGATCATCACATGATCAAATGAATAGTTTATGATTCTATAGAGGACATACAGACCAACATTCATTTTTATAAAGAAGAAAGAAGAAGATTTATCATGAATTAAAGGTTTGCAATACCTATCAAAACTTACTTATGATGTACATGTGTCCTATACACGTATGAGCTATTGGATTCAGCATCAATTATAGCATCATACTGTGCTCGACTCCCAGGCTTGCCCAGAACATTGTAAGCTTCCACAATACGAACAAACCTTTCCTGAGCCTTTGCATCCTTGTTTTTATCTGGATGATACTGGAAATTATAATAATTACACTAATTAGTAATAAAGGATGTCAATTGTCCTAGTGGGAAATCAAGCATGATAATTTTCTAAAATCTAAAAATAATATGTGTGATATGACAGTTCATCATAACAAATCAATTTTTAAGTATTAAGTATGTTAAGTGATTCTAATGTAAAGCTGTGAAAAGTATAGCTTTTAAGAACACTATACAATCCTATGTAAATAATTTTGATGTGATTATCAACACAGTAGGTATCAGTAATGATTAGTAGCAAAATTTTAAAATGTTATTAGCATTACAAAATTTTCATAATAAGGCAAGATTTGATAGATTATTGTAATGCTCTATTTCTTTAAGAATCACCTTTACAGTCACTAACTCCTCTTACTATCTTAAAAACTGAATGTGGTACGGAGAGATAGTAAATAGTAAATAATTAAAGTCAAAAATAATTAAATTATTGTGTAATTCCTATCTCAGATTAAGTTAAACACTATGGTCATAATTAGAATTAGGCACAGCCCCAGATACTTCCTAGTTCAAAACTGGGTGTTTATGTGCATAGCCAGGTTTTGTTTTTGGGGGGGTTCAAAAAAATAAAATAGGTGTGGCAGTGGTAACTGCATGGGATTTTTAACATTTGGGAGGGAGAGAATGAACCCACACTAGGCTACGCCCATGGTACGAGATTTTTCTTCATTCATTTAATATTAAAAATGTATCAATGTGCCAATTTAAAAATATCACATACATTGTTTTGGCTTCTTGTATTCCCAGTATAAATACTACTACCAAATAATGACGATACATTTATTTTGCCAAGAAATTATAACTATGTTAGAAAGTCAGGAGAAAGTTTTTTATGTCAGAAGAATTGCTGTGATCAGAATAGTATGACTATTATTAAGGGTGTCATTGGAGCCTTTTGAGGTAGGCCCTCCAATAGGGCCAAGTCGCCATGTCTGGCATGCACGTTAGCAATTAATGGTTGTATTCATATTTAATAAGAACAACCATTTATATTTTTATATATAAATATAATGTTTGCTCTTATATTATTGTTATTGTATTACATATTTTTTGTGAAACCTTACCTCTTTGCTCATCTGAATATAAGCTTCCTTTATTTCTTTATCAGAGCAATTTTTTCGCAGATTGAGGACATCATAGTGAGATTTTCTGCCTACACTGAAATTCAAAAATACATAATCATGTACTTCGTACTAACACGTATACGTAAATCGTAGTAGGGACTTGCATGCGATTACCTGTATAACCGTATGATCGAGCAGATTGATTTAATATCTTGATTTCGTCTAATAAAATACATAACGATTTAACTTTCACAATTTCTATAACATTATGCGGAATTGAAACATTTTATTTTAGCAATTTGGCAATTTACATTTTCATTCGTTAGAATTCAGTCAGGTGTTATGTTGTCAAACATGTATCTTGTCAAATTGACATTTGACAGTAGTCGACTTTTTACTATAATTTATAATACTTTTTTTACAAAAAAGATCCTATTAATTTGTCCTAACACTGCATTTTAGAACCAGCAAAATTTCAATTATAGGGAATGAAATAACGTGTTTTTTAAATATTACATGAAATATTAGTTTTACACATTCGTCTATTCGTAAAATTATTTTCACTTGGCAACATTATTATTTTCGTTGATCATTGAACTCTTGAAAAAAACGGCAGAGATGGCGCGAATTAAATGACAATACGTTTATTTTTTTCTATGTAATAAATACAATTTCCATAGCATTTACTCCGCATTTTATCGCATATAGCAAGTAATATTGTTTTATCCAAAGTTAATATTGATATAGTATTTTTATATTTGTAGTAGTTTATTATAAACCGCATCAACCCCTTATTGTCCCACTGCTGGGCACGGGTCTTCTCCCAGAATGAGAGAGTTTTAGGCCATAGTCCACCGCGCTGGCCAAGTGCGAATTGGTGGACTTATTATAAACGCTAACAGTTAATTAATTTATTTCAAAGAAGAATCAGAGTAGCCTTTTTTTAAACCATATTTTTTGTCTTCAAAGCTTCTATGTATTAAGTTACAATGATTTTGATCAAATGAAGAATCGCTTTCACAACATAAATGTAAGTAATTGTGCATGCCAAATTCTTCTTAATTGTTTGCTATTATTTGTTTAATTTCGCTAAATATGTGCAAAGGTGCTTCTTTTTTATTTTACTTATTAATGCTAGCTATATAATCACTGAATTTTTATTAATAGTAGGTAGATTCCACACAATAAATATCATTGTTTAAAATCACATTGATAAGATATTGAAAGAAATGTTCTTCATCCTGAACGACGACTAGGTGTATTTTGCATTTTGTACAGAAATAATAGTTTACCTAGTGCAGTATTCGCTACAATATCGGCACCGGCGCGTCGTCGGTCAGCACAAGCTCAGTAGTCCTAGTCAACTCAGTACAGTCAGTATAGTAGTACTATACACGCGCGCGACACAGTTGGCACGACACAGACGGGCACAAACGCAGTGTTCGCGCAGTAAACCGCGCGGGTGGACGTTTGGTCATGCGAGAAGCGGCTGGCAGGATGGCCGAACTAGAGTTCGAAGCGCCGCTTGCTCAAATCGAAGAGGCGGACGACTGTCTGTCCACAGCTGACTATCTCCAAAAGACCATTAACGGCAATGATATTCATTTAAACAATATCAACAATCTCAAAAGTGAAATGAGTAAAATCAAAACCGATTCCAATAAGTTGAACGATAATGACGAGCCAAAACCGGTGAAGTGTAAACAGGATAATTTGCAAAACGGTGAAGGAGATAACTTCACTGAGACTTTCTCCGGGTCGCTGGAGGATTTGGTGAACACATTCGATGAGAAGATCACGAAGTGCTTCGGCAACTATGAGGAGAGTGTCGAGAAGCTTGCTCCAGTGCAGGTTCGCTCGCAGGAGGAAATTATGAACGAATGCCAGTGAGTACTCATTTTTACAAATTTTTTCATGCTTAGCCGAAATAGCTCAGGGTGATATCATCGCTGAAACTGTATCATAAAATCCTTATCTATACCTAATTAAAGTGAAATAAATTTTGGTACATATTGGCAATACGTAACAAATTGAAGAGAAAAATTGAGATAGAATCAAAGTAGTATAAACAAAAAGGGCGGGCTTTGCGCATGGCATCAGTGGCCGCAGGATCGATCGATGCACGGGTCGTGGGTGTTGGGGGTGTGTAGCGGAGGGTCGCGATGACGCATCGCACCCCATCCCGCCCTACTTTGTTACTCTCCCAACCCAAGCCAAGAGTAATATCGCAAGCGACCAGACATACCTTTTGTGACATACTTAAGTCAAAGGTTAACAACAGTCGAACCTAATAATTATATTTACCACGTAATTCTTATTATGACTACGATAAGGAAACTTACTGCTCCATTTTTATATATTTGTTTACCTACATAGATACGCCTTTTGCGAGATTTATTACGGTTAATCCATCCATCCATCCATCCATCCATCAGCCCTTTGAGGTCCACTGCTGGACACAGACCTTCCCTAAATGACGCCACTCCAACCGGTCCTGTGCCTTCTGAATCCAACGGTTTCCCGCTGCCCTCTCTCTTCAGTTCATCAATCCACCTGGTTGGGGGGGGGGGGAGCTGTGCTCCTTTTGCCTAAACGTGGTCGCCACTCGTGGACCTTGGCCCTCAAAACAATGGGGTATAAATGCTCAAATAAAGTCTTCTTCTAATTATTGATTGACAACATTTTTGCCTGCTTAGCCTTTTCTAGTTAACATTAGTCTTTCCTACGACATTGCATTAACGTTTCTTTAGAAACCTTCATGGTCACAGGTACTTAAACACTCTTTTCTCATGGCGCTACTTGAAAGCAAGTCTTTCACGTCTCCCTATTGTGTTACGAAGATAAAGAAAACGCTTTTTTCTCTAGCTTCTATGTTTCTTTCACAGCGTTATGGGAACTAATAATTTATTACCTACATTGTTTTAGCATTAGTTTTTATGACTTGTTTCCCCAGTCATCATATAAACACATGCAGAGACTACAAATTACTGAGTACACAGCATACCATTACTCATAGTACACTTAATGATCAAAAGTAGATAAAACATTTACAGTACACATTAGGGTAATAAGTAAACAATTTTTCATTCTCAAAATGAGGATTACGTGTAATACTTCCACTACTCATACTCTTCGGTTACTTTTGTACATAACACAGAATAAATATTATTTATATTATGTCAAAGCAAATATTTTGGAACTGATCCAAATGACCCAAATTGCAAGAATGGGAAACCTCATAAATTACCCAATTCGCAAACAACTGAGAGGGTGCGTCCTGTCGGTCATTGATACCTTTAAAACGTTTTAGTAAACAAGTAACCCAGTTTCGAACGGAACACATGTAGACAATAAAATTTAAAGTATAGATTACGAGGAATCTTAATATTTTATTCGCGCGAACATTCCGACATGTGTTCTTTTGTGCCGGATCGTTTATTTTTCAACTACTTTTGTTAGAATGTACGGTACACAAAGGTTAGGTATATTTTGGCTTGAATCAAATGTGCATAAGTGAAATATATTTTTTGGTAACACCAACCAACGTACAAAAATGGGTAGGTATATTGAGGCAGGGAAGCAAACTTGCGCGATTTTTTGTAGTTATCTTAAATAAATACTAATTAAAGTTATGTACATAAAATTAATTACACTAATCTTAGAATGATTACGTATACCTAATAGTATTGAGTTAAAGATAAATATTTTATAACGAAATGTACAAATAGACCATAATTCAAATTTTTAAGTACTTTTTGGTTCTGGTGTAAAGTGGCTCTTTTCCGAAATACGAAAAGTTTTCTTTCCTGCGTTGATATTATGAGAATAAAACAAGACAGTTTTATATAAATTCTTAGGGTAAAAAACACCTGACGGCATATGCTGACAAAAAACTGTAGGAACCTGTCAATAATACAGCAGGTGCATGCTTTGATTCGGGCAGTGATTCTCGTTTGTAGCGCAAGGGGCATGTGTGCAGATGTTACAACCACCTTGCTTGAGGGACACCTTGCCGAATATTGAATAACCACCATATGGTCATGTGCAAACAAATAGGGGTTTAAGGGTTCGTCATTCACTACTACAGCAGTCCAATTATTTGTTGAAAAAACAAAGCGAAACTGAACCCGTTTGTGAAACCGATATATCATTTTTAACCGACGTCCCTAAAGACGTTATTTATTTGTCGTCATTGTCGTTTTTTTATAATAGTCTGTAGAATATTGTGATTGTAGAATATTGTGTTTAACTTGATTTATTTTAGTCATCAATATAATGGCTAATTTTAAAACGTATTTTCGTTTGTTGGCGAATCCTTATTCCCTGGCGCCATTGATATTCATTGCGTGAGTCTTTAAAAGCCACGATAGAGTGCGGCACACGACGCACGTCCGTCTTGATGCATTTCATTTTGAATACCAATTGCGCAGTTCACTTGCAAAAGAAATTTTGCATTTGAATAATTTGCAATGTAATTGCAATAATATTGAATATAAATCAAAGAACCGCAAAGTAAAATGATTGAGGCGACGTCTCAGAGTAAATTGTATTCCCGCCGGAGATCAAGGGTCAGACAATATTTCCTGGGAACTGAATATGTACTCACCGAGTACCGTAATATCCTTGAATATTTTTTCACCTTGAAGCCAATATTCGCCAGCTGTTGGTGATTCGGTAGGTCAATAAATTTTATATGCCTCGTACACGCATAAAATAACCTGTGACTTGTGACCTTACTCGTGTACATACGTATTTGCGTGATCAAAACTGATTTCATAACCGCAACTCCGTAACTTAACCTTTAACAGTGACCAGCCTGTCTTCGTATCAATTTCAAATCCATAAATAATTATAATTCGCCAATATCTCCGCACCTGCTCATACATCGCGTGTCAATCTGTAATACATCGAGTAATTGAAATAGCCTTCCCAAAAACTGACTTTCCACTTCAGTTGCATATTTCTCAAACGCTTAACGCAGTTTAGTGCCTATATTCATTAATTTCTTACGATTGGATTTAGCTCTAGAAAAGATATAACAAGGTGAAATTCCACATGGAACTCATTTCATGAGTGGTTCCATGTAAATTATGCGATTATTATGCATTTTCATAAGGATGCAAATGGAGTTTTTATCAGTAGGCTACAATTTGCAAGTTTATCAGATGTTTTGGCACGGAAGCGTGTCCTAGATCTAGTACTGCGACTTAATGAACCCTTGTTGCATCCATCATATTTTGTTTTGTGTTGAAACCTTTAAAGTGTTTTTTTTTAATTTATATAGATCTTAAAGTTCTGACTTCATGCTAGCAGTGGACATACGAAACAGATCATAAGAAACAATAATTACTTGAAACATACGAATTAAATCCGTTTTAAAATTCAACTTGGTAAGGATCGTCTATCGTCCGTTATATTATGTACTTGATATTTCTATACAATCATAAGCTTGGTGTTTACGTAAGAATACATAAAACTCATTTTTGAATTTAATTTTTTGGACCCAAAATCCTACAGATCTCATATGCTTGTAGAATTTATACAAAGTGTCAAGATTACGGAGAACAATATTAATATGTATATTTTATATTACATTTTTCCTGCAAGAAAAGAAGATCACATACTTCATATCATCATTAATCTGTAAACGAATATTTGAAAATATGTAATAAGCTTTCGACGCACCATTTTCTTGAAATGGTAGCACGAATTTGTTCAAAAGTACTTTGATTCTGACATGACTGTGAATTTGCTTAACTTTCCTTCCGCATAGAATACTATTCCACGATCTCACATTCAACTATCTATAGAAGCGCATAATTTTGTATCCCGCTTCCTTTGAAATGTATATTCCGTTATGAATTATGCATACAGAAATCCCTTTTTAGTTCCAAAATGTGAATATTTTTGTTTTTCTAGTCATTAAAACTCTACTACAATTTTTCCTGTTGCCTGTTTGTAAAACAATATCAGTATTATTTACAGTTCCTAATTCACACTAATTTGTATTGCAGTGCTAATCGCAATGTCTATTTAATTAGTTCGTAAATTGCCATAATAATTGACTAAACAGGGGTGGGCTTCCATCATCGCTCCACCCACGCATGTGGGCTCGGGTAATGACCTGCGATTCGCAAGGAACTAACTACAGACTAACAAATAATTGCCCACTCGATAAGCCTTTCCGTTACGATATTGTAGAAAGTTTTCATTGGTGCTTTATTTCAAAATTTTAACACTATTACCACGGTATCGTGGGATTCGATCACAGTGCATTTGAAGCTTTTCTTCATATCCTGTCAATGTAATCTTTATATTAGAAAGTCGATGTTAATTTCTTTGATTCAAGGTGGGCAGAGATTCCATACATCATTTTATGATAGTGTTACAGTACCGTACCGTGAAATGTTTTTGTCGGCATAACCTTTGAGATTGTCTTACCGCGCAACCGATAATCTGATACGATCAATTTTTAAAACTATCATTGTGTGCTTTACGACTTAATACGATTAAATACCTGGGGCTTATGATTTACGATACAATACACCTTTGACTATAAGATTCAGAAGTCATTCATGATTTGTCAATTTCTTAAATAAAAACGTTCCGCCTAAAGATTATCTGAGTGGAATGTTAAATTAAGAACAAAGTTATGTTGTGCATTGGGGTACAACCCATTATTGTCCCACTGCTGGGCACGGGTCTTCTCTCAGAATGCGAGAGTTTTAGGCCATAGTCCACCGCGCTGGCCAACTGCGAATTGGTGGACAGTGTGAATTGGTGGTTGGTGGTGTTGTGCATTAACACACCTTAAAACACATAAAGCAATCAAAATTGGGAAATTCTGCCAGAAAAGCAATAAAATCGAATTCCATATATACTTTCTTTATAAGATTTTTATAGTCGACAAAACGTGAAGGTTAATTGCTTTTCAAATGGTAATGACGTTATGTGGGTGTATAACATGTTATTATGTGGTTCCGTCCAATTTTATGGATGGGCGCCTCAATTAATGGGAATATGAAGATTCCCTGTCAACAGCGCCCTATGATTTAAAATCGATTATCTTATGGTAAAGTTTAGATATGTTAACTGTAACAAAAAATAATTCGTAATTTGTAGTTCCAATAGATCAGATGCTTAATTGACCGTGAACCAATGAAATTGAGAGAACGTGTGAATGACATACAAAAAATCTAAATTAGTATCTTATCTTTGGTAAGTAATAATATTATAATGAAGCTATTTGTTCTAATCGAGTAAACATCGTCACGGACACATGCCTATACGAAATGCGGTATGACTATCATAGTAGATGTAATTTAAATTACTCAAAAAACGCGGAATCTTGTTGACAATAAATTGACAGAAACGATTTTGAAAAATTACATAATTGCTTCCTTGAAAGTACTCGTAGGTAGTAACCACTTCGCACTTAGCCAGCGCGATGGACTATGGCCTAAAACTCTCTCATTCCGAGAGAAGACCCATACCCAGCAGTGGGACAATAATGGGTTGACGATACTCTTATGTAGCCGCGAAATAGATCATAAAATAAAATGATGATAATGATATGAAAAGATACTCATACAGATATCTTTATTTGTGAATATTATTCATCGCAAACAAGCATGAAATTGCAACACACGACGAAGTGATGTGCGTAATCAAATGAGAGCATTTTGTGCATCTAAATTGTGAAAAGAATTGTTCTTTGAATCAGGCATTAAAAACAAAGGTGGGGCATCAATTACACGGTCTACTGAGTAAGGTTCACCAGCCATGGACTTCTGCAATGGTGTGATTTTGAAACCTAACCCACACACATGTAACCGCTTTTTGTATCATCTATCCAAAAGAGGCCAACAGAACCCTGTCTAGAGCTCTTTTCTCCCGTTTGTCGCGGAATTGATCTCCCAAAGAGTAATTGTTAATATTTTTTACAAAATGTGTCACTATAGTCAAAAAATGTTTTTCAGCATTTTTGCTCGATCCTAATCCTAATCCCTTAAGCGGGCAATAGGCGGACAATCATAGATGATGTTTGGCTTTTGAATGCAGGTTGTGATTCGCTTTGTGATTTAGATTGATGACTATATTATTACATCAAACCATGAATGAATAAAAGGTCGTATCATTCAAGCAAAATCATTGCAACGCAAGTATTGTGAATTTTCTGTTTCCTTGAAACTCATCAACCGCATCATGCGTCACTAGACATGGTAATTGTTAGAGAAACTTAGTTATTGTGTTAAATATTCATTTTATATACTTAGGTAGTATTAACTATCCAAAGAAAAATAAAACTCCATATAGTGTAGTAAACATAACATCACATTTTATAACGTCATATATTTAGGTGATATTATATGTAGTTTTTTCCAATGTGTAATCAAAATATAGTGGAGTGGCGATAGCCTAATGGTTTAAACTTGCTTTTTCGAACAGGAGGTCGGAGGTTCACATCCCAAGCACGCCATAGAATTTTCTAATATTACTTACATACATTTTAGAAATTAGTCAAGGTTTTACGATGAAGAAAAACGTTTTGAGGAAACGTACACGCCTGAGAGTTCTTTAAAAAAAAGTTCTCAAAGGTGTGTGAAGTCTACCAATTCTTGGCTAGAGCAGTAGACTATGACCTAAAACTCTGAGAGAAGACCCGTGCCCAGCAGTGAGACAATAAAGCGTTGAAGACGAATCAAAATACATTAATTTCTCTATTTATTTATTTAAATCCTATTTGCATCATAGTATGAGAATATGGGCGTCAAAGTTTATCAACGGATGATTATGCATGCCTTATACACACATGTTATATTATCAACAGGCCAGAATTGCGCTGTCATGACGCATCTCTGCCATATGTCGCGGTTTCCTTGAACACGCCACCACGAATGACACTTTTGGTTTATAATTACAACGTATTACTGATACTGCAGCATATTAAATAGAATATATAATCAGGTATATTCCATGTATTTCCTATAACAACAACTTAACAAAAAACTCGTGTTTGTATGCTCGTAGGAAGTTATATTCTGAATTAAGTTTCACAATTATAAATAACGGTATGGAATGATATGTCTTAACATTTGTTTATGAATATTGATACACCGACACTATCGATATTATCTATTGCAATTATTTATGTACCGATTCTAATTATGATATACATGGACGCGCCGAACTTTTGTTAACCACAAAACATACACATGTATCCAAATAATCGTAGCTATTTTCCCAAATGCACCAAAAGAAAGAACTTAAATAAAGTAAATTAAACACTTTTGATCTTGAGTAAATTACTTATTTTAATAAATAAGTATTTTGTTGATGATGCATAAAATTGTCATATTGTATTAATATGTATGTATTATACTTCCATACAGCGTAACAGATTGCTTTTTCAGAGTAAACCGCTGTTTGACCACAAACTCTCTAGCGGGAAGTGACAATGTGATTTACGATGTAACTCTTCTTACATAGCATTTTGTAGTAATCTTCATTTTCATCTGTCATCAACGTTCTTAGAGATCTCCACGATCTTGACATGGTTTCATTACCTTTATGGTCTGCAGCACAACTTACGGTGAAAGATTAAGTTGTGGCAATCCAAACATAGTGGATTAAATTTAACTGGATTCGATGTCCATCGTCCAGTTCTATTTATTTTATTGGCATCTAACACTTTCTCTTAACGTGTGTTTTTTACCTTCACACGTGATACATCATTTCGGGTATAATTCTGTTAGCGTCTTATTCAACGGTTGGCTAGTGTTAACTGCACTGAACGCAGCCGGTGCTCATCTCATACGCTGACCTTCCATCAATTTAAAATAGATTATGTTGTCGGCTTACTCTTATTTTAATTTTACGCGTTGGAGGCTGGGAATATAATAACTTTAGCAATTTTTACTGCACTAATTTCTAATGTTTGTAATACGATGAGTAAGATTTTGTGACCTTATTTAAGCATCATTTTTAAAAATAATAACTGTTGAATTGTAATATTTGGAAACGACAATACATATGACTTAATCAGATTTCAGTCAGGTACTGAAATCTTGGGCTTCCAAAACTGTAAAACGAAATCCCATATTCTACTATCTTCATCCGATCCGAAAAAATATTTTAGTTTTTCTATAATATTTCTACGACCTACTGAAATATAAATATAAATATAAATACTGAAATTTAAGATATTTTTTAATTTTATTTTGGCGCTGTTGAAGTGTTTGTTGTTGAAGTTGTATTTGTAATACATCTTTTGAAAATTACAGTTATTTTGTAACCCTCGACCAACATATATTTTGATTATAACAAATTTTAAGCAAACTATGCATTGGAATATTATTTGAAAATACTTAGGGCCGGCGCACATATGACGGAGCGCAGCGCAGCGCATGCCCGCGAAATTTTCTTAACGAATCACACACTAGCCGAAATTCGCGCTATTTACTGGGAGAATGCGCGCGGATGCGCGCGGATGCGCGAGCATGCGCTTCCATGCTCCTCAGAAATAAATTGCTGTTATTTAATTTTGGATATTATTTCTAAAGGGACAATGACGATAATAGTTTGACAGCAAAAAATGCGCTGCGCTGCGCTCCGTCATATGAGTGCCGGCCCTTAACGCATATAATGACGATTATTCTGACAAAAACAAAACAAAAACGAATAACTGGTACTTATTCGTGTCATAGAATAGTTAATTTGTAATATATAAGTAACTAGTTCTGGCGGTTTTTAATCCGTTCCTATTATTGGCTTCATTCAGCTTAGTCTTGATTACGTTATTATTAATTTACATGCACAGTTAGCTTTTAAAATTTGTAATCCATTCAAGAATGTCAATAAACCTCTTTGCGATTCAGTTGTATTGGCTATTCCAAATCAGCATAAAAAATCAGAGCTGCTGGTGTAGTCTAGATATATTGTTTACCTATATTCTAGATACTAAAGGATGAGTTAAATCTTTAGAGACTCCGGAAGGAAACACGAGTATGAACTCAAGTAACATCTACTACAAAATATACAATTGTCAATAACAAAATAATCTAAATCGGTAAACCCTCGTTATTATCCTCTTTATCTAAAAAGGATTCATTATTGTAAAGCTCCGATAATAGGGGTTCTAAATATACAGTTACTTAATACCTATTTTAAATCTTGTTAATGATGTAATGTTAGTCTGTAATTGGAATAAAGAAGTTTTTATAAGAAGTACGGTCCAGTCCGTTGAACTTGTACATAACAAGATGATGTATTAAGATTTCACAGCACATCGTCCTATGATAGATGGTAATGGTGATGAAGTGATGCTAACGTGCTATAGTTTTTGCTCATTGTGAGTTCTACCGGTTCCAATAGACCGTTATGTCATACAATGGCTATACCAGTTATGAAAGTACCGGCTTTGCACCATCTTTGATTCACACTTGAGGATAGCTCGTCCCATCTTCACTGATTAAGTATTTGAGTAACTCGGAGTAATAAATTACAAATACTTTTTCTGTGTGTAGGTAGACTTAATAGAGTTAAAGTGTTTGTGTCGAAATTACAATTAGCTATAATTTTTGAAGTAGGTATATTTAATTTTAACTATAGATAGCATCTTGATGTTTTAAAGCAGGATGTTAACTACTGTTTATACTACCACATGTATTCTCCAATTATTATTAGCAGTTCATATAGGAACTTTACCTACTTTTTTCTACATTCCTTTGACATTCTACCTCCGTTCGACCGACGTTGTTTATAAATACGTCCAACGCTTAGCTTATTTTCGCGAGATTCACGTCATCATCCCGTCTGGAATTGTTCGCATGACTCCATGTATGACTAAAACTGTAACTCATTTCTTGGCATGAGTAATCAATTCGTAGAGGGCAGGTTCAGCGGAAGTTAAATAGCTCATTCGTGTTCGGGTTTTACGACTTCAGTTCATAGTCTAGGAAATATAGGGCGACAGGTTTCGATATCAACCAAAGTGATATCTGGTTTATTATCATAATGTAATTCCAGTCAATTGACACTTAAATTGTGTCCTTGCCCTACGCCGATACTCAGACACGCGTAACCTTGCCAAAACAAACTCTTTCAAGGACAGACCCCGTCGCCTTCTCGTCCGGGCTCCGAAGGAACCTCGCCCCACTCCCACTCAGTATACGCATGCTCATAGACATTCTCGTTGTATCGAAAACAAAAAGCCAACGACGTTCAAAGACAGATGATTTATGAAGCTTACAGTCTTGCTGCACAGCACACTAGTCACTAGTATTAATTTGGAACGCCTCCTGCTTCATGTATCGCAATGTTCATCCGCGGGATTTAGGTGTGGTCACGCGTTGCTTGTCGTCTCTTTCACTCCTCCAAGGCATCGACTTAAGAATATTCTCCTTATATAGGTACGTCTTTTATACCTCAGACGACCTTTCAGACACGGTTGCGGCGTTGCTGTTTCTTTCACACTCGTGGAACGAACTTAGCTCGCTGTTTAATGGTAAATCGGAGGATACTTGAAGTACAGCTACCTATATACAGACGAGATTCTATTTAAATGCGTTCACTTGTACGATGTACTATTAACAGCTTTGCTAATCGCATCCCTACTGAAATAGCAAGGAATTTCCTTGTTTTATTCAATGTCAGAGACCTCGTATTTATATTAGGTATTTTAAATAAATTGTTTAATAATCGCACCTTTTGCAAAAAAGTTTTGATGGATAACAATGTGTGTTTAATTGCTTGAAGTGCCAACACATATTTGGGGACCAATCATACTAAAAACATTGAATATTATGATATAATATTTCTTAGGAAAATTGTGTTTTAAAGCTAAATTAACTTAACAAGACACCCCTTGAAAATTCAGTTAATATTAACGAGCTTGTAGGTGTAAAATATTCATGAGTAATACATATATCATGAGTGCTTGGATGTAGGGAATGTTATGTACCTCGTAGATGCTTATCTTTAGCATTATGGATACGTAACTATAGGTAACCGTTCACGATATTATCATCATGTAATAGATTCACGGCCTCAAAATAACATTGATGTATTCGTGTTCGTACTTAATGAGCAACTAACAATTTGATCTATACGTCTATGCGTTCAATTCATCATACAGACTCGTACCTGTCATTTTTGCCAGCAAAGTAATTTTTATTGTTTCAAAACGGATGCTCAAATTATAATCAGTAACCAATAAGTGCCTACATCCTTTCGAAACTGCAAATGAATTATGCAATACAACGTAAGTATAGTATAGTTATATTTAAAATTAACAATTGTTATAAGTGTGAAAATTTGTACAGAACAAAAAATGTAAAGTGTAAAATTGGGTTGACAAAACGAGAACTCTGCATGGATATAATTAATGTATTTATTCTTTCTAAGGAACTCTGCGAAGATGATTGATGAGATGACAAATGATTTTAATCAAACCAAGTAATGGTGAGATTAGTTATGAATGATGTAACAATTTGAGCCGTTTGTCAATACTGATTTATCTTGAAATATAGAAATTACAAAACCCTCGATACGTAATTAGTAGGTATTTAGTCGCAAAACAGTATTAAAATATTAGGACAAGCCAAAGAAAGTTAGGTCGGTCGGTCCGTTCGGAGGAACTGGATCGTACAATCTCCAACGTCGCCATCGACCGGTTTGACCGGCGCGAATCCTGACTAACGCCACCCATATACTGCTACGCCTTCACGATGAAATCCGTGGTCAGCAAACTGGTATTTTTCGTGTGAAAACACTTTATATAACGTTTCCTACGAAATTGCGCAAATGTTCGCGTTAAATAACAGAGTAAAAGTTGTCGATCTAAATATACTGCCTATCCATCAACGTCCTGAACACTATGAAGAACATAAAAAAGTCGTTCGCCCACGTACGGAGCCGATGTGAAGAATATTGCAAATAATATGTGGGTCTTAAATATTATTTCATTCCTTACTAGTGTGTAATGTAGTATGGTCTGGGCTGCGCTTTATGTAAACAAATTTCTACGATAAGCTTGTATTATATTAATATGCAAGTACTCACGAAGCACGAGTATGCATTACATTTGTTTGAATACGTACGCAAAAACAAGTGCCTTTTCTGTAGTTAGATGAATGTAGAAAATTAAATGTTGACTTTAATTAACACAATACAATAACTCGACATTTAATTATTAAATAGAAGTACAGACTGCGTCTTAAATTACTTTCTCCCCCTTTTAGCTGTTATAATTTACTTTTAATCGGTAATTTCCTCGATGCCATCAAAATGATAGTTATGACGTAACTTAAATCTTACGTTAAAACATCCTCTATTCAGCAAATTCTAATTTCCTTGAAATGTTAATCAGTAATTTCCTCAAATACTTATAATCAAATATAATAAATTATTAGGAATCTTCATAATATTATTAACGTATCTACATTGAATTAAATACCGTGTGTATTTCTAGAACCTTGTCGTCAACCCATTATTGTCGCACTGCTAGGCACGGGTCTTCTCTCTAGAATGAGAGAGTTTTTAGGCCATAGTCCACCGCGCTGGCCAAGTGCGAATTGGTGGACTTCACACACCTCCGACAACTTTTTTTTTTAAAGA
This sequence comes from Spicauda simplicius, assembly GCA_949699795.1. Lineage (NCBI taxonomy): Eukaryota > Metazoa > Arthropoda > Insecta > Lepidoptera > Hesperiidae > Spicauda > Spicauda simplicius. The sequence continues at coordinate 6,992,081 of OX453070.1, read as the reverse complement.
ACTCTCGGGTTTCCTCACGATGTTTTCCTTCACCGAAAAGCAGTGATAATTAATTATAATACGCACATAAGTCAGTGGTGCAGGCCTGGGTTTGAACCTCGGACCTCCCGATTGAGAGGGCAAGTTTCAACCATTAGGCTATCACTGCTCTAGAACCTTACCTGATAAATATTAGAAGTATCAAAGTATTTTTATTTTGTCAAAAGGGTCAACACATATTTTGTTAAAAAAATAGTTTGCAATTATGTTGGTAATAAATAGTAGCACAGACGAGTGTCTTTATGGGTTAGTGCGAACATTACTGTTAACAGTTGTAATAAAATACTATACTAAGTTTACGAAGGCCTTACCCGCGCGGCTATAAAAATCGTAAGCGCTAAGGACGCCATGCGGTGCGTTACTTATCAACCAACGGTAATGGATTCCTATAAAAAAATTTTTAGACCAATCTAATTAACTACAGCCGATGATGAATTACATACTTGTATCGCGTTTTTAGACCTTTATAAAAAAATGTATATACTATTTGTGTGATAACGATATGTCTTGTTATTTTTTGTTTAGAGGTACACCCATAACAAATGTAATTATTATTTTTTGTTATGCACTGACATGCAGTGCTTTGTTCAGATGATGTCGAGTAGAGTGGGTTATGCAACGATACAAAACTACGGTTCCTGTACGACCGATAAATGTGATAGACAACATTATAGGCGGTGTTTCGTTTGGTCGTTTTTTGCCCCACGGATAATAAACGTAAGGCGTTCGGAAACACTCCATAAAACAAGTTCCTAATAAGATTTTTTAATTTCAAGTATTCAGATAAAATCAAATTTTTAATGTTAACGCTTATAAACATTCCAACCCATAAACGCCAATCAAAATGATAAAGTTTCAGGTCGTAACTGTAATGTTCATTTTATGTGTTATTTATTTAGCTACAGCTGGTAAATCTCAGTATTTAAGTAATGCAATAGAGTCACGTGCATTTCAGAAGCCTGCAAAGTGCAAGTACTCATCGTCATATGCCCTAGTTGCTCACATGTTTCAATTCGCGTGCGTTTTAACACTATTTCCCTATATATGCCGTTTACGTATTATTTTCTGAACAATAATTTCACAGCACACTCTCAGCTACGATATATTTTTTCATATTTTGTGGGTTAGCAAAGGTTAACAAAGCTGAATACTGGGCACCCAGACCTAGAACGGGATTCTGCAATAATCATTCTGATACCAGTCTGGTCGGAAATCGAATTTGGAACCCTGCGTATCAGGCTTGTATAGTAGCTGCTACACCTCGAGGGGAATCATTTTATAGACTTCAATCGTTATTTTATAAACGGTAATTTATATGTAAATTTGTAAACGTTTTCGCGTACAATACTGTGTTTACGAACTTGGTAAGTCAAAAGCATACCTATTTATATTCACGTTACTAGTTGCCTCCTGATCATGTGATACGATTACTTTATAATAAGTTTATTCTTGCATATTAATGAAATAGGCGACTCAATTAAATTAAACGGCGGCCAATTATCTAGACTATTTGTATGGAAAATAAGCCATATAATGCTCAAGTGCTGTAATGCTGTTTATTTGTTCAATTGTGTTTTATATTTTGCATTATAGACTTACAATCATAAAAATGTATTTCAATCAGTCGTGTCTAAAATTTCCTTTTAATACGTAATTGAAACGACTCCCATGTAGCGGAGTTATGGGTAATTATTTAATAGTTAATGTTACACAGCTTGCATTTTTAAAATATAAGACTGACTATTTTTAAACCGCGATTCGACGTACCCTTTTCGCTCCCACAGATGATTTCTCCACGACAAAAAAGAAGATTATTATGCACTTACGCCATTTTTTTTCTAAACGTTCGATATGTTTATATCCCACGTGGTGCTTCAGAAATACAATAATTGAATTGTTATTATGAGTCCGTTATTTGTTTGTTCTATAGATTTCAATGAGATGAGATCAAAGTGTGATGTAATTAGCGGTTGGGCCGCATCTTCACGCCTCGGCGGCGACATGCGTGTTTGCTTTCAATCCCGTATACATAATTGATATTGACCGTATGTTATTATATTTCTTTTTTTAAACGCAGTTTGCGTTAAATAATTTGTGTATTAGTAAGTCACTAGCAATTTTTAATTTTATGTGCGTATGGAAGAACACAATATATTTTGTTGTTTTATTGTTTTTATCTAAATACGTCCTTCCTATATCTAAATAATTCCTTCATAGGTCGGTATAATAGACTGAATTTTGTATAACAATATTTGCTTGATTTAGTAGAACCCTTTTAGGTTCGACTATAGAAGCATAACCGCTCTCCGCTGCTGGTCGTACCGACAGCAAGGACCAACCTTTTAGCTAAGGTACCTTTCACCCAAGCTCTCTGTACACTCAATCAGGTACATGAAAAACTAGATGTCAATTCATGTAGCTTTAGTGAATTCGCAAAAGTTGTTTTTAATATTTTATCTTACAATAATATATAGTTATATTTAATAATAATAGAAAATAATGTTAACCTTTTAAAAAAATGAATAATTGTCTACGCTATCGTATTGGGTGCTACCTGTAATGATAGACGTAAGTAATAAAATAACTGTCCCAGCTGTTCTGCTAAATACAAGCTGTGTTGACCGTGATGTCTGATTAAAGCGTGTGGTAAGAGAGACATACCTATCCGTGGTCTTCCAATGCATATGTAGGGTACATATGCTAATCTCCCTGTAATCTCAGGTAAAACTAATCTAATCTGGGGTTGGTTACAAATGAGCGTGGGCGAAAGTGGCCTTTTTCGACCAGGTATCTACTCAGTATGCTTGTTTGCTTATCCCGTAGTAAGTATAGAAAATCTTGTCGGTTTTCAAAGCGATGTTCTTTTTATTTCATTATTCATTAAATATAAATATGCAATAATCTAAGATTTAATCCATAGAAAAAATCCTTAAGAAAATTATATTTATATCTTTATTAAAAGAGTGTTAACGCACTAGCGGTACCTAACACTGTTTAGTATGGCACCAACACCACACCTAATTACGCTTAGACAAGGCACATACCGCTCTTTGATATGCATATTTACGTCCATGTCAATAACAACCGTATACATGTCGCATACCGTAATTTACATAGCCCTATCATGTTACGGCTTTCTCGTTAGCGTGATCAAACAACGCGTAAACAATTTGATGAGCCTGTCAACAAAATTAGCGGCGTAAACATTGACTGAGAAAGCCAATACTAGCGGTATAATTGAAGAAAAAGTAACGGCTTTGTGGTATATTTCGATCTCATACGCTGGAGATGAAGAGTTTTAGTACCGGGCTTAAGGGATTGAAACTTGTTCAATTGTCTGTAATAAAAAATAATTATCACCTGCTTGCAGTAAAAGAAAGTCTCGTGAGGAAACGTACGTTAGTTGAACGTACCTGTGAGCCGGCCCGAGCCTAAATTTTTTCGAGCCGGGTCAGAAACCTGATAGTGGCGAGAGAACTTGATCGGCAAAAAGTAAAAAAAATACTCAAAGTAGTGTCTGGGATGTGACGAAGAAAAAAGAGGAGAGCAAGGAAGGCAATTTGCAGCCTTCCAAGACATTCGGACTTTGATGACCTGTCAAGTTGGCACTGGACAACTGCCCCGATATGACGACCCGCGTGGCGACGCGCATACCGGTCTGACACGCAATGAGATCCGGGTTCGATTCTATCGAGGTATCTGAATGATGAGTTTATATTCTTGTTCTGGGTCTGGGTGTTTTTGTATCCATCTTTGTGTGTTTCCATGGCACCCACGACACAGAAGAAAATCCTACTATGGGCCTATATGTGTAGAAAGCGTTAAAAATATATACTCACTAGATATGAACCTGCCAAAGAGTTTTGTAAATTAAAGTTTCTAAGGGATTCGAAGAAATTTAACAATCTTAATACACTTTGGCAGCGAGGTCAACTATGGTCCAAGCCATTTTAAGGTTAGGGCAATACCCCACAGTACGACACTAAATTGGTTGATGATAAATTGAAAAGTACTTCAAACAGAATGATTAATAGGTGTATTAGGACGTGTACAATTTGTTACCAGCTTAAAAGGGACAGTGATGTAATAATCAGGACGGAACGTGATCTAGTAATTTGGTCGGAAAAATGCTTTTGTTGCTTTTTGTTATTTCATTTACTTACATAATGTATGCAGCAAACGCTATGTTAATTGTATATTTTGTTGACAAACATTATTCTGTAAAAATGCCGTAAACATAACTAATTTTACTTTTTATTTTGGGCATGGTAGGGTACAACAAATTAGAGACGAGAAGGGATTTAGCCTTAGTCACCTATATAATGAACGTATTGAGGGGTAAGACGTGTAATCCGGCCTTACTGAAAGAGTTAGGTTTGAATGTACCGGACAATTACGTGTTGCGACGGCGGCGGCCGCAGTTGTTAGTGGTACCGAACGGACGCACCAATATTCTTGCTAAATCACCCATCACGCGCGCCTTGCACGCTTTAAATAACATAGCAGAATTTATTGATTTGTTTACCTGTCCTCTTAATGAATTTATAAATGCTTCTATGTATGTATTATGCTATAAGTAAATCAATTAATTTTTTATTGTATTGGGACCACACTGCCGCTTTGGGCAAAACTGTAATGGTAGTTGTGTTGGTATGAAATAAATAAATAAATAAATAAATAAATAAATAAATAAATAAATAAATAAATAATTATGTACTCAACAGAAAACTCAATCATTTAGTAGGTCCCAATAAAGTAACCAAAATGATTAGGTACTTATAAATAGTATACGTAATTTGTAGTAGAAGTTTTCGTGGTTCGACTAGGGAAGCACTTCCGCCACACTTATTTCTGCCTAAAAACAGTGTTCCGCCCAGCTCAGTTAGTTTGACGAGTATGGTATGGGTGATATACTTATCCAAGAACGTTAGAGGTAGCAGCGCAGCTGTAGCCTACCCCAAGTAAGTCTGATCTTATCTGTTGTTGACTACTCATCTATGGGTAATAATGGCCACCATCAGGTAGACTGCCTGTTAATTTAATAGTATTAAATAAAATCTTACATAAACAAATGAACGTAATTTTTGTTAGGCCATTTCTTTCCAATTTAAACGATATATCAAGAACAATCTCACGTCTCGTCAACCCATTATTGTCCCACTGCTGGGCACGGGTCTTCTCTCAGAATGAGAGAGTTTAGGCCATAGTCCACCGCGCTGGCCAAGTGCGAATTGGTGGACTTCACACACCTCCGAGAACCATTTTTTTTTTTAAAGAACTCTCGGGTGTGTAGGTTTCCTCACGATGTTTTCCTTCAGATATCAAGAACAATGCTTTCATAAAATTAAATCATAAATTCCCACGCTCTTATAAACTGTTTAAAATTTTTGCTGTAAATAATCTCTTTATGCGCAACAATTAAATGAAGGAGCATAACACTAATAGCGGTCAATGCCCTCGTTCTACTAAGTTTTGCGATAAACACAGTTTCTAGTTTGCTGATTTCATCTCCCCATATTTGTTCTTTTACCATAATGGTTGGTCATTTACCCATCAGTTTTCTCGGCACGTGTCTCCTGTCTGTGCGAGAAGGATTTAGGCCATTTTTACAGATCTTCAAAACATGTCGGTTTCGTTACAATATTTTCCTCTAAAAATCAAATAATCAGAAGTGCGTGCCTGAAAATCGCACACGGGACCTCCAGATTGAAAGAATGAATTACTAACCACGAAGTACCTACTTGTAACATTGCCGTTAGTTTAAATCCTCAAAGTTGTTTTCCTTCGGATTTGCTTTAATTTCTTTACCTATAACAATTAAGTAGTTATTGTGGATTTCGCTGTAATTACTATTAACGTTATTATCTCACTGCTGGGCACGGGTTTTCTCTCAGAGTGTAAGAGTATTAGGGCATAGTCCACCGCGTTAGCCAAGTGCGAATTGGCAGACGAAGTCACGAAGTATTTGACGAATACTTCATGACGAATATTTTATAAAATCATGTAATTTTTTTTATTGACTTTATAGTGACTATTAGCAACCCAAACAAAATCTTTTTTGTTTGGTTATTAATTTTATCTGGTTTTTAAACTAGCGAAACATATCATGTTCGTCCGTTTTCCATTACTTCGCCAAGAAGCTCTAAATCCACAATAATTTATATCCTTATGTTTAAACATAGAATACCTTTAATCTTTAGTATCAGTGAATAAATATTTGTCTTTAAGCGATTGAATATCATAACTGTATACAGATCTAATAACTTTATTATTGCTACATAAACATGGCTTGAGAAATGTAATTGAATGATTTATATTCAGTTTATTAACAACGTATAACATTGCGTTAAAAATTTCGCAGATAAAATCGTTCTCATTTATTCAAATCATATTTTTGGTACATTTCATAACATGGTATAAAAAACTGACATACTTTGATTTAGTTAAATAATCAGTTGTGTCAATCCTTATTACTATAGACTTCCGAGTCATCCTACAGAGTAGGAAAACGTTCTACCTTCAAGAACCATCACAGGTCAATGACCCTAATTCCACCTTTGTTTGTTATTTTCTACCATCATCATATAAGCATCTACAATAACACAATACAACCTCGTAACTGAATGTCTTCGGCCGTAGTATTTTTAAGGCACAATCTATACACTTCAAAAATCTCTTGTACAATTATATATCTTGTGATAAGAACGCTACTGGATCTACAAACGCCTACTTGTGTTTAGTATTAAGTTGACTTGTATTAATTGACCAACATTTATTACAGATACATATCTTTTTAACTGACTTCCAAAAAGGAGGAGGTTATCAATTGGTCTGTATTTTTTTTTTACTTTTTTTTTCACTAGGTCACTAGGTGTCTATTAAATATAGAAAAAATAGTTCTATATGTCTACTTCGACCTTCTTATTCGTTGAGTTTAACGGTAGCATTAAATTTAGCCAGTTATCATAAAACTATTCTTGATAATATTTGTGGAACATTAGAATAATGCAGAATCTTTAAGTACTTAGTGTCATACGATTTCATATAATTTAAAAGTCCTTATTATTGTTATACATTATATTTCTATATAAATTATCTGTATCTTGTTCTTCAATTACAGCTAATATCAATTTATGCGTTAATAAACTAAATTCGAGCCGGTGATATTAGCACATGTGTAATGCAAAGTCATCACGATTCGCATGAGTTTGTCGCCATTGTTCATTCGATACGACAAAGCCGGTGAAAGATGCAAGTATAATGTTTCCTGTACAAAACAATCGTGATATCTTTTTGATAGGTAATCAATTTCCTGGGCCATGAAACGGAATTGATGACAGGTAACGATTATTCCTCGAATTTGATTTATATATAAACAAACTCTGCTCTTTGTCTTTTCTGATAGCAGAAAATATCAGTTAACCTATTTCTTAAATAAATTATTTTTATCTTCACCATTGTCACTAGCTGGTTCAAGAAGCCCACCTGGGAGGAGCCCGATGGGGCAACGCGCTCGGAGGATTCTGGTTGAAGTCGTTTCGAGATCCCGGATCCTCCTCTTTAGCGCCAAGGACAGCCACCGGGGGGTTTTAGTGCGGTAAAAATCCCACATAACCATGCGTCGCTCCCACGGCGTCGGGTACCTTTTGAAGGTTTCCCCCTCGAGAACAAAAAAAAAAAGCTGGTTCGAGAAATATATTTGTAATTTACATTATTTTGTATACCTATACATTTTTTCGTTACGAAGTACCTGCTACAGCTTCATACTTAAGAAATCTTTGCTCTGTCTATCAGGAGACCTAAACTTGACAACAACTAAACTGATTTTTACGGAACTTTCACGCAATGATATTGCGCACGCGCTACGCAATGATATTACTTTCAAGTGACAACGGTTACTTTTTACTAATAAAATGTCTAGAAGGTTGCTCAAAGGTTGAAAAACCTTGCGAAAGAACTTCTATACTATTTTATATTCCATTTCAGAGAAACGCGCGTCATGGTAATAGCAAAATATTAGAAAAATCTTCTGTGTTGTGCAATCTTTACGGTTGTTGAAATAAGTGTTCAGCAAAAATTTTCAACTTATATTGTTCAACACAATAGGTGTTGAACAAATATTCTATATAGGTACTTATTCTAAATAGATTCTAGCGTGACTGTTTCACGCTAGAATCTTGTGTTCCGGTGGAAGGATGTAGTTGCCGGCTCACTTTTATATGAGGCGAACATCTTAGTGTTCAGAAGTAGCAACGCATCTGTGATTGATTTTACGTAGAACCCTTGCTGTGTGGTGTTGAAGAAATATTCTTATAGGTACTTATTCTAAATAGAATCTAGCGTGACACAGTTCTTGTGTCCCGGTGGAAGGATGTAGTTGCCGGCTCACTTTTATATGAGGCGAACATCTTAGTGTTCAGAAGTAGCAACGCATCTGTGATTAACTTTACGTAGAACCCTTGCTGTGTATGAAATTGCTTACATATGGCCATGCCCTGCAGTCGTATTAAGTGAACTGTATGCCCGTTTGCAAACAAGACTTGGCAATCACGTAAACCCGCGACTACAAAATAAAAAAATAATAAACGTTAATAAATAGAAAAAGGAACTAACAATATAACCAGAACGTCATATGCATAAATATTGCAGTGTCACGATAGTTGTCACTAATCGCCTAGGCGTCGCACTGGCGACCTACATATTACAGAAATCAGGTCGCTTGCATAACTGGGGTCTTCTGCATATGGACGCGAACTTTTGTTAGAGAAACCACTTCAATGTAGTACGGGTATTCTTTCGAATTTAAAAATTCTGTTCCAGAAATGACTTGACTCAGATTTTGTGTTAGTAGGTGTTTTGTTTTTGTTGTTGTTATTTTTAGATCTGTGTCAAAATGTTCCTGCTAATAATAGAATTTGTTTTACAAATGTGTAAATAATCATTATGAAGTCAAACGTAATTATTTTTATTTATATAGATAAATTAATAATCTTGTGTCATACAGTTTAACTTTTAATTCCTCTACAATTTCATGTAAACTTTAGAATAAGCTTTATCTTAATTAACTTCATTAATTTAATTCTTTGTTGTTTCAACCTAATGTTTCAAGCTCATTTCTGTAACACCTTTTATTTCTTCTGTGTCAATATTCATAATTTATCATACTTATATTGTTGCTCCCAATTCATCTTATTATATAGTACATATTTGATAATTATTAACCGACTTTATACAGATAGTACTATAACTACAGTAAAAACTACTAATTATGAATATAAATCAGCTACAAATCAAATATTATGAATAAAAAACAAAATTATCACTTTAGTTTTCCCTCCTACACAATCATTTAACGACGACAAATAATTTCATTTCACCAGCCATTATGATGTTTCGTTTTGCTATAAAACCTATAAAATTATACGATAGCTATATGAGAAATAGTTACGTAAGGTGCATTCATTTCTTACAGTGATCACATTTCTGTAGGCGGAATACTTTACTTTAAGTGGGTTATTGTAGTGATGGAAAAACTCAGCTTTTAAGATACACTGAAATAAGTCGCGGGATTTTTATTGACTGACACTCAATTAGTCTTTTAATTCCTGAGACAAAAAACAGCTAAAAATATTTGAGCCTTAGTCATAAGTAATGTCATAAACGACTTTACTGACACTAGAACTCGTTAACGTTTGCTGGGAATGTTTGTTGTTGGTGGATTTAAAACTATGTACCTAATTACAAACACATACTGACTGTCGTAAGAGGCGACTAAAAGGGGCTTCCGGGGTTGCAGACGGCTAGAGTGGGAGCTCGAACCGTTCGGTCAGGCAATCCCGGGAAGGACGGCGGTATGTGTGGTCGCATACCGTCGTAAAACTAGACGGAGCGGTGGGCCCAGCCGCCCATCTGGGAGGAGCCCGATGGGGCAACGCGCTCGAAGGATTCCGGTTGAAGTCGTTTCGAGATCCCGGATTCCTCCTTTTCAGCGCCGAGGACAGTTTTAGTGCGGTAAAAATCCCACATGACCCTGCGTCGCTCCCACGGTGACGGGTACCTTTTGAAGGTTTCCCCCTCGAAAAAAAAAGTACAAACACAATACTTACTTGTGAATTCATATTATTTGGGCTTAAACGCAAATCAGACCCACTTCTTAACACTAAAAGGACTCGACAATATTTCAGAAATGAATCTTGTAAAATTGATTCGAGTATTTTTATAAAATTTAAAAGACAGGTTCTTTCGTCGCTATGTATGTAATCAATAGCAGCATATAAATTATACATTACTTTCCTTGCGTCCAGTTGAAGAGTGAATGCATATCGATTGCATGCTCACGAATGTCATTAATTTTATGAATAAGAATCTTAATGTATTAGATTAGTAGTACGAAATATGAATACATTGACGAGGAAGTGTTTATAGTTTTATTTATTGTGCGTTTTTATGTCGTCTTGGAGTATGATCCTCAGTTGACAAAAGAAACCGGTATCCAGTCAACCTATCAACTGATTGTCCCTATTCCGTTATTAATTTTATCATCGATAGATTTAAAGAATACAAAGAAAATGTTTTGACGTTTTTTTAAACAAAGTCTTGATCATTTTTACCGTCAATACTTAGTTGATATGGACGTCCCGACAAAGATGACTTATAAAATGATCTGAAGAATCTAAAGAAATATTTGTTTTATAAACAAGTAAATAGTATGAGCTTCTTGTTAAATTAATTTATCTTGAATTTACATACACTTAAGTTTAATTTAGTTAATATGTAGGTGTTTTACAAGGTACTATTAGAAGGTCGTCACATAGTTTGTCAAGACAAATATTCTACCGGCAATAAAGTAAGGATTTCAACTTTGAAAAGTAAATTCCTCTATGCCATATTGACTGAGTCAGGGCCAGGTAAATATCGTTGTGAAGCTCTCGAAATAGGTGCTTGTACAAATAAGAACTCGTTATTTAAGTACAAGCTAGCTCGCTAGTTACTTGAGGAACCAATGATTAATTTGGAAGCATATTTGTTTTAGCGTTGTAGGCTTAGATATAAAATAAAATATTATTCTTATCTTTTCGTTAGGAAGCTTCGCAGTCTTAGTACAATTTGTGGACTAGAATATAAAGCGTAAGTACTCCTGGTATAGGGCCAAAACAAATAAAAAACCTAAAAGTTTTTGCATGGCTTAAGCATACATGAAAGGTTATTTTATGCATTTATCAGTAATCATTTAACATTAAACATATAGTACAAAATTATCTCTAGTGTGTAGCTACTAGAGAAAACATATCAATCATTATCGTCATCAATCATTTTAGTAATTATTTTGTAATAGAGCAGTCAGAGCAGAGCAGCGGTACCTACTGGCGATTACGAAAAAATAAAAATAAGCAAGTCACATTTAACTTATTTTTTTGTCGTTGACTTTACACCTCAGCCGGGTAAAGTTACAAATAGATAACATAAATTCTATAGAGAAAAGTTTGCTTTTAACCAAAAATTTTATTAAGCAAAAATATTGATTTTCTCTATTGCACTCAGCTCTTAGAACACTGTCTGAAACGACTACTCAAAGTATTTTTCCAAAAGATTCGCAAACCTAAATAGGCATGTAACGATGCGTCTAAAACATCACCTAACCATAAACGAAAAGCAGTTTACCTTACGCGGCGTTTAAGCAAACGCTATTTCGACTAATTACTATACGACTATGTTACTCATGTGTATATGCAAGGCTTTACTGCAAGTACGTGGTTGCTCAATCCTTAGATCGCTGCCGGCCTGGGTGCAGCAAAGGCCGTATGCTAATGCATTGGTCTCGTCTCGGCGACAAGTGCTTCGTGACTTGCCTCCGATGACACTTTTACTTTCGGTTAGACATGCGTGTGCGCAGTGCTTTCTAATCCCTTGATATTATGGTTTTTGTTAAACATAGAAAGTTGCTTTTTGTTTTTTAATAGGGATCAATACCCCGTGATCAGTATAATTATAATGTTATCAGATTTTAATCAAGTGTAAGCGAATCCAAGAATTTATTAATCAGTGATCGTTTATAGGCAATTGGACTGAAGCTCTTTTTCTCTTTGATTAAATTTATGTAATACCATTTACATACCGTTACACTTAACGTTATCTTAATTAGATTACAAATGTATGTTTTAACATTCATCTTATTTTATTTACAAGATGAAAGTAATTTTAAACGAGATTTTGTCTCTAATCTTGTCCGAGGTCAGATTTTGTAAAATATTGTTAGGGATTTTTGGATTCTTGGGCACTTTTACATTAAAAAAAGATAATGAATTATTATCATCTGATTTTTTTGTAACCTTTTGTATTATACAAATGCTGGGACGCATTAAAATACCCAAATCAATTCATTACATAACATCTCGTTGTTGTCAGTACTTGTCTTGTACTTGATGTCTTGAATGTCGAATATGGACAGTGAAATTCAATTAGCAGTTAAAAGCATGACCGATCGATATGAATATCCGTGTTCCATTCTTTTAACCGATTCATTAGCACAGTATGTACAAAAATAAAAATATTAAAGTTATGTTAAGAAATTGAATAGAAAGAAAGAGAGAGAGAAAACCTTCGTGTTTTAAAATAATATAATAATTTGTCAATATTTTATATGATTTTTAATTTGTTTCAGGTAAGTATTTATTACAAGCCAGACTGCACTGCTGCTAATAATATACGTTATAAAGAACGAGTTAGTAAGTAAAAGATTAAGATAAAAAGAAAAATGTATGGTCAAGAATACGTCATGAATACGGATGTTTATTAGAATGAAAGGCAGTATAATGAGACCTTTTAAACGTTCTCGATCATTAAATTTCTCCCGCGTCATCCAATTAGATGGGATCTAAGCGAGAAAGATGTATTCGAAAAAGAAATAAAAATAAACCGAGAGATTTTCGGGTCATTAATCAGGCGTGTGGCGTCCATTCAAACACCGAAATACCGCTTCCTATAATAAATTAATATAACATAAACAAGACAGAAATGGGAATACGTTGTAGCGCTTCTGAGAAATATTTCTAAACAAAAACTTTAACGCAGCACCGTAGTCGACAAAAAAATTGTAAACAATATGTAATATTTAGCGCCTGTGACTTTACGCCGGTGTTGAAGGTAAGTTTTGTATAAAGGAAGTGGGCAATAAGGTTACTACCTGCCAGCTTCGCACCTGCTTTCCACAAAAATATACACATTAGGCTATTTCGAGTACTACGACGTCTGCTAGCCAATGAACCGTGAATTATTACTGTAACGTCACGCTTAAAAAGCAACGGCACAGGCAGTTAATGTTTTAGAAGGGTTTTATTAGGATTTATGAAGATAGAACTAGATTTAGAAGGCTGAGATGAAAGTAAGATAGGTGCAACCCCACTGCTGTACTTTGCATTATTCCCGAATGTAAGATTGAGAGAACTAAAACTATAGTGTCCTAGATTTCATATAATATCATTCAAAACATGAAGAATTCTCACACGCTGAGATATTTGTCGGATCTTATTGAGGTCGGTCGCGTTCCAATCCGGTGGTAGTGTTTGAAAAAATATTGCTAGGTACTGAAAATTTTGTAAGTGCCGATGTAATCTTGTACTACATAGATAAAGACATTTCATTTCAAGCATATACTTAATTTTGCTTTAGTGGAATTTAATCAATGACATTTATAATTTGCACGTCACCTCGATAAAGCAAAGATGAATGTCTTCTATTCATCCGGACATAAAACGTGGGAGTTTGAGATGGCAAACTACTTCATAACCAGTTCATTGCTAACAAATTCAGAAAAACATAACATCATACTTCAAAAATGAGATAAACTTAAACCGTTCAAAATTTTAGTTACTTTTAGTTATATTTACACAAAAAAAACACTACCAAATATTTTGAATTCTCTCCATAAAAGAAATAAAAAATATAAAAATATTTGAGTTGTTACTCCAAATGCTTCTATTTGCGGTGGCCTCATTCACGCTCTTAGGTTAGTGACATCGCTCGGCGAAATTAAAAAAAAACCTGGACACGTATGCGGGACTGATATAAAATTCTAAATTTGAATCTCCCCCGCCTTTCTTAATAGGATGCCATGTCATTATGTCACTGCGACTTTTTACGACATTTGGGGCAGCGTTGTGTAATTTCAGAAACGATTATGGCTACAAGTGTTAAGCTGTTAATAATATGTGCGTAGAGAGCGGGTTTAAAGATATTAATATGTTAGTTGCAGGTAAAAATTTAGAATGTAGAGCTGTGTAACTAATTAATAATTATTAGATAATTCTTAGTAGTAATAGTGATAGGTAGATTGCGAAAGATACATTTACTGCCTACCAAGAAAATGATGAAACTTAAATTCAGGTTAAGTTGATACTATTCAGATAAGTTAATGTCATGTTTATATGTTATGTGTATAGTTCGGTGCGGGCACTTAATTGTCAAAAATAAGAAATGGTAAATTGTCAGTAACTATAGGAAAACTATAGAAGGAAATAACTAAAGAGAAAAAATAAATATAAAAAACATTCTTCTCAAAATGGATAAACTCGCGATCGGTCAAAGACCTCTTTTAAAGAACGAATCTGAACTCAATTTTGCCTCTCCTCATCCAGTTGAGTACTTCCCGTTGTCCCGAGTGTGCCCATCTATCTTTTGAAGGCAATAAATTATTCAACAAACTGCAATTTTGCACTTTAAAGTATAATCTGGGTGGTACATGCCTACCAAGGTGGCATGATAACGGAGTGTATCATTGATAAGATCGCGCGCTCTCGGCTCGGTGTGACTAATTAAGATTATCTGGACCGAGTAAATGCTTAAGTTGCAAGTATTGGTAATGCGATGTTCGGTCGATATGGCATGCAATCAGCTTTAGAAGATTACTTTAAGAAGAAACGCCACACCGCGTTGTTATCTAGGAATTTATTATACAATACATTATTTACGCGACGGCTTAAACCGGCTTAAAGTGTAATAAGCCTAAAATCTCAACTCACAAAAAATATACTTAAATTGTTGTTAGATAAAGGTTAAAGAAACCGAGCATCTCAGATCAGTGGGTTTAAGCTTCTTTAGACTAATGTTTCAAACTCTTTGAATACTCTCCACATTTTAATGCTTTCGAATTATACGAAAGCGATGAATGTATGAGATAAAAAATGGGATCGGCGACTAAGGCTCTAACGCGACGGATGAATTATTCAACATTTCGTAAAGTGCGAATTGATATGATGATGCGTCGAAGTCCGATAAAAACATTTATTATTCATAAAGAAAAGACAGAAATTGTGAAGAATAATAAAGCTACTTTACACAGGTGTTAGGTAAATCAAAGGACATATTGCAGGAGGATGCTTAGTATTCGAATCTCGTCCTGAGTGTGTATAAGTGATAACATTACTTTTATTTAAATTATCAATTGAAATACATGATTAATAAGCAGTGACCACGCTCAACGGACATATGGCAAAATAAATGAACATAAAACCGAATGGCACCTTTGATAAAATAGTTCCTTAGCATTATGATGGGACATTATGCCTCTTACTTGGGGCTTTATACGACATTTTTATTATTTTTTTCTTCTGTAATTGTTCACTATAATTTATATTAATCCTTTATTTAAACATGAATTAGCACTAGCTTGAATACGTCCTTCGTTATAGCGTAGTATACACTATACCGAGGACTCAACATAGCAGGCAACCCTACTCGTATTGTTACGGGGTTACTGGGGTAAACGGGACAATGCGGTTGTGTTCGTCGGAGCTTGGCGGATCAATATCGCATCCGAGACTCGTACAACAGACAGGTTGAAATATTGTATAGAGGTATGTTGGTGCATCCTTCGATTGCTATTCGTTTTGCCTACGGAAATGGGTAGAATAAATGTAGTAAATGATCAGAGCAGTATGTTGATACAGAACAATAATTACTTGCATACAAAAGATGCTTCAGCAAAGCACCGGATCAGAATAGTGGAACATACTTGAGGCCTTACCAGTACTGGATCACACGGCTTGCAGCTACAGCCAAGATGGACTATTTTATATTATTATTTGTCGTTAATAAAATGTTACTGTCTCATCAGTACACTATGAATTTGAGTGTATGGTCCCAGCTACTCAGACATTTACTAGTGCGCCTGCACAGCTGCTGTATAATCAATATAGTACTTAATCACGTGACAATAACAATGACAATAACCCGTATAAGATAGACGTCTATAAAAACCAAACAACTAAAGAAAAATCTACAGAATATACATGAACTGTCTGTAATTGACTATCTCCTAACTAGTGTCTTCCTCTATCATAGTTGTGTAACATGAAGCATGTTAATCCCACTTAGTCCTAAAGGATAACAATCTATTTAGAAACCTTATGATGGAGTTCATTCTAATTGAGATATTGTATGTAAGAGTTCAGTTACCAGGAAAAATAAAGGAGATGAATTCGGTTCATACTTGAGAGATGTTTCAGTATTTTCAAGGTGGTAGAACCAGTGTAGTTCGACCGGGGAAGTACCACCGCCACACCTATTTCTAGCGTGAAGCATTTCTTGCGTTTCGATAGAAGGGTGTGGTTGCCGGCACACTTTCACATGAGGCGACCATCATAGTCCTCGGACTCCCGAGAACTATGATGGTCGTCACAGATGCGTTGCTACTCAGCAACGCATCTGTGATTGACTTCAGATGGAACCCATGTTCTGTATGAAGTTGATTACAGATGTCCATGGGCGGCAGTGACCACTTACCATCAGGTGGACTGCATGCTCGTTTGCTACTTCAGTCACATAAAAAAAAAAGTTTCATTAATACCCAAAATCACGGACCGTCAAATCAATATCACATCACCAACTATTAGGGGTAATACGTGGAGACATTAGATACAAACGAAACAGGTACATATCGTAACAGCTTGCAGATTAATATCACAATGTATGTGGATACCAAAGAGCTACTCTGAATGATTTTCGCAGATTGATATCATATCTTCTCCAGTTCATTTATAGAAGGATACGAATAAGTAAAGTTTCAATATCAAATACATTTATGTGGTTCCTTATGTAAGGTGATAAATATGTCTGGAGCTTAATATCTAAGAGATATTTTGATCTGTCCTGGTCGACAGAAACAGGACTCATCGTAACAGCTTTACGGACTAATGTCGCAGAATTCCAATGACGTAAAGTCCAAGTGTAAATAGATAAATGTATTGTAAAATATGAATATGTCAAAAACCTAATTATAATGATATCAAAGATTTAAAAAAATAAAAAGGTTATTTATTACAAATATATTTAGGTTTAAAATTAAGATTGACAAATAATAACCAGAAAGGAATTAGTCGTATATTATAAATTTCATTAAAAATAAAAAATATATATATATTTCTATAGGCTTTAATTCAAATGTATTATTTTTGCGGTAATTTTCAACGTCATCCATATGTTTAGCACGCATGCATGTTTAATTAATTGCAAGTATGACTGAAGCACGATACTCATTTACCTCTTCATTCTAGCTTTGCCAGCAAGCTACGTAAATACGAGTCGAGCAATTACTCTATCCTGCAACGTGCATTTTCTATTTATCCCGACGCAACAAAGTGGGATTTTATTTCTAATTATGACTAAGTACATAGACAAACACTGCAGTGAGACTAAAACACATAGAATCAGTATGTAAAAGTTTCTAGCATATAATCAGGTTGATCTTAGATTACTGGGTCTAACACGCTCTACTTACAAACGCCCTTCACTCATCCGTGCATACTACACCTCCGGATTCCTAAACATGATAATTTCTCTACATTGTACCTACTACCGAACTGTTTACAAACGATCGCTGTTTATAAAATTCCATGCCGCTTGCGAACGAAGCTAACAAGAAAAACCAACAAAGTACACAACTGGATAATCCCTATTCTATCCTAAGTCTATTTGCCTGAGAGTACCAAATGCTTTAGTTTTTTTTATTGTTTTGGGACAAATACGGGCAACATGGAGATAGTGTTTTGTATATGAATTCCTCGTCCTATACTGGCTTCAAACGTGTAAAATTGGTTATACTGCTTAAAAGGATTATTTGGCAAAAAATGTCAGTAAAGAGCGCAAAACGCGTCCGTTGCCCGCTGCACGTGCTAACTCCCTTCACCCACGGATGCATCAGTAACTCCTCGTAGCCACGCAATCGTGCACCCCAAGAAGTTTTACCAATCGCCCTCAATAGTAAGCCTTGAAGTAATAAACCACCTAACTAGTATTTTATTACCAAAACAAGTCCAAAACTGTCCAGTTTTTAAATGCGTCATATTATCCATATATGCCGCTTTACCCCTGTCATTTCCCCTGAACATTAATATCTATAAAATTTTGAGAAAAAATTAAAACACATTTTTAATGACGCCTTACAGAACAGTGCCAATTTGATTGAATGTGTTAATTAAATTATTTGCATTAACACAATTTCATCGATTAATGTATGCGTTCAATCTCAAATTACTGTACATTTATAAAGTAAATTGTTTAGATTTCATGCTGGTATGTCAACTAAAAACCTTTTCACCAAAGAGAATCCATACAAAGCGAACTAAACGCTGACAAATAGTGTAAAAGGGACTCGTAGCCTATTAAGTCATCACGAATTTGGCCCTATTCCAAACCAGTAGGGTGACGAAGTTCAACTTCAATCTTACTTCTTGTGAATATTATAAATGCGAAAGTTTGTGTATGATGTATGTATGTGTGTTTATTACTCTTCCACGCAAAAACTACCGGTCGGATTTCGCTAAAATTCGTCACGCAAGCAGTTTAACATCTTTTTTTTATTATCGAGGGGGAATCCTTCAAAAGGTACCCGACGCCTTGGGAGCAACGCCGGGTTATGTGGGATTTTTACCACACTTAAACCCTCCTGGTAGCCATCCTCAGCGCTGCATGGAGGATTCCGGGATCTCCAATGGAACACAACCGGAGTCCTGGATCTACAGGGATGTAGTAAACTACCTAACATTATTAGCTTTTTAATACATTCTTCTAAAGTACTAAGTATATTACATCTACTAATTGTAAAATAATAAAAACTAATTGTTTGAATATTCATTATGCTTATAATATTGTTTTCATATGTATTTGTATATTACCTTAATATTAACTATTTATTTTGAGAATACATTTATTTAAACAGAACATCTGCTTTGATGACTATGTCTTTACAAATGAAACAACAAACAAGCATGTCGTTCACCTAATTGCCTGGTTAAGAACTTTGAGCCAGCACTATTAGTTCTTAATTTCTATATAGTTAATTTCTATTTTTTTCGTATTTCTAAGTAAACTCATAAACTATAAGAGTTATTTCACTACTAAGTAACCTCATATACTCTTTCTTATATTCGTAATACGTCTGCTTTATTTGTAACAGTAATTATTGTTATATATACTACTGTTATCTTAATTAAACCACCAATAGTGTGACCTGCAATTATTTTACTTTGTGCATTTATAATCTGTGATACATTAAAATTTGAACTTCACCCCGTTCCTTATCAGTTCTCTTGGTAACAAAATTAGGTAGGTACTTGATAATAAAATAATTTATAAGTTTATTTTAGTAATGATTTTAAGCAAATACAGATATTAAATTAACCTCTGTTACATTCAAAATCTTTTGATCGATAGAAAAATACATATGCCTTAAATAAATCAGAACTTGTATCAAATGACACAGCAATAACCAACATAAATATAAGATAGATAACTATAATTATAGTAAACAATCACAAACGCTTATAGGACAAAGTTATACGTCTACGAGGTACAGATAAAAAGTAACACTTAACTGTTAGAGAGCCTTATATGTCCATACGTAGAGTGCGACCACTTTGTGTTAGCCGACCGAGGCTTTTACGGCGCAGTGGAATGTCGCAAGGGCTCTCACTGGCCGTAAATATACGTCAGATTTTAGAAGAATGTTACAAAATTAAGAAAAAAATTTTCTTATTATGACAAAAAAATCTTAATAATTAAGAAAAAAAATCTTTAAGTTTTTTGCTTAGTAAAGAAGTCGCAGTCATAAAAATTGTCACTAAAAATTACATAATACACAAAGAATCACGCAACTTATTATATTGTATGTATATAAGGTAGATATATAAACGACTTGATCATTCTATCTATTTAACATTTTTTATTGTCAAAAATCAAAGACGGAAAAATATCTTTAATATTAAAATCAATGCCTTCAATTAAAATGAATATATATGGTTTCAAGCTTCCCTGATAAGGGATTTTTCCGTATCCGAAAAAATGCGGAAAAATGTATATTTAAAAAAAAAATACAACCTAAATTTATATTATTTATATTTGTAAGTTTTTTGCTTTATTTAACTCTGTCATTTTATACTTACATGTCTCTTATTCTAATGAATGCATGTTTCTATGCGAATAAAACTAAAGTTTTGAAGATACTGACAACCCTACCTGAAGCCCCGAATCCAGTCTTGTAGGATTCTCGGAACACAAAGCACTGAGAATGAGAATCCGAGTTTAAGTTAATAAGGAAGATTCAGCCGAATTTTTTTGTATAAGCCAACTTTCTTTTGAACATTAAAACCTCTTCTAATCTTGTAGTCTCATTGCGCCTTGAAAAAGCGTAGTGAATTAAGTTTTATTCAATTTAGGTTTTTAGGCACGCATAGCTGTTCGTTTATTTTGAAAGTAATTGAAAGCGAAATTTCTACGGTTTGAATTTATGTTTTTTAAGTGTTTGTAAGATGCAATTGTAAAGTTTCATTGATCGGATACGAATTTAAATATATCAATGACTTTGTAAATTAATTCGCTAGATTGTATAGACTACACTAGATATAATGTTATAATTTTTCATAACATGCGGTGCGTGATGAAGCGGTCATGGAGACCGCTCCTTCATCCATCGTCTCGTCAGTCTCGTCAGTTGGCACGAGTTTGATCAGTTTCTATATCGACGACCCGCGTGGCGCAGCGGTTACCATACCGGTCTGACGCGCAATGGGTCCCGGGTTCGATTCCCGGCCAAACAGGTATCTGAATGATGAGTTTAGATTCTTGTTCTGGGTCTGGGTGCTTGTGTGTTCGTCTTGTGTGTGTCCATGGTACCCACGACACAGGAGAAAATCCTACTGTGGGGCTATGAGTGTAGAAAGCGTGTGTGTGTATATGTGATGTATTTAACTATTTACTTTTTCACTTATAGGTTTATTGATGTTTATTTTCATATAAGTGTCCCGACACTAGAAAAATATTAGCGGGAATGAGTGTCGAAAGCGTATCCGATATTATTTTATGATTACGCCTATCAATTCACACTAATGTAGGACTGTATGCTCACTGGTTCAGCTTTGCTTGCAGTTTGAATCAAGTTATTTACTAATTGGCTGCAAAAGCATAATGCGCAATGTACGTTGGGCAAATTCCCCATAAAATTCTTCAGGATTATAAAATTATACTGAAATAAATGATTTTTTTCCTATACTGTTTATGGTACAAAAAATATTAGTACTTATATATATTTCAATAATATATTCTGAGTTTTGCTATGTAATCCAATTAGCAGTAAAGCAATACAATTAACTTATCAGTAAATCAGGTGTTGAATGAGAAATGGATGCTCTTCACGCGAGGCTTATAAAACATCTGTACAACTTTCACCGAATACTTTTTTGACACTGACCATTTTTGAACAATTTTATAAAATTGTTATTAATAAATAATTCCTGGTCACATACGATATAGGTATGTCTAAGTATCTTCGTATTGCGTAGTAAGATTGTGGTGAATCAATTGTTATAATTATAAGGACGTATATGCAATGCCAAGCCGATTTCTGTGCATACAACAAGAGATAGACAAGGATCACAGATCAGCAGAATACTTGCAATGCTTTAGCAAGATTTACAAATACACAAATTATAGTGCATATTGTTATAAGGAGAGGAGAGTGGGTACCGTACAACCAC
This sequence comes from Spicauda simplicius, assembly GCA_949699795.1. Classification (NCBI taxonomy): domain Eukaryota; kingdom Metazoa; phylum Arthropoda; class Insecta; order Lepidoptera; family Hesperiidae; genus Spicauda; species Spicauda simplicius. The sequence goes on along the minus strand of OX453070.1, from coordinate 6,970,017 downwards.
TTTTCGCTTCATTACCGATAGTTTTATTATTACGCTAGACACCTAATTAACCGACTTCTTAAACAGTATTTTTATGTAGTTTGTATTTTAAACTATGTAAATAATCTTATCACTGTACAGAAAGGTCAGATGTTAAAACAAATACGTGAAAATGGCACAATGGACCCTACTTTTAGGACACTTGTGTGTAAAAATCCCTCTCATCGTCCACTCATTATTGTCCCAATGCTGGGCAGAGGTATTCTCTCAGAATGAGAGAGTTTCTAGGCCACAGTCCTCCGCGCTGGCCAAGTGCGAATTGGTGGACTTCACACACCTCCGAGATTTTTTTTTTAATGAACTCTCGGGTGTGTAGGTTTTCTCACGATGTTTTCCTTCACCGAAAAGCAGTGATAATTAATTAATATTACACACATAATTTCAGAAAAATTAGTGGTGGCGTGCCTGGGTTTGAAGCTTGGAACTCCCGATCGAGAGGGCAACTTTAGGGCAATCATTAGGCTATCACTGCTCTATATATGTAGTTACAATACATAGACAGTTGAAATTTACTATGTTACTATGTATCAACCTAAAAAGATGAAACAAGCGTAATGGCTCCTGCAAAAACTTTTCTTAAACGACCAGAAAAATACATCTAGAAGTTATGGATGGATGTTCCATTATACTGTACTATTTCAACACAATTTACATTCTAGAATTCTTGAATACTTAAATGACGGATGAGTGATACAGTTAAAGGCGATCAAATTTCTTCGTGACCGTTCATTCAATGCGATTGTTATGATGACCAAGGCATTTCTATTGTTTTTCTTGAAATTACATAACACTTTATAGTTCTTGTGAAAGATAATTAAGATAATGCGTTTTGTTCGTGGTTCCAATGGTGCATTATTTACACATTCTTTATTCCGATCGCTTTATAGCTTATTGTATTTGCTAAAGTCGTTTTTCTTCGGATTTCAAAGAAACATATTACCTACGGTACGTAAAGTTACAGTTATCATAATACATCCTTTGTTTACTTTTATTTATTTAATTAAATTGTACACATTTTGAGTCGTCGAAGGCATACAATAAAATGTACCTACAATTCGAAATCATAAAAGTACCTAGTACCTTCCTGCATTTTAACTTATAATAAGTACCTAGTTATATTTTAGTATGCATACCTACTTGTCCACCAATTCGCACTTGGCCAGCGCGGTGGATTAGGGCCTATAACTCTTTCATTCTGAGAGAAGACCCGTGCCCAGCAGTGGGCCAATAATGGGTTGATGCGATGCATACCTACTACTTAATACTTACAATAACCGAATCTGATGCTCGAGATGATGCCATAATACCTTAAGATTAATTGACCGATACATCGAGAGAATCGGCTTCAAAGTAATATTTTAAGCTTTGGTGCAGCTCTATATCAAAGTCAGGCTTAAGGAGCATTAAGCCACAAATTTTGAAAAATGGTAGACGCCATCGTGATTCTACTTTAGCTCCTTATGAGTATCATCATTTGCGACCGACCATCATCATAAATGATATTCATACTAGCTTGCTTACTCTATTGTTAAAGAAATCATTATATACGTATTATGTACAAATGAAGGTGGTAGAACCATTGTAGTTCGACCGGGGAAGTACCACCGCGACACCTATTTCCAACATGAAGCATTTCTTACGTTTTGATGGAGAGTTGTGGTTGCCGGCACACTTATATGAGGCGACCACCATAGTCCTCGGGAGTAGCAACGCATCTGTGATTGACTTCAGATGGAACCCATTTTCCGTATGAAGTTGATTACAGATGTCCATGGGCGGCGGTGACCACTTATCATCAGGTGGACATCAGTCAGATAAAAAAAACAATATGAATTATATTCATACTGGCTTCCTATTCCTAGAAATCATTATATACGTATTTGTTACATAACGTTAATAATTAAAACAGTAACACAAATTACGAACATGCTTTCTTCTACAAATCAAACAGGTAATGTATGTACGTGAATAAACAATCTTGGAGCACCGTGGAGGTCGAGTTCGTTAGTTCCTCATCCCACACACAACCAACACATGTTTAAATTGGGCATAACATCAGATCATGTTATGCCAATCGCGAGGTGAAAAATTGCACACTTAGAAACGTTCCATGTGGTGTCATTCTTGACTACCTCTCTTCTAGTAAACGTTGTAGGCGATTAAGAGAAAAAAAATTGTGAGCTGTTGATTTCATAAAAAATACCATAAAATATAACTACTATGAATATTCTGATACTACATACAAGGAGATCACACTTTTTGCATACTAACTAGCTGCTTATAGCGTCGATACCTATAATATATATTTTCTGCTTAAAAACTAATATGCCTATGTAACAGCCGCATTAAGGTTGTCGGAAAGAGATCGCTATTTAGGTGATAAGACCGCCTCTTGTACCTTACATTATGCGTCTTTTATTTTTGTTCTATGCTGATTTTTGGTGTACAATAAAGATGTTTTGTATTGTATTGTAACACTACGTCATAATACGTAGTAGGTACTTTACTTTTATGTAATTACTTTTATGCCTATTATAGAACAGTTCTCGTTGAAACTTGCCTTACGGCGCTAAAACTCCTTACGTGCCCTACCCGACTTGCCCGTAAAAAGTCATTTTCCAAGAATTTCTGATAAAGCCTGAAGAAGTTAAAAGCTAATGGCAATAGCTTTCAACTCCTTCACGCTTCAGGCTAGGTTATTGTACCGCAAGAGCTCACTTTAGCTAACTTTGGCATAACTTACAAACACAAAACCACGTAGAGTTCGTCGAACTATTCCGATCAGGCGCTAATACTTGTGAACGCGATGTATAACTGCATTTAACTGATTATTCTAGTAAAGTTAGGTACATATTAATATATGTTGGTATCTAAAATTACGAAAAGAAATTCTATTACTTACTCATTTATAATACGAATCATTAACCGCCGCAATACTTACATTAAATTAACGGTTAGCTGTTCATGTTGGAAGAATACAGTAAAGCGGGTTTACTTTTTGAGCTGTTTTCTTATTTTTGTCCAATTCAACATTTTCATCTAACTACGATCTAAATATTCATAGGGAACAGTAAACATTTAACATGATCATTTGCTACCTTTATTACATAAAGAAACATAAATAAAGTACCGAATCATTAAAGAGTATGTTCTGTCGTAAAGTAAGTGAAACGAGCCGTGAAATAGACAAATAGGCATCAATTGCGTAGTGAAAACGATGCCTTATCTAGGTTTAAAAGGATTATGTAATCCATCGCCACCCATTAGTTTCCAGGTGATTGTTTCAGTCTAATATACGATAACTTAATAACAAAGATAACAATGCGACAGGCAATTCCGTATGAAACCATGTCGTGCTAAGATTGTGGTAGGTACACATTATACTTATTATATGTTGAATATTTGATTTATATATGATTGATTAAGAAAGGATAGGATCGTGACATGTGTTTCGACTTCGCACATCGAACGACTAAATTTGAAATCTCAGGAACTCGTCTCGAGAAATCTTTACTTTAACCGATGCGAGGAAAACTAGGTACATTTCTATAAAGCTTCATAGTATGCGAAGTCTGTGGTAAATTATGACCGGAACGTTTTCTTTTATCACAGAAGAACCTTGCTTAGAAGTCGTACAATAAGTTAGACATAATGAGGCATTTAGTAATCTGGAAAATCGCGGGACCTAAACCTTAGTATAATCCAAAGCCTGATTAGATAATAGTAAGCGCAACGAACAAATAGAGGCCTCGTCTAAACACTAACAAGATAATGATGAATCAAAGGTATTCTATTATCCAATTTATGTAAAGCAGAGCAATAGTAAAGTACCTATAACAATTAGGTAATTGACGGCAAAATGTATATTCCAGATGTTGTCTCTTTTCTTAATGTACCTAGTACTTAACTGCATACTAGAAACATGTAAATATACAAAAATACCAGTATGATTACTCAATGTATATAAAGTAAACATTTAAGCAAACGGCCATTAACTAAAGGTTAAGAAAACACTTGTATCTGCGTTTCATTTCACATAATTTGCCACATCGAAAGGTACACAGTAAACATTACGCACCATGTCGAAAACATTACGAAAGTATCATTCATGGTTACTTTTATCGAAAGATACAAATGCGATGAATATTCTCCGTTGTAACATTAAATAATGTAACTGACAATGTTGCCATTCGAAAACACGGACTAAGCAGAATCGCCTAACATTTTCATAATTTAAATTTGTGGACTTTCTCTAGAAAGAGCGGACATGATCATTTGTTAACTATTACTATCTAAAACATCACCATTTTGTAAATTAATAATAATGCCATAATTGAGAAGTCGAAGTCAACATATTCGGAAAGGGTGGAAGCTGATGATTTCCCGCGATCAATACCTACTATCACATTATTTTGTTTAAAATTTTATTATTGTTTTAAATTCGTAGATACAAAAAGAAATTCGTATTCCATCTCTTGGTTCCATCCATCCATCCAAAACAGGGTTGTGACAGACATTTATAAATGTATTGATCGGCGTCCATTTGGGTTTTCCCACACGAAAACGACGGAAGCGCTCGGCACTGAAGTTGATTCAAAGCTTAAACAAAGATTTTTTAATAGAAATTGTTTACAGATCTCACTGTACAACACAATATCACTATTTGAAGATCTCTCCGTCGTATTTGCATTAAAAGATCTCTGGGGTTAATCCCAAGTGCCCATGAGGCAATAGGCGTATGCCACCGGGTAGCCTGCAAGCACGTTTGCTACTTCTATTATGTAAAAAAACTATAATTGCTATAAAAAAATATCCATGTGTAGTTCAGATTTCTCTTGTTAATAAATTTTAGAGGCTCCAATGTAATCAAACTATAGGGAGATTTATGTTCACTTCATTAAGTACCTACCTATGTTGAAACCGGTCTTCCGCCTCATACCCACACCGGTTGCAGACATTTCTCATATCACGTCCTTTAATACAAAACGCTTAATCAGTATCGGTTGGTAACGGTCCCATAGAGCCGAACCTTACTATAAGTGTCGCCGCACAAGGGCCACCGGCCAAAACCACAAAACGCCGCCGTTGACATATTTCTTGTAGTGTCTCATTTTGTATGGACTAACTGCTCACGGTGAACGCTTCTAGCTTCTAGTAGCGGCGTTTATAGCCGCCGCGAGTGGCCCGTGTGCGGCGACACTAACGGTGTCCATTGACGCGCTGCCATATCGGTTTAGGTTACGCAGTTTCTCTGCGCATTTGGGGACAGTGGGCTATCCATTTTAGCGGACAACCACGCATCGTGATCCACTTTACGCACACAATGTACGTACATATCTGTATTTAGTCTGTGGGTCAAACGGAAAAGAACGAGCGAACATTACAGCTTGAAAATCCAAATAAAACAAAACATCTGAAGATGCTCCTATAGGCAGGCTTTTGGATTTTAATGTGGTCACTCAAATTCCTCTTTTCATCCATTTATTTCTTATAAAATGGAAAATTTGACAAATTTTAGCTCTGGATAAAACTACAAAAACAACGAGTTCAGTTTAGTGCCCAACACTTTAGACATGGTTGTATTTCGTCCGCATTCGTCAACACATGTTACCAAAAACACCAACAACCTCGTTTATATATAAAAGGAAAATCGAGCGTTTTGTGAAAACAACAATACCAAATTGGTATAAGCGATCATAGACATTACCGTAAAAGGTCTACTGGCTATGTAGGTTTAGTGTTTTGCACACAATAGACAATTTTATAAGCAATCCCTGTCTGCTTAGGGAAACGGTTTTCATAATACGGTTCGTTTTATCGACGGATTTTTATATAAAAAGCTATATTATTATTCCCAGTTATGTTGAATAACTAAATAAGGTAAACTTACCTAATTGTCAATATTATAAATCTACGAGTTTTGACAATAACATTTTTAATTAAGAATACTTTTCTTACCAGATTTGATTCAGAATTTGAAAACGTATCTCATGTTTTCAAATTGTGAAAAGAGTAACAATATATTTGCAGTAAAAATAACTGTAGTAGAGTAGTTAGAAATAACTATAATAACAACAGAACGTTATGATATAAAACGACTAGCTACAGATCATCTTTCCTAACAATAGTACACAAACGAAGCTACTAGCACAATGAAATTTAATAACTTATCATTTATCTTTCAAGTGCCGATCATTTGCTGCGCATTAAAGCAATCTGATACCAAGCCTCGCAAGTGTTCGGTGTTCATGTCAAGAATTCTTTTATTAACATCAATGTAAACCAGTTTCGTTGAAGCTCCAAGAGGGAACTTCGTGCAATTTTCAATGTAAAACACGCCAAAAACTTGTTCCGTGACTTTCTTCGTTATGCAAGAGTATTACCATAATATTATATGTTTATTATGTATATTATTTTAAAGGGATTGTAACATATAGGCGACTGGCGTTTTGGTAATATTCATTTAATAATTGTCTTTCAGTTGCTGTAATTATAAATAATCAGATGCGAATTTATCGATATGTACTGTGCAAAAAGTGGTCATGACATATTGAAAGTAAATTTATTTAATTTTAACAAAATGCTTATCAATTAAATGTATCGTGCTGAACAAATCATACAATTGAAAGTAGTTTAAATAATAACCGTTTGTATTTAATGTTTTTATCATTTTAGTTATATGCACATTAATAAAAGTAAAAAAAATATAAGTAACTATTGGATGAATTAACTATTATATCAAAACGAAAGAAAGAATTAGGTACTACTCATAAAATCTGCAAAGAATTTTCAGCGAGGAAGTTCTATTCTCATAAACCTTGAACTTTGGAGCCAAATGCCAACTTATGGTATGAAAAAATACAGAATCTACGCGACCATATGGCGAGTGTGACGCAACACACTAACGACACCACCAGACCTCATGTTATTGAGATTATTTTGTCATGACCTGTTTTATGTCGGGAGATATCTGCTGTTGTTTACCAGAACACCTACACCTGATCGATATATTAGCAACTCTTGTTTAATTTTTCTGATATTGATTGATCGCGAAGGTCTGGTCGTGTCTAAAAATACTATTATTATCATCATTATTGTATATTTTGGTTGGCTATAATTTAATCGGAATACAATAGATGACTGAAGATATACTTCATCATTTTAATTAAGTACATTGTAAAAGTATACCACTAATTCGCACTTGGCCAGCGCGGTGGACTATGGCCTAAAACTCTCATTCTGAGAGGAGACCCGTGCCCAGCAGTGGGACAATACTGAATTGGAATATTTTTTCATACAACACGTGAAATACTATACCTATTTGTACATGTGAAACCTAGTTAGCAATTAGATATTTAATAAAAAAGTAAAAATGTTTGTCCTAATAACTTTTAGAACTAACTGATTACTTCACATCGATCTGTACGGCCATCATGGGGATATAATATAAGACGATACAAGTGTCGCTTTCAGACAAATCACAACGACTTTCTCAGAGCGAGTTAAGAAGGTCATTATAATTTATCATAGTGCCCACCATCAATTAGCTATCAATAAGTAGCCATTTATTTATCAAGCGTTGCTTTACAAATCGGTCGTCTATCAACACCCACGAGAAGCTTCATATATAATTGCCTGAGTTTTTGTTAAACAAGTCGGCCTTGCATATATTATACTCGCAAGACGATGTTATTTTACTAAACAAAATTAACTCAATGGTTTAAATAGGAATTATTAGGGATTACAAATTAATATAAACCAAAACTTGGTACGTAAGAATAAAAATTAGAAATCAGTTGTACCGTACATGTCGTTGTAATCAGACATCAATACTATAAATTGATTAAAAGATGACTGGTTACTTTGTACGTGTAGGTATCCCTTCATAAATTACAACCTAGTAGCTTACTGGTAGAATTCTAGAAATATATGGTACAAAACTAACTTCGACGAGCCACGCGAGCCCATTGCTTAACCAGGTCATGTCAATTGCAAAGAGGCTGATCCTCCGAGACATGCTAACGCTGACAATTAATTACAAAGACATTAAATACAAAGTGGCATATTTTGAAAAGGTACCTGTAATTAAGTTTTCTTTTTTAGTTTTTTCTCACTCCCTCCCTCACGCCCTCTATGAACAGTTATCAAATAGACCGTGATTTGTCATCCTATATTAGCTCCAGTAATAGGTTCACCCTCGTCAAAACTTTTTTGTTGATCACTCTTTCAATTCTTAGTAGTACGATACTTGTTAAGCGCCAGACATTTGACCAAAAAGGCTTATTAATCTGATTAAAATTATAAGTTAACTGAAAAATGTTATGAAAACTATGTATTTAATTCTTACATATTTTAAATTTCCGTAAAGACATTTGCATTGTAATATTCCATAAATTTCCTATAAATTTCAAACTGATGATGACTCAAAATTCTGAATAAAGATTTGTCGATACTTTCTAATAGGTAATTCTCAACTGCCAAGATTAAAGTTACGACCATACTATAATCATAAATGCAAACAAACGAAACAGTACAAAGTAGTACAATTAACACAAGTCCCACTTTTATTTTGAGTTGGACGACACTGCGAGTTTAGCATTACGAAATGCCTTAATGTGTGAAACAATAACTTCATCTCCAGACGCCGTGATCTCAAGCTTCTATCAAATTACTGTTTAGTGGTCTTCCTCTCAACAGCATTCCATAAATTCTCCCTTCTAATCAGACTGCACGGGCATATACGCGGTAATGTGAAGTGACACATTCCTCAATTGAGCCGTGACGCGCCGCGGTCTCAAATTGGCGCCAATTTGTGTCTCCGGCTGACTCACGGGCATTCGCTTCGCTTGCATACGTGCGGTGTGTGGAGAATGAAATGTTTATTTACCATTTTTTCCCATGACCAGTAATAGTACTATCAACTACTTTCTGAAGGTTCATGTTCTTGCGAATCCTAAAGGTGATATCGTTCATGAACTATTGATATCGCGCACATTTTATGGGAAGCAGAATATTGAGAGAACATTTACATCTATGTCCAAACTTCTCCGTTACCAAACGTGATGATACCATCGGTAGTGACATAGTCCATAAACAATCAAATTACGAGGAGTTTAGTACTCATTAAGGGCAATAAAAACACATGAACACATTGTAGCAATAAATTCAATTTAACACATATGCTAGTAATTAAGATTGATAAATTGTGTTTTGTTTCATGGTTTTATCTTAAGATAGTAATCAATTTTAATATCCACGATAAAATTGTTAAAGATAATAAAAAGATCAAAATACTAATGAAGGCAACGATGACAATACCCTCTTTGAAGATTATTATATAACTATTACAAGTTTATAAGACATAGAAATAGCAGACTCTGTATCCATCAACATTTATGTCGAGAAAATCAACTAGGTACTCCAATCAAACACGTGAGATGAAGATGAACAAAAACCAGTGCTACGTTCCATCGACCTTGCGTGCAAATTGGAATGATTGACGCAACGAGCTCTTCCCAGCGCAGGAAGTATACTTGGTAGAAATGAAAATTATTGTAATCACAGGCGTCACTTCAATTTACAAGGGCGGACAAGGCCAGGAATTCACGGACCTTGATTACGTAATGTAATTACATATCTAGTAGTACATTACTTTAGAAAACCGCACTTTTAAATCAGCAACTGTGTTTGACTGAATGCAACTCTACGAAGATTTTGATTAATATGCATAAAGCAAAGTATTTGTAGATGAAACAATATTTAGTGTTATGACTAGACATAACAAACTTTAAATATTAGATAAATTTAGTAGCTACACCCGTCCTCATAAATAGTTCTTAAAATCAGGATATATTTTTTTTATCAGACTGAAGTAGCAAACGAGCATGCTCTCCACCTGATGGTAAGTGATCACTGCCGCCCATGGACATCTGTAATCAACGACATACAGAACATGGGTTCCATCTGAAGTCAATCACAATATGCGTTGCTACTCCCGAGGACTATGATGATCGCATCATGTGAAAGTGTGCCGGCAACCACACCCTATCGAAACGCAAGAAATGCTTCACGCTAGAAATTGATGTGGCGGTGGTACTTCCCTGGTCGAACTAGAGGTACTGGTTCTACCACCTTGAAAACTAATCTTGAAAAATAACATATCCTTGTATTATCCTTAACTAATAACTAACATGAAGTCAGTGCGAATAGTTTCATACCAAATCAATGTGTGAAGTATATAAGATATCTTATGACATCGTTTGTCTGTACGCTACTTTATCATAATCATTCCTTTTATGAGTAGATAAATAAAATTTAATATATATAACTATGAAGCACATTGTGAGAAAGTTTATCATACGATTGGTTGGTCGTTGGCTGATGCTTAAAAGGAGTATAGTTCTCAGATGAGACAATACCTAAAGGTGAGATAATAAAGGAAGATTACTTCAGTCTATAATATATATAGAATAATCTATAGACTTTAAGTCACGTTAAAGGAAAAAAAATGCTGACATGTTCATGGTGTACTATACAGAAAAGTATGTAGTTATAATATAATATAATATTAAAAGCTTTTGTTAGATCCAAAAGCGGAATTGCCTGTGGGCAAGCACATTCTCGTTTACGTCCTATTGACTACACATTCATGTATTATAATTATATCAAAAATACAAATATTTCTGTAACTGATAGATCTCTCGTCAACCCATTATTGTCCCACTGCTGGGCACGGGTCTTCTCTCAGAATGAGAGGGTTTAGGCCATGGTCCACCGCGCTGGCCAAGTGCGAATTGGTGAATTTCACACACCTCCGAGAACTTTTTTTTTTTAAAGAACTCTCGGGTGTGTAAGTTTCCTCACGATGTTTTTCCTTCACCGAAAAGCAGTGATTATTAATTTCTAATACGCACATGAATCAGTGGTGCGTGCCTGGCTTTGAACCTCGGATCGAACCTCCGATCGAGAGGACAAGTTTTAACCATTAGGCTATCACTGCTCACTGATAGATAAGTGATGCTTAAAGTCGTAAAAAATATACAAAAGTAAATTACACTTATCTTCTTTACAACCCTTTATTAATTGTAATGGCTTTATCAAATTGATGCCTAACATGTTTACAAGTGATTACATCGTAAAATTTACGCAATGAAGCAGGTTTTATAAAAAGTAGTTGATACTTACCACATAACTTGTCTTTAATCGCATTAAAAGCTCCTTGTAATAAGATTACCATTTTAATTATGGTTGGCGATATTTTTTCTTTCTTGACCCAGAAGCAGTTTTATTATTCCGTAAGCTCGTAAAATATGTTGTTTATTTAAATTATGCAATGGTCCATGTGATGCAATGGTAACAAAATGTGAAAAATGGATTTTTTTAATGCTTGTTAGGCAATATTATATTATGTGTCGTATAAGAAACAGAAACTACTCGTAAAGGACTAAAAATACATATTATTTTGTAAGAGTTTTTAAATGATCGTCACTGAATACATAAAACAAAATTACAAATAAACATAAAAACATAACATTCAATTGATGTTTTTTGTAATACTATAATTTCGAATTTAATTATTTTATAATATTATGCCATGCCATGCCCAGTATTTCTAAATATTATTTTACGAAGGTCTTAATTTTAGCTTAGTTTTAATATTGGTATCACAGCCATTACCAGATCTGATAAACAAGTTCAAGGCCGGTTATTCATCTATTTTTTAGTTCTCTATTAAATGCTAATTAGACACATTTGGTACATTGCCACCCTAGCTAAAAATATCTACCTTAATTGTTGTATAATTCATTTGTTTGTTTGTTGGTTGATTGAATGTTGCTTTTTAGTTTAGTCTTATTTGATTTTTGGACATCGGTAGCAATCGAAGTTCATCGGTAACAATTACTTTTGCGAAACTAATTTAAGTCTATGCTAAAAATTCAAGTGGTACATCAGAAACTTAACAATGACATCTTTTATTTGTTACAGAATGTGGTGGACAATCACGGGCAATTTCGGGAACATCCTCCCGATCGACTGGACCAAGTCCTTCTCGCGCAAGATGCACATTCCCACGCTCAATCTCAGTGACAAGAAGGTACAAGCATTTTTTTAATCTAGGGACTGTTACACAGATATAAAGGTAAAGATATAAAAAAACATAAAATAAAATAAAATGTTCTTTACACATTACAATTATTACACAAGCAAAGACAAAACCAAAAATCCCATCCAGAACAGAAATGTAAATCCATCATTTAGGTACTCGTCTAGCCAAAGGTTGAACCCGCAACCTTTGCCTTTCAGATCGGTATAGGTTCACCACGCGGGCTGCCAAGTATCTTTAACGAGAATTGAAAAATATACTTTATAATAAAAACATTAATTAAAATTATCTAAAAACATTACTGAAATGAGCGGAAATTATTATCTAGAAAAATAACAACATTTTCATATCCGGTATGTTATACGGATATGTTTTTTCTTGCGCATAAACTACAAAATATATTAAAAATTTATAATTATAAATAATAAATAGTTATCTTCAAAATGTTTAGCGTATTTCGATATTATTATTAAAATTATTTGCTTTCCTAAAATTAGAAATCACTTGCGTAACGCAAGTAATATTTTTTACCGGGATTTACTCGGTTAATCCACTGTCCTATACATTCCAGTGATGTGGGTACAAAAATTCAAGGTTAATGTCAATTGTTCTCAATTACACTAAACCATACGAGTATTAAACCTACTTATAAATAGCTACAACGCAACTAATTCCAAAGCAGTAAACATGTTCTCTGAACAGATAAAACTCGAAATGATTCATTGCTCAGCACTACAGTGTTCTTATTTTATATATAGTTTAAGGTCACTCATAATATTGTTGTACGTTGCTCCAGATCTTCGACACGTCCCGTCTTATTTTCAAACCATTATACAAAAACAATCTTTACGTAACGTCTAACTTTCATATGAATATAACCCGGTATTTACGTTACGGTTTAATTTTACATGATGCATTCGTCTTAACACTCGGGAGTAGAAACGCATCTGCAATTGACTTAGGTACTTCAGATGTCCATGGATGGCGGTGACCACTTAACATTTAGTGGACTGCATACTAACATCAATCCACTGCGGTTACCAACGTGCAAGCCAGGCGCGGTGGCTATTGGCAAAAACCGTCATTAAGGGAAGCTTATATTCAGCAGTGGATCAAAAAACGCGGATGAATGGTCTGTAGAAATTAGTAGAACCTTTCATGCTTCAACTCTACCTACACCTATTACTTATTCTTGAATGCCATCAAGCCCTGCTGTATCCTAAGAAAAGTTTTGTAAGGGTTATTAGTCTTTAAGTTGACCGTTGACTGTTAGTCTGCTCTTGGACAGTGATCACTGATACTGTCGGGTCGAGCTAGTTCATTAGCTATAAAGTCTATAAGCACATATAACACAACATAACTAGATTAAGTAACGTCATTATATAATTTCAAGTATACTTTTATATAAAAACAAGTGTAATTATTTCAATTTTATAATTGTATTTTATTTGCGAAGCTAACATGCACTTCATCTAATGATCGTATCATTAATTGAGTAGTACCTAATAAGTAATAACAACTCAAGGCCAAATGGAACGAGTCTTATCTGAAATATCTGAACTCAATAAAATCTTTGAAAAATATAAACTTCTCAACTTAATAATATTATGTGATTTTTTATAGACGAAAGTAATAATTTATTTCGTTAAATTTAATTTATTAAATGGTATATTTAGAAGCAGTGATAGCCTAATGGTTAAAACTTGCCCTCTCGATCGGGAGGTCCGAGGTTCAAACCCAGGCACGCACCACTGATTTATGTGCGTATTATACTTTAATTATCACTGCTTTTCGGTGAAGGAAAACATCGTGAGGAAACCTACACACCCGAGAGTTCTTTAAAAAAAAAAAAAAAGTTCTCGGAGGTGTGTGAAGTCCACCAATTCGCACTTGGCCAGCGCGGTGGACTATGGCCTAAGCTCTCTCATTCCGAGAGAAGACCCGTGCCCAGCAGTGGGACAGTAATGGGTTGACGACACATATTTAGGATACCAACTTGGTAAAATAATTTATAGCCTTAGAAACAGTCTTTAGAATGGTTAGGTTTTATATAATAATTAAAATGATATTATGAATAGTGAAATTTTACTTTAAGTAAATTAATGAGTAATACAGTTGATTACTAATTAAAACAAAATATAAATTGAAATCTCTTAAGAACAAACTTTGTTAGGATTTTATCCGGTTACATTTACACAGATGATCATTGTTTTTTTTCTGCAAACTAGTTTCAAAACAAACAATTTTGACGCTCATAATTCCGTGAGAAACCATTGTTAGTAAAATTAACTGCAAAATTACGGTCCGCAGTAGTTACTGCTAACTATACGACTTTTAAATGTTTTAACTTCAAAAGTATGGGGTCAATGACACAATTATACTGGTAAAGCTCTTTGAGCGTCTGTTGTTTCATAGTAGAATATAATAATTATTTACGTAAAATTAGCAAATATAAAAACAGACTGTATGTGCAATGTTTTATACGAAGCGTGAGAAATCTTTAACAATTGAAAATCTTCAGAGGGGAACCAGATAGTTATCTACTTAATGGAAAAGGCACCTTGCTAGTTCCGTCAATGACAAAAATGATTTAATTTAGACCGTCGTCGCGTTGCCAGACGTCCAGATTTTATAGTCAAAATCAAATGTCCTGCGGGTTATAGGCTCAGTCCCGCTTTTCGGGAAGGACTGGACTTTTGCTAAAAAAAAGATTGCCAATTGCTAATATAAATGGAACTGCAGTTTGTCGACAAAAAAGGGCTCGCCAAATCTATACAAATTTAAGTAGATCTGCAGCTTGTCGACAAAAAAAAGGTCGCTAAATCCTCCGCTACCCTCCCCCCCCCCCCATACCAAATAGAAAACTACATTTTTGCCTGTGTGTCCGTGAGGCGAGAGGCCCTTTATACCGTCAGGACTACTGTCACGCTTTTAACTATGAAATAACGCTTTATTTACTCAAAGTTTCTAGATATAAAGAGTTTCTAGATCCCGACTTAATAAAAAAAAACTGGCAACGCTGCCATATGCTGCTCCACTACTGGGCATAAATCTTCACTCAAAATCAAAAAGGTTTAAACTATAGCTTACCCGCTTACCACCTTAAAAGTCTTAATGGAGATTTTTTTGTCACGGTGTTTTCCTTCAACGTAATAAGGCAAAAGGTCTAAGATTACTTATTAAAATGTACGATTGGAGATAAATTCTGAGGATATACAGATGAATAAACAAGAGTTAGACTGGAATTATTAAAAAATTAGAACTTTGACAAACAGACCGTAATAAGCTCTTACCTATACTCAAAATCACTTCTAACTTGAATAGACACTAAGTTTTTGCCTTCATAATTGAATCCACTGCATATGCTAATTCCTTTGTTCCAGGGTCTGATAACCCCAGATGACGAGATCCACAGCTCGGAGGACGAGGCCGTGGCCTCCGACCTGGACATGCACGCGCTTATCCTGGGCGGTTTGCACCAGGACCACGAATGCCCCGTCAAGACTGCTGACGAGGTAGATTATAATATTTAGAGAGCATTATTTTATCTCAGCGTGCTATCGAGACGGTTATACTCGGAATTTAGCTACGAGACATGATTCGCAACGATGAAATCCGTAGACGAACAAAGCTTACCGACATAGCTCTCAAAATTAGTACCTAAGCTGAAGTGGCAATGAGCTGGCCACATCGCTCCTAGGACCGATAACCGATGGGGAAGGAAGGTTCTTGAGTGGCGACCACGTTTAGGCAAAAGGAGCATAGGTCGCCCCCCCCCCCCCCTCACCAAGTGGACCGATGACCTAAAGAAGACAACCAACCAATCCAACGGTTTACCGCTGTAAACCGTTGGATTCAGAGGACACAGGACCGGTTGGAGTGGCGTCATTTAGGGATGGGTGATTATTTTATCTGGCCGTGTGGTGTCGGTCTTAAATAGCGCCATTCCATCTCTTCTCGTAGATGTCATATGAGGCGACTAAGGGACATAAATCAAAGAGATCGACAGCAGCATCTCCTTGCGTTATTTTCACATCAAACCTCAAAGGGCTGATAGATGGATGGAGCATTAATTTAAAAGGTGGAGAACGTCTAAGGTTCCACAGGAGGTACTATCACACCTATTTCTAGCGTGAAGAAATTCTGGCTTTTCGGTGGAAGTGTAGTTGCACACTTTTATCAAAGGCGCCAGTGTTAGGTCTCGGAAGTAGCAACGCGTCTGTGATGATGCGTCTTCACGCAGACGCCATATTCTATGTGAAGTTTCTTGCAGAAGTCCATGGGCAGCGTCGATTACATATCGACATAGACATCAAGTGGACTGCATGCTCGAATGCTAATTCGAGCGGATAAAAAAATCTCCCTCGTTTTACTTTATATAACACCAAAGTAGAAAAAATTAATGCATTCCAACCGATGATAATAAGTCGTCACTGCCGTTCATGGACATCAGCGACATCGTATAGCACAGGATTGCTTTCTGAGGTCGACAGGAACATTGCTACTAAGATTGCTGCCTCTTAAAAAGTAAGCCGTCTCTCTCTTTCTGTTCTTTATTTATATGCACTATAAGCTAATGTAAGTATAGTACAAATCCTATCCTTATGTGTGTCATTCAAAGTTCGCGAATTAAAAGTTAGCTTCCCATATCAGTTCTTATAAAGTCCTTTGCCTTAAATGTAGACTTGTAGATTTATATGAAACGCGTCTCTTGGTTCTCTAAACCATTATTAAATTCCAGGTAATTCAAGAAATAGACGACATGATGCAGGAGACCCCGTCGTCTGAAGGTGACATCCTGGAGTACAATGAAGCTCTGGAAAAAGGCAAGGAGGTGCTCAGCTCTCCACTATATGAAGACAGTAAGTATTCCTTTATGCTGGTAATACCTTCATGTCTTACGACAAGTGTTTTTTGATGTGAAATATCTATAGCGGTGGGTGAGCCCAAATTTTGGCATGGCGACGCGTCGCCACGACATGCGTCGCCAAATGTGATAATTGCCGATGTTGACGACTTTTTTCTTTTATTTATGATCTGTGTTTACTGGTAGTGAGTGCCGAGCCCGTGACAAAGTCATCACCATGCCGGTCTTACGCATTGTGGACTCTGGCTTCGATCCCGGCCAGACAAATATCTGAATAATGATTTTAAATTTGTGTTCATGGTTGAGGTATTTGTATATTTGGCTTTTTGTGTGTCCATAGCAGCCATAATACCATAACGGAATCCTAGCGTAGGCTTATGAGTGTTAATATTGTAAGAGTGGCTACTGCAGTCTATAACCATCTGTAATCGACGCTAGACACGATTATTACCTTGTGGTCAATTCATTATTGCCCAACTGCTGGGCACGGGTCTTCTCTCATAATGAGAGAGTATTTAGGCCATAGTCCACCACGCTAAGTGCGAATTCTTTGGTATGCATAATTAAGTACATTACATGTTCTAGGAATAATGAGAACTTTTGTACTTAAAAACACATCTAAACTGCGACTTCCTTAACTACGCTCGTTGGCAATAAACACCAATTTAGACACGGAAACACACTAGACAAGACCATCCAAATATTTGCCCTGCACACAAACATCCACTTCCTTGAAGAACCGTCTATTAAACTCACTTTAAACATTTTTAAATAAGTTTATTTAGAATCACGGAGGTCTTACATTTAATTTTCAAACGTGTTTTCAATATGACGACCCGCGTGGCAGAGCGGTTACCATATCGGTCTGACGCGCAGTGGGTCCCAGGTTCGAATCCCGGCCAGACAGGTATCTGAGTGATGAGTTTGGATTCATGTTCTGGGTCTGGTTATTTGTGTATTCGTCTTGTGTATGTCTGGGGCTCTGAGTATAGAAATGGTGTGTTTTTTTTGCGTGTTTCATTCACGGGTAAAAAAAAATAAAGTTTCTTGTAATGTAGTCTTATAATCTAAATTAATGTAGTCAAAACAAGTAACGAAATTCGGCGCCGTCCGTTTGCGCGTTAGCTTTCTTTAAGTACTGCTGGAATGGCACGAGACGGTTTTTCCGAACTCTCAATCACGTTTCTGTATTGGATTCATATGGACTAAACAAAACCCCCGCGAATAAGAAGCGGTAAGGGTAACATTATATTTATCTGAGATTATAATAGACTTTCAGGGGCGATAGTGGGTACTTATCCTCAGGTAGACAATATGCTCGACTTCTATTTCGATTTTATATCATAAACATGTCAGATTGAAGATCAAAATAGGAATTCAGTGCTTTCTTAACTTTACTGTGTTATGTGGAACCGCTCACATAACTAAATGTACCTAATATATTGAATAATTTCGAATAAATAAATTGAATAAATACAGTCATATAAATTGAATAAATTCCTACATTTTTTACTTCTGCAGGTTCGAAATTCAAACTTCGATGTGTCCTTAACGTTTCTTACAATAATATTTGCTAACGTAATTATTCCACACAAATATAAACATTACATCAAAATAAATATGAAACCTCCGCCTTGAATACTTGTCGGCACAAATTGAATTTCAATGGCTCTATTTCTTAAGAAGCGTAATGCGATGTTATGATGTGTATAATACTTATTGTAACTTCAAACTGGAGGATTTTTAAGTTTCTTTTAATAATACATTCAAGAGTCATTTATTCTAATGAATATAAATGAATTCCTAAATGACAACAATTGAATCTTTGACATACCATAATTAGTATTAAAAATGTAAATTAATTAATATAATGGGCCATATGTATGACTTAAATAATTATTTTATTTGATGTGATTATAGGATGTAATTTGGAATATGTTTGTGACAATTTTGCATACCCTAGTGGGTTAAAATGATTATGACAGTATATCTTCTTATTTTGCAAATAAATGAATTGAATTGAATTCTCCGACGAACTCCCTTAAAGTACCTAAATATTGCAAAGAATATTGCAAAGACTTACATAATATAGTTGTTATATACTACACGGTTTCTACTCTCATAGCCCAACACTAGGATTTTCTCCTGTGTCGTGTGTACCATGGACACACAAGACGAATACGCAAACACCCAGACTCAGAACATGAATTTAAACTCATCATTCAGATACCTGTCTGGCCGGGAATCGAACCCGGGACCCATTGCGCGTCAGACCGGTGTGGCAACCGCCCCGCCACACAAGTCGTAAAAAATTTTGAAGGAGAGACTAACCGACATTTTTTTCGTCAAACGCTACTGTTAGATCATCCCTCCTTCCCTTATTCCCTTAACAATGCTATAGAGTAGGTACTATATTAGGCGGCGTAGGCTAATATTATTATATTTTATAAAATACATTTCCCATTTTATTAACAGAAACACATAAATACTTGATATTAAGAACATTAACTCTAACGTTTCTTAACGGTATAAAATTTATACTGAACACCCACTTTCGTAAATCGGCGAGAAAGTTTAACAAAATACGACGCATCTTGTTATGGCGGTTTTAGTTTATTAGCACGAGTAAATCTATGAAATAAACGAGGTATATAGGCCATAGTTCAAGCTATAGATTAGTGATGCTCATTAGATGTGACCTATTAAATGAAGACGTTCCATACTTAGAAGGTCTCGAAGCCACTTTAGTTCACAGTGAAAATCGATATTACGTATTTCATTCGTATCTCGTAACAATTTCCACACTTAAATTGTTTTCTTTTTAATTGACTGAGTTATAAGCAGGCTAATATTTTCAAGCGTATGTATGTTCATTTCTTTGGTACCCGCTACACCTGAAATGACTTAACGGATTGTAGCATGTAAATTGGACCCTGTTAAGCAGAAAAGATCCAACAGCTTTTTTAGTTTTGAGTAAACGCAGTTCAAACCAATCGCACTGTCCACCAATTCGCATTTGGCCAGCGCGTTGGACTATGGCCTAAAAAAACTCTCATTCCGAGAGAAGACCCGTAACCAGCAGTGCGACAATAGGTTGACGACAAATGCAGCTCAAAGTTTGACCGTAAAATAAAAAATCTTAATATTATTGTACTATTATACATAACTTTTTTGAAAATCGCCAGTTTAATAGGACATAACATGTACATTTTAAAAAGTAATATCTTTTGTACGTATATAAAAGTTCATTAGTTGGCACGAGTTAATAATTCATGGATATGTTTATAAATCGATTTCATACAATATCTTGAATCTTTTCTGCTTAAGAGGGTCACATTTATCAGATAATATTTAATTACCAAAATGTAATAGGAGAATTATCGTGCAGTAAAAGAATTTCCATTTATTTGCTCTACAACTCAAATAGCTTGACGGATTTTTACAAAAGTATAAGGTGTCGTTGGATATGTATAAATTTCAGTCAGAGGGCACTACATTCTTTAAAATGATTCCTGCAAATAAACAAAAAAAGAAGCACGCATTCACGAAAAACAAAAACCGTTGAAATATTTAATCAACTAAATAAAGTTATTATAATTTAGCAGAAATTAGATATATGAATGAAGATATAATTTTTCTTTAAAACAAAAAAACAGTACCTACTTATGCATATTTTAAAAACCGTTTATTTCATTTTAAGAGTAGTACTTTTGTCTGGTTACCAGTTTTTTAAATATGTGTGGGTACCTAATATGATAAGCAATTTCGAAATTAGCTAAAGAGATTTCTGCACATGATGTAGGAATAGGTGCAAAAATAAAGTTGATTGATTGGTGGTACAACCCATTATTGTCCCACTGCTGGGCACGGGTCTTCTCTCAGAATGAGAAAGTTTTTAAACCCATAGTCCACCAAGTGCGAATTGGTGGACTTCACACATCTCCGAGAACTATTTTTTTTTTAAACTCTCGGGTGTGTAGGTTTCCTCACGATGTTTTCCTTCACCGAAAAGCAGTGATAATTAATTTCTAATACGCACATAATTCAGTGGTGCGTGCCTGGTTTTGAACCTTGGACCTCCCGATTGAGAGGGCAAGTTTCAACCATTAGGCTTTCACTCCTCTGGATTTATCAAGGGATTTGATTACTATTCCACAATATACAACTGCATCGCAATAAATCGTACGTACATTTCCTCTGAAATCGCAACCCGACACTGCAGATACGGAATACTTAGAATCGCTCCGTCCTGTCCTATCCGCTATGTCGACAAATTTGTCGCAAGAGCGTTCACCTCTGCTCCGATTGATTTGCAACCATAAATTGCCTCGTCTCGGTATTTTGATGTTTACATTTGTTACACTGACATGTTGTTTACTGTAAATACTTACAGTGTATGGTTGCTCGTTTGTTTGTTCTGCTTTCACGTTTTAATTAAACAACAGATCTTCATCAGTTTTGGCAGATTTGATTGTTATGGAAATAAACATAGGGTGTTTTTGTAAATCGACATAAATATTCTGATATTTAACATTTTCATAAATACAAATAGTGTTAGACATACTGGTAGGTATGCTAAAATATTTGTCCTTATAAAAGTGTAAAGCGTTTCAGCTCGCGGCTCCAGCCGCCTTAAGAACTGTGAATGACAAAATATCTAAGCAATGTATGGAAATATCCCTATAAGTGACCAATCTATAGATTTTTAGTGTTATGCATTATCAGAGACGTACAAATATAAATGTTGCTATCACTCGGAGTCTTACAGAATAATATTTGCTTCGTTTTTCATTGTCTATTTATAAGTTTTCTATCATTTTGTTCAGAGTATCATAAAGTTTATCTTTTACTGGCTGAACTCAGCAGCTGCACCCGCGTTAAAAAATCGATGTGTCCCGTGGGAATAAGATATTTTCTCACAGTAAAAAGTAGCCTATATGTTAATCCAAAGTATCAGCTATCTCTCTACAAAATTTTATAAAATCGCTCCAGCCGTGTAGACGTGAAGAAGTAACAAACATACACACTCACAAACTTTCGCCTTTATAATATTGGTATTGTTTGAATTATTGGTCCAATTGTAAGTTTTGTTCTAACTCAACAGTGTTTGTCAATATTTCAGAACTCCGTCAACTGTCTCTCGCCCAACTGAACGAAATCTTCATGGAGCTGGAGGTGCTAATCCGAGAGTTCTCAGAGACTCTAATCGCAGAGCTAGCTCTGCGCGACGAGCTCGAGTACGAGAAGGAGCTGAAGAACACCTTCATATCGCTGCTGCTTGCCGTCCAGAACAAGCGTCGCCAGTACCACATAGAGAAGAAGAAGAGACCTGGACAGCCCCGCTCGCCTAATTTGGGCAATACTAACTCTGAATCGAAGGTACGTTAATTGAAAGACGTTCATCAATTATTGTCTTACTCCCAGCAGTATCTTCGAATCTTCTGTTAGTTGAGAGAGTTTTAGAACGGAGTTCACTGCGCTGGGCAAATGTAAATTGGTAGACTTTGCACATGTCGAGAACTTTTTTAAAGAACAGGTGTACAGATGTCCTCATGATGTTTCCCTTAATCGTAAAGCAGCGATGATGTAGTACGCACATAATTTTGGAATATTCTCTGGGATTCGAACCTTGAACTTTCAATTAAAGATGAGATCAAGACTGGTTAGAAACCATTAAGCTTTCACTGTCCATTAATTGACTATGCTTAAAATAATTTTAATATATACCTACAATGAAGAATAAGAGCAACAGCGAACATAAATCGAAGATAGAAATATTTTATCACTGCTGAAATGACGGAGGGAAGCGTCGTGAAGCAACCTACATACCTGAGAGTGCTTATAAGGCTCTCAAACATGTGTCAAGCCTGGTAATCTGGATCAGACTAGCGCAGTGTGAATATAATCGAAATCTTTCTTGTATTTTTTTTTAATTTGACTGAAGTAGCAAACGAGCATGCAGCCCACCTGATGGTAAGTGGTCACTGTCGCTCATGGACACCTGTAATCAACTTCATACAGAACATGGGTTCTATCTGAAGTCAAACACAGATGCGTTGCTACTCCCGAGGACTATGATGGTCGCCTCATGTAAAAGTGTGCTGGCAACCACACCCTTCTATCGAAACGCAAGAAATGCTTCACGCTAGAAATAGGTGTGGCGGTGGTACTTCCCCGGTCGAACTACACTGGTTCTACCACCTTCAAAACCAACTTCTTTTCAACTGGGGCACTATAATGGGTTGTTGATAATTGTAATCATAATCTTAATGAATCTATTTATTTTTTACTGTTTTAAAATGTAAACGCAATTAAAGTAGAGTGCTATTTTAAGTCGAGATCAATTTTACTTGATAATTAAATATCTTTTTAAGAATCAATCTTGATTATTAGTTATCTTTACACTTTGTTATGTCTATCAAACAGAAAAATATGCCTTTTCCATATTGTATACGTATGAGCCTTATAATACATAATAGGTGAATTATTTAGTATTACCCACATTTATATTAATGTTTTATTTTTCAGTACTTGACTACAGTGATACCATTCCATCTCAACAACGGCTCACCGGACAACCAAACTCTCCAAGTGCTGATAAAGAGTAAGTATAGTAGTCAAGTTAAGTCAACTACACACTGCGTTTTAAACGTAGCGTTTTTCTCTAATGTACGAAAACTAAAGGATATTTTGACATTTGTAGTAGACGGAACTATTAGAGTTAAAGTGCGTGCATACTCAGCTTTTATTAATCAGTCTCATATTATAAGTGAAAGAAATTTTAATAGGAATAACCTTTGCACAAAAATCAATTTATAGTTTATTTTGTAAAATACAATATATATAATTATAAGTGCATAAGAAATAACCTTTTTAATAAAATAAGTAAACAATAACATATCCAAGGGTTGGTTAGAGGCTTTTGATAAAATTGGAGATACCTATGAGGTTGGTTTTTGTTTCGTTGTGTAAATATCTCTGCATCAATTAATACGAAAAATGATCTACATATAAAATGCGGCTTATAAAAAATGCTATAAAACATGCAAGACGCTATGAAAAAGGGCATCTTTTTAAACTCGTTGATATATATAAATCTTCTACATTCGTAGGTATATATAAATCTGTAAAATGTGCGTCTTAGTGGTATGTGTAAACGGAAACGCGACCGCAATAACGCAAGTGCGCACATCGACTTAACGCTGCACTTCACTTTGACATTTTATACGCTTCTAATAGTTATCTTACTAATGTTATTAATAATATAAAATAAATGCGAAATTTTGTACGTTCATTCCCGTGGCTTTGCCTAATTTAATCATAAACATCAGGTCACACAACATCAAGGTCATATGCCTATCCAGTCATATGACTAAATCCGAAGTAGTTTCTAAGCTATTGCGTAGCTTTTATCGCGGGCTTTGAGCACGGCGACCGAAACAATAAAATTCCGTAACGAAAAAACCTGACACCCTCCACTCCGCCTACCATGTAGCGCGGCCAAGCATTCGCTTAACGTGTATGTATATGGTACGACAGTACGAAGCTCGCATGGACCGAGACAGCTGCTCGGAAATCTGACGAATATGTAAGCAGCTGTTTGTGAAGAAGTATATAGTATGAAAGAAAAAAAACTAGAATTAATATCAAAGAAAAAAAATACTGCATAAATAATTATAATTGCATAAATTGATTAAAAAATGCTTTACAATAGATTTACTGCGGCAGTCCCCGAGTCAGTCCATCTGATGGTAAGTGGTCACTGCCGCCAATGGACATCTGTAATCAGCTTCATACAGAACATGGGTTCTATCTGAAGTCAATCACAGATGCGTTGCTACTCCCGAGGACTATGATGGTCGCCTCATATAAAAGTGTGCCGGCAACCACACCCTTCCATCGAAACGCAAGAAATGTTTCACGTTAGAAATATGTGTGGCGGTGGTACTTCCCCGGTCGAACTACACTGGTTTTACCACCTTCAAAAAATGTAAAAGAGTAACAAACAGAAATACATCCTCACAAACCTTAACATTTATAGTATTAATAAGATTTTTGTTGTAAGCACTTAATAATTACCACGACGTATCACTGTAAATAAGTTTGGTATAATGGTCTAAAATATTCCCGGGGAAAATCCGTGTTCAACATTGTGTTGGTAATTTTATCACAGGGAAAAGTACCTAAGGACAAAATACTAAAACAACGCAGAGTTGGACAATTTGGTTAAAATGAACTACAGTTATATCATACTCGTCACATTAGTTGTTTATAAAGCCTCATCATGTATTTTCATTGTCGTTCGTCATAAGTTATTGTCATGCAATTTTGTACAATTTCCTTGTTTAATTCACAAAATCTTACGTTTAATGTAGTTGTAACTAATATAGGTACTCATTTGAAATTCCTATTAATAACAATTAAACGCACTAAGTGTGATTCTATTACCTACTCTTTTGTAACTATAGTGTTCCTTAATAATTACCTACTTCCCATCTTTATTGCGTTATATGTCTTCCAATTCGCACTTGGCCAGCACGGTGGACTATGGCCTACTAATACTACTAGTAAACTCTCTCATTCTGTGAGAAGACATATGCTCAGCTTAGGGAGTCTCTATTAGGGACAGTAATGGTTTGACGATATTATGTTAAATGTTAGTTGTATAATATTTTTCTTTTTGTTTACAGTTTTGAAAGCAATCAACGAAGACAGCCCGACAGTGCCTACGCTGTTAACAGACTACATACTGAAAGTCCTCTGTCCAACATAAATCCTCCAACAACAAAAATAGCTAATTATTTTAAAGACTCGTCAAAAGCTACACTAATTTTGGATTTTCAATCAAAATTTAAAGTCTTGCAAAAGATAACTGTTCATAAAATCAGTGTTGAAAGAAATTGTAAGACCATAAATTGCATAGCTTCACGAATAAGAATATTACATATATTTACTATTCAGAATGCGACAGAAAGACAAGTTTTGAATAGTAATGTGTAATGAAAGTTATGAATTATGACGTAACTGCCGTAGGGAAAAACGCACCTGACATTTATAGAACGAACAAATTACAGGCTTATTTAAAATTACAAGAAAGAACCTTGACAATTTTATACTTATTAATATTTAAAACAGACAATATAAGATTTAAGAAATATTATTGATTGAGTTGTTGGCTGTAAATTAAAATAATCATGATCATAATAAGAAAAAAAAAACTAAATTAATGTAACTTTCGATGAGTTGAAAATAAACAAAACATTAACATTTCATTACCGTATTTCGGATTTCGATAGAACACTTAGCACATTTTTCCACGCTGTTCATAACGATTTGTATTTCCATATCAAATTCACCCTATTTATTACTTATTAAATAAATACGTATAAATAAAAACAAGCCAGATAATAAGAATTACTATGTAATATTTGTCATTACATTTCAATCATTAGGCAGCTGCATATAAGAAAAGTTACAGAACCCGTAGACTTTAGAGCATTCATATTTTTCAAGATACTGAAATGATATGAGGTATGTTTATTTTGTAGAATATCTTTATTTATTGTAATAGACGGTGCTCAACTGTTCGCAGTAGGTAAATGAAAATATCATGACACAAGGAATTTCTTGCGATAAATCTATTTTAAAAATCTTTCGCGTTATATTTTTGAGAAGATGTCGGTGAATATTTGGAACGAATGATTGAAAAGAACGAGTTTCTTTATAATCTAAGTAATATCTTTAAATATTAATCTAACAAGCTAATAAGTGTGTATTAAAAGTGTTGCTTGCAGTGAGTGTTGTCATAAGCACCTAAATGGAGAAGTTGATTTCTCATATGTGTTTATTCTTTTCGCCGAAAACCATTGCGACTAGGGATTGCAATCTGGAAAACCGGATCCGATAATCCGGCGGATCCGGCACAAATTTACACAAACCGGATCCGGTACCAATTCACAACCGGATCCGGACCTCCACCGGATCCGGTGATTGTATATGTTGACAACGATTTCACATTACAAAAATAAATACCGTTAGAAATCGATCCCTTTTTTACACTGTTTTAACCGTTCGATTAATGATCCGGTCGGATCCGGCCGGATTGAAAATGAGGCCGGATTGCAATCCCTAATTGCGACCTATTTCATTATTGTATTACTTATCTTTAGCTGGTTTTTTAACTTAGATCTTATTTATATTGCATAATTATATTTTTATTCGTGATACTTGTCTCATTTAGCGTAATGTAAGACGTTAGTAATTATTTTATTGCATCAAAAATCAATATTGCCATAACAATAACAATTTTATTGTTGTTTTCGTGATTAAATTCGAGATATATCGTTTTAGTGTATTCGATTTTTTTGCATAAATGAACTGTGATATCGTATTATGGTAGTTTGTTAATTAATGCTTCCTTTTTAGATTTACTTACTATGCGCAGTTTTTTCTATATTTTATTTTATTTTATTAAGTTACACGGAATGGACTTTCTTTATATTTTTTTCTGACTGGCAGTTATTTTATTGTGATGTAAATATGAAAAAGAAAACGGAATTGTTCTTCAAATTTATAAATACAATAATTTAGTGGGAAAGTTTTATTTACGGAGCCTAGCGACCAGTAGGTATCTACGAAAGAAGTGACGACGGTCGTTATAATCCTCAAGTGGAATATAGAGAGTAACACTCGGAAGAGGCTTGTATATAGTTTAATCCTTTCATATGTTTAAATAAGCATTAAAATATGACCTTACTGTGAATACTGTAAATTAACTTATTGCTCTCATTGAACAAATGGACGAATTAATTTTGTATACCTAGACTGTGGAAATTAAATATTAATGTCTAGGCTGATAGCCGATTCAATGAAGACGTTGATAATTTAACCCGCTTTTTATTACTTTATTTGTAACAAACAAATAATTCAAGTCTAACAAGACTATACAAACTAACACTTACTTATTTTTGTACATCAATTACTTATTTTTTTTTTTTGTTATTTAGTTATACAAACTAACTAAAAAAAATAAGTAGGTAAATGACCAAATGATCGGCCCTTTTATGCTTGATTTGAAAATTTAGCCTTTTCTGTCTTGTCTATTTTGTGACGTTTAATCTACATATGTAGTTTATGTTACGTTTAAATTTACATAAGCTATGTACGTGTACGTTAATATAACTTATGCAGTGTTTCTATTGCTGTATTTAAGTAACAAATGCTTGACAATACAATTATATTAATAATAATTAATATTGTCAAAATGTATTGTTGCTTTTTAAAATACTATGATTATGTAAACCATCAAACATATTAAATACATTTATTTACCGATCTCTTTTATCAGTAAGGTCATTAACGATATTTCTTGTCATTTGTTTATAAAACATCGAATTTTATTTTTATTTTACGAGCAAATCAACTAGATTATAGATAGTAGTTCTATTAAAGTAAGTACCTAATACAAAGTTTTGTTTTAAAATAATATTCCACGTGCACTATTTGTAGTTTAGGTTGTAAACGAGTAATATAAGTTATTCTCTAGTCTCAAAAGATTTCGTAGTCATGAATTTGTTGACAGTTCAGCAAATTATGAATAAGAAATTGAATATACAATTAAATTGCATGATATTACGTCATTGTGTAAAGTTGTTGTTGTAATTTTAAACATTTTTAATCGTACATAAACTTTGAATTCGGTTCGCAAACAATGTGAAAGCTTAAATGGCACATTTTAAATTTTCATGTAGTAACACTTAAGTATTTGTTGTAACTGTATCTCAGTGAGGAAGGAACGAGGGTACCTTGATTAGATCGTAAACCGTTCAGGTCATTGTCTCGATTTGAATACTGTAAAATTGTAATGATACTCGAAATAAAGGATATGGTATATGTCTAGATGGAGCGTGTGACTTTCTAAAAATAAAAAAATGTGTGCGTGTACTAGCGTACACTCGTAAGAAGTGAAACTTCTTTATGACGTTATTTTTCAAAAAAATATTTACTATATGCAACTTTACAGATATTGGTTAAATAAAGTTAAATTAGATAAAGTTTAATAAAAGGCTTTTATTAAACTTTATCTAATAATCTAATCTATAATAATCTATCTAATATCACGCGTGGTAGGGATAAGAAAAAGATGGCGCGTAACGGAATAAAAAAGATGGCGCGTAACGAAATGTTACACTAAATTTTTTTTCAACCCCGATAAAGAAGTTTAACTTCAAAAATGAGTATAATTTATTGTCTTATTAATCATGCTATCTGAGGGCTTGAGCATTATATGGTGTTGTGAGTTCAGTTCAACAAGGATGCACATTACGCACACAATTTTTGTATCATTTTGTGGCGTGGTATCTAGACGTATACGATATCTTTGCTTAAAACATGTAATAATATAAATCAAAAAATGTAAACAACTGGAGTGTGGCGGCCATTATGATTGAAAAAAATAATGGGCGCGTGGTACCTGGTGAAATAAAGGAGCTTGTACTAAGAATGTCTCAATTTTATTTCTTTTCCCTTATAAATATTCCACGATATAAGTTATCTATAAATATTAAATGCTATAAGAATTTTGGAATTAATTTCCCCGCTCCGCCCCAGCGCAGGATCAGAAAAGTAATCAAAGAGTTACTGATACCTTTTTTTATTCTTTACTACTACTATTAGTTTCTTCCATAAACCTAGCTACGCCCATGAGGAGATCTCTAATTCGTATTATGAAATGCCCTTTAAGCCCATAGGCCACCGCGCTGGCGAAGTGCTAATTGGTGGACTTCACACACCTTCAAGAACTTTTTTTTAAAGAACTCTCGGGTGTGTAGGTTTCCTCGCGGTGTTTTCCTTCACCTTTTAGGTGATAATTAATTTCTAATACGCATATTAATCAGTGGTGCATTCCTGAGTTCGGACCTCGAACCTCCCGATTGAGAGGGCAAGTTTCAACCATTAGGCTATCACTGCACTATAAAAGGATATTTATCCTCAAAATACGAGCAATCAATGGTACCTAATTTTAAAATAAAAATGGATGGTAGGTACTTCACGTCAATAAAAGTCACATAAAATAGTAAACTATTCTAATAACACTTATCAATAATAGAAAACATCACCATCTTCCAACGCGGTCAGGTACTAAGAACAGGAACAAAACTGCCTTATCTCTTGACGAGCACCAATGAGTTTAAACTTGATCCAAGAAATGCTAATGACATCACATGTGCTGCATAATAAAGTCATAGAAGCTGGTGACCCTGGCGAAGGCAGAGGGGAATCCAAGCTCACAGCCCGCGGCAGCTACGAAGGAACTAATACCAACCTGAAAAAAAACAATGTACTTATAGTAATTTCGCAATATTATCCCTGTAGTTCCGGGATCAGAATAGGGCTACGGTATCCCCTGCCTGTCGTAAGAGGTGACTAAAAGTGACTTCCGGGATTGCGGGCGGTAAGAGTGGGAGCTCGAACGGTCCTGCCAAGCGACCCTGTGTAGGACGGCTGCATGTGTGGCCACATGCTGTCGTAAACACCAGAGAGGCGCACTGAGTACAATGCTCACTGGGAAGAGCCCGAAGAGGGCATCGCGCTCGGAGGACACCGGCGGCGTTCCGTTGGAGATCCCGGTGTCCTCCACACAGAGCCGAGGATGGCCAGCGAGGGGGTTTTTGTGAGGTAAAAATCCCACATAACTTGGCGTAGCTCCCACTGCGTCGGGTACCTTTCGAAGGTTTCCCCCTCGATATCAAAAAAAAAAAAAGTAATTTCGCAATAAATATATTTTTGTGTACTTCCACATTTATAGAAAAACTGCTTCACTTTAGAAATATACCTAGGTGTGGCGGTCATACCTTTCAAACTAATTTAGCTGGTTTTCTCACTGAATAATTAATGATTCGTGCTAGATGAGGATAAACATGAATAGGTACGTCCCTTTAATAGCAGAGCCCTTTAAGCAATATCACGTAATTTATTTACCTACTTTATATTTATTGTAAGTAGTCATACTAAGAACAGTTGACTTGTCGCTCATTTCAAATTAAAAATACTGCAGCGGTATAGAGAGCAATCTTTGTCATTTTTTCTCATATTTTCAACAGATGGTACAATACACTAAATAACATTGGAACTCGGGGGATATACCTACGAGCAAAGTCTCTTTTTTCATTTAATTTAAAATCTACTTAAGTTGATGTTTACTTAATACTGAAGGTGGTAGAACCAGTGTAGTGAAGGTGGTAGAACCAGTGTAATGAAGATGGTAGTTCGACCGGGGAAGTACCACCGCCACACCTATTTCTAGAAGGGTGTGGTTGCCGGCACACTTATACATGAGGCGACCATCATAGTCGTCGGGAGTAACAACGCATCTGTGTTTGACTTTAGATAGAACTCATGTTCTGTATGAAGTTGGTTACAGATGTCCATGAGCGGCAGTGACCACTTACCATCAGGTGGACTGCATGCTCGTTTGCTACTTCAGTCAAATATAGAAAAAAAAGTTAAGTCTTTTTTTAAGAGCGTTAGGTACGTTTATTACCATCGGCCGATTAAGCCCACCAAAGGAAACACTACTAAAAAAACCACACGTTCTCTTATACAAAACACACAATCATGGCATAAAACATGGTAATAACGTACCAAAATGCGTTGTCCATTTCGCGTCACGAACAGCGGGCCACCAGAGTCGCCGCTGCAGATACCGACGCCACCCACACCGTTGGTGCAGATGTTGGACGGTTGCGCCCACGACCCGAACACGGAGGAACACTGCGCCACCGATATCACTTGCAAGTTCACGTGGCTTACCACCGAGTTTGTTGTCACGCCACCTTGTTCTGTAAGTGTGAAACATAAAGTTTATTCTTTAATTTTTTTAACGCTTTAACGCTTTCTACACTCATAGCCCCACAGTAGGATTTTCTCCTGTTTCGTGGGTGCCATGGACACACACAAGACGAATACACAAACACCCAGACCCAGAACAAGAATCTAAACTCATCATTCAGATACCTGTATGGCCGGGAATCGAACCCGAGACCCATTGCGTGTCAGACCGGTATGGTAACCGCTGCGCCACGCGGGTCGTCAATTGATATCAGTAAAGTCTTTCAGCTCTTGTTGGTTGCGTTTCTTTGGAGGTCCCAGAGTCCTCTGTTCAGTCCCCTGGACGACAACCAGCAGGGGCGGGGCAGTCCCACGGCGACGTTACCTATTCAAGATTTCTCCCGCCCTATTCATTAATCCTTTTGTGAAGTTGTTTTAAAACGACAAGAAACCCATCTATCCATCTGCCATTTGAGGTCCACAAGGTGGCCGAAGGTGAGCAAGGCCAAAGCGGAAGCTTTGGTCGGACGTTTGCCTATCCCCCGAATTTTGTGCCTCTATCGCATTTTACGGTATCCACGTGAAGACGGAATGGTGCTATATGTATAGGACTAACACCACAAAGCACAATTATTTGAACATTTTGGTATTAAGTTGTTTTAAGCATAAAAATTGAGTCATTAAATTTATTATGAGAATAAATTTAATGAGCTATAAATGAA
Source organism: Spicauda simplicius (assembly GCA_949699795.1). Classification (NCBI taxonomy): domain Eukaryota; kingdom Metazoa; phylum Arthropoda; class Insecta; order Lepidoptera; family Hesperiidae; genus Spicauda; species Spicauda simplicius. The sequence goes on along the minus strand of OX453070.1, from coordinate 6,937,457 downwards.
ATTTAGCCTGTTTTTGTCGGTTTGCGTCAAGTGGAGAGCGATGGATTTAACCGTATTTTTTTAGACTAGTTATTACAATCTATCAAGCTATTTCAGACAACATTTATAAAAGGTGTAAGTAGTGACCCGACACAATTATCATAAACCCCGACTCATTTCATGAAATACACGTACACACTCACACACACATTTTCTACACTTACAGCCCCACAGCAGGATTTTCTTCTGTGTCATGAGTGCCATGGACATACAAAGATGAACATACAGACACCCAGACCCAGAACAGACATCTAAATTCATCATTCAGATACCTATCTGGCCGGGAATCAAACCCAGCACCCACAGCGTGTCAGGTATGGTGACCGCTCTGCCACGCTGGTCTTCAATGACTAACTACTTTATTTCCTATAGATAAGTATTTTGAGAATTTGTTAATTTCCCCTTCATAAATGTAACATAACACTTACGATCACTGGTTCTGCCGTAACCAGCTGCGACCGACCACTCTCCAGTAAAGCTGTCCCACAAGAATCCATGAGGCAACTGGATTGGCTGGATGCTATCTACAATAAATACGAAATGATAATATAATAAAAGTAAACAGGCTAAATATATGGACGCCCATAGTGATTAGACTCCGGAAACAACGCCATACCTATTCCTGCCTAATAACACCAGTGTTAAGCATTGCCACTGCTGTGTTCTGGCATTGCTGTGTGTACATACAATGTATCTGTGGCTTATTTCAGATAAGATTCTGATCTTATCTAGATTTGATTACAGATATTCATGGACGGCAATTGCCACTTACATTAGGTGAACTGCATGCTAGATTCCTACTTCCAAATAAAAAAACTCCTTATTATGTTTATAGTCCTTTTGTTCTCGAGGGCGAAACTTTCAAAAGGTTCACTTTCATTGGACGACCATTTGATAAAAATGTGACAAAAAATGCAGCAAGATATAGCTGACCTGAGAACCATACAGAGGTGGGGAGATAGATAACCGCAACGTCATTTTGAAGAGTCGAAGGGTTCCACCACGGGTGCACGACGACATTCGACGTAGCAATACGAGTGCCTCCAAAGTACAGGAAGTGGGATCCCAGGACCACCACGAACTGGTTAGCCTGGAATTTGCCGTCGAACCAGCAATGAGCTGCCGTCACCAGCCGGTTGTTGGAGACTAGTGATGAACCACATGCAGAGGTGCCGGCGACATTAAAGAGAGTTATCAGCAAACCTGCCTGTTGAAGAACGTATACCTAAATTAAACTTCACCACAGTATTTGTTTACTTTTTGGTTAGTTCCTACATAACTATTCTTTTATGTAAATATTACGTGGTAAAATTAATTGATAAATAAATGAGTTAGTCAAGGCTAATGATAGTGATAAAAACAGTAGTGTCTTAAATAGCTGCCTATAGGTTACGTGAAAAAACTAGTTGTTAGTTGTTGTTTAAAATATGGCAAGGTTAAACCCTATTTTTCGGATGTTTGTTTCTTATCCAAATAAATTAAACATCACAAAAAAATAGACAAAAGTGTATAATATATTGAAATTGGGAGTATCCGGTAATTAAATGCCATTTTTTTTTATATTTGATAACTGCGTCGACTACATTATTTATTGTAATGTTCTAATCAATAGTACGATAAGATTTAACTACGTATTTGATTTTTTACATGTAATACTTTGTTATTCCGGTTAGCATCGGGCTAGAATAGCCCCATTCTTCAGTGGTGGCTATTGGCTAAACTCCCATTAGAGAGAGCCTTTGTACAAAAATTAACTTCAGAGGGCTGATGGGTGATTTAGAATTACTTGTTCCTACCCACCAAACAGTGGTATTATTATAACTGAAAAAGGACCCGAATAACAAAAATGTGTAAATATTACAATACATTTTTGTTATTCACGACCTACTACCCACATTACATTATAATAATATATTAAATGTTATTCTGAAAAAATAGCATTTTGTAAGTTTTAATAAAAATGACTATTTATATATTAGTGTCTCACCAGATAAGGATGGGCGTTGGTATGGGCCACGCTTCCCCCGACAATTCTTGAACTCAATGCTTGTTTTGCCAAAATTTTCTCTTCCGCTTCCTTGATTCTCGTAGCCGTGGGAATACCGACTCTTTCATGGTATCCTACCAAGCTTTTCACCTCCACCGAAGCAGAGACAGTTACCACTGACAATAGTCCGGCTAACAAAGCAATATGCATTTTCGAAAACTGTACCATAATCATTGTACCTTATTTATATACCTACCTTTTATCGTATAAGCAATCTAAACGGTCGATAATATTTTCAGGGTACAGATTTAATCCTGTATATCAATTAAAATGCAGATAAAGCAAACCTCAGTCTTACGATACAACTGATAAATAACATTTAGATTGTTTAAATACTTATTTACGTACACTATTGTAGTTTGATAGTCAAAGTACCTATTTGATAATATGCTTCAGGCAGATACTGTTTTTAAAGATTAAGAGTTTCCATGAAATATAACTACTCAGTTCAAAATATGCCAATAAAGATCTTTTCAACGTATTTAAATTTATTCATCACGGAAAATTGGCAATTTGTACGGTTTACTTATTTGCATTTCAGAGAGCACTGTTTGTAAAGGTATTACCTGAAAACTAAACTAGTAGAAATGGAATGGATTTACGGATTAACTAAAACAACACGATTTTAGAACAGAACTTTATTTATTGAACCACCAAAATGTCTTAGAAATAAGAATGTATTATGAACTTGAGATGACTTTTTGACAATTAACGAGAAGGAAATAACGGGTGTGTAGTGAGTAGAATTACAAGAATTTGGTGATGAAATCGTAGTAGCTGGTGACCCTGGTGAAGGCGGATGGGTGGCCACTCTCGCAGCCAGTGGAGGCATAGAAGGAACCGACACCAACCTAAAAACGCGTAAAGCATGTAGTTAGCAATATATCCATATTTAATAATAGGTAAATAGTTTTATAGTATGGCTTATTTACTAAATCGAAGTAGGAAAACGGTATCTACTAGGATAGAAAGATAAGTGGTCAACGCCGCACATAGGCTTTTGAGACCACCTCAAATAAAATTATATCTTAAATACTTAGGAACGATCAAAGATGACTTTATGCATCGGATGGTAGTGTTGGAATACCTCTGAACAGTGTATTCTCTTCCCACAATTTTAAACCAGAACTCACTCAAAAATCATAACGCCAGTATTTTCCTTTTGAAATGTTAAAAGTAAAATAAATTAACTTCATACATGCGAAGAGGTTAGCCACAGACAGCTAACCCTGAGGACCAAGGTAATACGACTCGGAAAAGTCTTACCATACTTTTCAGACCACAACAAGCACATGACACTACTGTTATAAGGCAGAAATAGCGTGTATATTGTGCTTCCGGAGTATCTCTACAGAGTTCTACCGTCTTACAGTTATATATGTAATTTTTATCTCATTAAAATAGCAAAGCACTGTAGTCCACCTGATGTAAGTGGTAACCGTCGCCCGTGGACACCTGTACGCAACGTGTAGAACGCTGGCTCTATCTGAGGTCAATCATAGATGCGTTGGTGCTTCTCAGATCTGACATCGTCATAAGTGAGCCGGCAACCACACACTTTCTCTTGGCACAAGAACTGCTTAGCGCTAGAAATAAATGTAGCCGTACTTCCCCGATGCGGTCGAACTGCACTGGTTCTACTGGTAAATTCTACCACACATGCGTTGCTATCAGTAAGAACTTTTCTGATCACTTTTCAAATCAGATAACGGCAGCACATGACTGCTATTATAAAGCAGACGTAAATGTGGCGGTGGTGCTTACAGACTAGAAACAGTTCTAGGTACCATCTTTAATGTTTTGCTACTCGCGAGGACTTAGGTCGCCTCATATAAAAGTGAGCCGGCAACCACAAACTTCCAACACAAGAATACTTCACGCTACGACTAAGTGTGGCTGTTGTACTTCACTGATCGAACCACACTAGCTCTACCCATAAAATAATAAGAAGGTTACCAGGACAGGCTCTTCATCACGAACAGCGACGAGAGGTCCACCGATGTCTCCAGCGCAGAGGCCAACGCCGCCAGCACCGCTGGTACAGATGTTGCTCTGGCGCACCCACCAGCCGTACACCGTCTGGCAATCCGCAGTGCTTATCACCGTCACGTCTACCTGGTTGACCACTGAGAGCACTGATACTCCGGTTTGCGCTGGAAACAATCGAACTTATTAGTATTATGTGAAAGTTTGATAAGTGTGTTTGTTACACAAAAAACTGCTCATTGCATTTCGCTGAAATATAGAACGCTGATAGGTTATAACCTGGATCATCATGACAGACTTAATACCATGGTAAACGAGGAGAATTATCTATACTAGGTAATTCTCGCGGCTCCGCACGGTTTATGTAAAAGTAGCAAACGAATAAGTCCACTTAGTCGCTACTTCCCATAGAAATCTGTAATCAACCCAAGATAAGGTTTGTCTACCTGTGCTAGCCCTTTGCTAGCCCTGAGAACTAAGTTGGAACAGATATATACCTCTCCCTCCCCGTAACCTCCAAACCAGAGATCAATAAACGCAGTTGCTAGATGCTACACCGGTTGAGTTCCGTTGGAGATCCTGAAGTCCCCCACGCAGCGCTGAGGATGGCCACCGAGGATGTTTTAGTGCGGTAAAAATCCCACATAACCCTGCGTCGTTCCCAGGGCGTAGTGTAAAAGTTCCCCCTCGATAACAAAAAAAGATGCTAGATCTTATTAGGAGGGAGGAGGTATACCGTGGTTGTTTAGAACTAGTGTGTTTGTACTCTACATCTTTCGTGAGATCTGCTGCTAAGAAAATTAATAACAAGTACTATTATTAAAGCGCTAAAAATAGTTATAATAGTTTAATTTTACGCTTTTATGGATTATGCGTCACAACTGTAATATAACATATAATATTTATTTATTTATTAAAACACTATTACATCTGTCATTACAGGTTGCCCTAATGCGACAGAGTGGCCTTACAACTAACGTAAATAATAAATTAATTGATAATAACTATATTAATACAACATAAATATAAGTATAAATTAAGACCTATAACATATTATTTGCAATATAACCTTTGCGAACTCATTCAGACTGCATGAAAATATATCAAGCTTTTCATGAGCTGCGTTAAGGATCTTAATTGCTTTAGTGAGAGGTGCCTCAGCCAGCACATATTGCAGATATTGCACATATAATTTACAATGGTCTACTTATTAGGTTTCATTTGATACCCATATTGTTATAAATTATAATCATTATGTCCCACCCTCCTTTCTTCTCTGACCGTGGGCGCCATATTAAAAAAGAAATGCTATATAATTTCTACTACGTCTCACTCACAACTGAGTCGTTCCAAATTATATGATACAAATCTTTTGAAGCCGTTAAGCTGTAGCGGGCCAAATAAATGGACAAGCATACCTACTTACTCTCGAAAAACATTATCATCCTTCTGACGCACGTAAAAAGGTGTTCTTGCCACCATCAATACATTTTGATTTACTCACCATCAGATGTTCTGCCGTATCCGAAGGCGATTGCCTGTTCTCCAGAGAAGTCCGCGTCCAATGCGTTCACGGGCAGAGCAATTGGCTTAACGGCATCTGGAAGTATTTTAAAAAATATTAAGGCTCTCTCAAATCACTACGATAGTATAAAAACTATGATATTATATATAAATCGAATTATTCTTGGTTGTAGTCGGTATGAAAATAAAAAACAGGTAGAGACTACCTTGCATTCGATGTGATATTCCACATTTTCCGGTTTATATGCTATATTTTAAAACTGATCTAGGTATTCTCATAAATAACTATCCATATACGTAATAGACAAAAGAAAAAAAAGCCAACATAGCCAAGACTACCAACATACAAACACGAGATATTTTATATTTTTGAACATTGAATGTCTTAACAGTGTACATTTTATCATTTGTGTACCAACACGATTAAAATATTGTTCTATTACCTGAGAGAATGAGACGGTTTCTCAGAGCAATTACAGCCACGTTGTTTTCCAGGCTAAGAGGATTCCATTCGGGGTGGGCGACGGAGATAGTGGTCTCGATACGTTGACCACCAGAGAACAGGAATCTGGAGCCAGCTACGATGGCGAAGCGGATGACCTTGTCGACACCATCGTCCGTGCAGATCGCGGCAGTCAGGACTTTCTCGCGAGAGATCAGAACGCCACCACACACAGACGGCAAGGGCGTGCTCTCAAGAGTGCTGAGTATTCCAACCTAGTTGACAAATAGGGAAAAGTAATCTTATATTGTCTATTTTTACCCGACTGCATTAGAATTTTTGTTTATTGAAGTAGCAAACGGGCTCGCAGTCCACCTGATAGTAGTCGTAAGTGGTAACTGCCGTCGCAAGTCACGTATTCTAACTTAAAAGTTACAGCGTGCAATTTGTAACTTTTCGTAATTTTGTGCATAGGCACAAAACTACGAAAACTCAAAAATGCATTGCTACTCTTGATGACTAAGTTAAGTACATCATATACCTATTTTCAAAGCGTCTGCAGTCTGAGTTAGGTATGCATCTTTACTTTAACGTGCACTATAAACAAGGACATATCATTGCAAAATATACATATGATAAAAGCAATTTAATTCGTAAAAAATGATTTACATTGACGAGACAATAAGAGCAATATCTCAAACGCTACGCGTTAGAGACATGCAATATTTGCCAGCAACTATTCAACAATACGCAACCCTAGAGACAAAAATTACTTGTTCGATACACTGTTTTCATATGACAAATATTGGATTTAGTTACTTCTTTTTTTTGTGTGCATTCATCACACCCAAAAAAGCGACTAATAAACACAGATATTAAAATAGGAAGAGCGTCAATAAGGTAATTCCATAAATTTCTTACCAGGAAAGGATGGGTATCGGGTTCAGCTTCTCCTCCACCGGCGATTCTTGAATTGACGTTCCTTCTGATGATGGCTTCTTCGGTCGCCTTGATTTTCATTGCCAGCGGAATGCCCACCCTCCTGTGGTATCCCACCTCCACATCGACCGCGGAGGCAAAAGCCACGAGAGACAAAACAACCAAAGCGAACTTCATTTTACAGGCTAGTCCACCAACAATACACCAAAATCATTTAACTCATATTTATATACCATTTATCAAGAAATTATCAGCAATACAAAAAAACATCCTTTGATTCAAACAGATTACTTTGGCACTTACGATAAGTATTAATTTAAGGATTACAAGCTTTTGTTTTAGGATATCTATTAAAATTGTACCGCGTTAGATTATGAGATAAGATCTTATCTAATAAAGATTGATCTTTTCTTCGAAATAAAAGAAAAGTAAGGAATTGTTTCTGGAAGTAACTATTTATAATCACGGAAGAATTTGAATAGGTACGTATTTCGAGCCGAATTTCTTTTAATTTAGGACGAGGAGTATATTAAAACTTTATTAAATCAATATAATTTGTTTGGTATAAATAAAACAAATCTATTTATATAAAAAATAAACCATAGTTGGTCCACACAAATATCTTAAATAACTTAACTCGCTTAAACAATTTTTTTACTTAAAATTATACATCAGAATATAAAATATAAATACTAAAAAAAGTTATTCTAGTTCGATTCCCGTTACGGAACTAATCCACTGCAAATATCGTTGGACTCTTGTGAAAACCGAAGGAGTGTTGTTGTTGCACCCACTGTTGTTGATGAATGTTGTTACTCCAACCTAAATACAATATAGAGGTTAGAATACATTGTTTATACCTTATTAATCATCAAATAAAATCTGTTGGTTTTTGGTCGTTTCTTGTAGAATTTTAGCAATCTCATACTTAAACGCCACTGACAGATTTTTCTGAAATTATGTGCGTATTATTAATTAATTAATTATCACTGAAGGAAAGCATTGTGAGGAAACCTACACACCTGAGAGTTCATTAAAAAAAGTTCTCGGAGGTGTGTGAAGTCCACCTATGGCCGACTATGGCCTAAAAACTCTCTCGTTCTGAGAGAAGACCCGTGCACAGCAGTGGGACAATAATGGATTAACGAGAAACAAACAGACTTCATTTTGACAAGAATGTAGGTAATTTGTGTTCTAAGATAAAGTAAGTACGATTGATTAGGTACAGGTCCATCTAACATTTTATTTCACACAAACTTAACTAGGTATTTATTGAAAGGTTCATTTTCGTTGCAAAAGTGTGGTATCATAATATGTTCATTTACTGTACGGGGTAGTGATGTAACGAATATTCGGATTTTCATTCACGAATATTCGCATGTTTTGAGATATACGCATTCGCAAGAATTGTGCGAATATTGAATTGCATTGCTTTGCAAAAAAGTCGCCAAATCTATGCAATTGTAATTCGAACTATAGTTTGATCACCCAAAAAAGGTCGCTAAATGTACCTATATCTTCCGGCACCCTACACCAATAACTGAAAAAAAACAACAATCGTATTCACCTTCCCGAATATCAAATGATAACATTCGTTAAGTACATCACTAGTACAGGCTAACCCGAGCGTACGTTTTATAAAGTGTACCATTGTGTAGGACTTACCAAAATCGTTTCTTCAGAGGAGCTAAAGAAGATCGTTAGCGGTCCGCCATTATCGCCCTGAAAGAAATCGAGTTTGTTACAAGCAAACGTACCATTACTAGCATACCATACCATTCTCATACATTATAATGTGGTACAAATATTTGATGTAAAAATATGATATATATGACGACATGTAGATACCTATATTTCATACATTAATTAAGTACTGTTGCAATTGAAGAGCTGCTGTTTTTTTACTTTATAATATTAAGGTACTATCAATAATAATAACATTTTCGATAAATAGATAATTTTACTATAACAGAAGTGTTCACATAAATATATCTTAAATGAATATCAAGAATAATTACCTATATTTGGATACTATTTTACAGTATTTAAGTTTAGGCAAAATGGAGTGAATTTAGTTATTTTGCTATTGAATATGGAGTACCAAAATACTATCCTAAAACAATCGTTGATACTTAAATCTTCATACATTAAGCATTCTGCCTTAGTTTAAAAATACAAAATTAACAATAAGGCACATCCTTATTTGATAAATATCCATACATAATTACATTAATAATTATCTTTGATTACAGACGTGATACAGAGTACAATAACACATGCATAAAATATGATAATCGGAAATGACGATAATTGGTTACTTTCCATACTTTGAAAGTCTTAGCAACGAAATGCTTTTAAGTGAATCGACCATGACAAGAATTACATATCAATAAATTATAGCACAAATTTAGATAAAATTATGCCTAAGTAGACAACACACAAATCCTATTGTTATTTAATTGGCATCTGATTAATCGTAACTAAATTTACCGCCAACGAATCAATTAACATGAACGAAATTAATTTCCACAGAGAAGCCCTTCGGAAATCACGTCTACGGCCATAAAGTTAACAAAAAATGTCTAAATATACCATAATTTGTATGTGTTTCTTTATTATTAAATTTGCCACATACCCTGCCAGCAAATTAGCCTAGCTATTTGATGAGGTAATTTGCCAACATTTTGGAACCTTATTCTAGGGACAGTTATTTGGATTTAATTAGATTATTTGGCTTTTAACATATACCTACCTTTTTTTTTTGTTTTCGAGGGAGAAAACTTCAAAAGGTACCCGACGCCGTGGGAGCGACGCAGGGTTATGTGGGATTTTTACCGCACTAAAACCCCCCCGGTGGCCGTCCTCGGCGCTGAAAAGGAGGACTCCGGGATCTCGAAACGACTTCAACTGGAATCCTCCAAGCGCGCTGCCCCATCGGGCTCCTCCCAGATGGGCGGCTGGGCCCACCGCTCCGTCTAGTCTTTACGACGGTATGCGACCACACATACCGCCGTCCTTCCCGGGATTGCCTGACCGAACGGTTCGAGCTCCCACTCTAGCCGTCTGCAACCCCGGAAGCCCCTTTTAGTCGCCTCTTACGACAGGCAGGGAATACCGTAGCCCTATTCTGACCCCGAGGCTACAGGGACGAACATATACCTACCTATGTTATTTTTTCTTGAATACATAATATTATACAATTCTATATTAAATACTCTTCTATTTTCGAATAAAACTAATTATCATTACATAGTATAAAACAAAGTCGCTTCACGCCGTCTGTCCATATGTATGCTTAGATCTTTAAAACTAGGCTACGGATTTTAATGCAGTTTTATTAAAAGATAGAGTGATTTAAGATGAAGGTTTTTATGTAATATATACATAATATAGTGGGGGAACACTCATAATTTTAGATCTGACATTTAGGCGGAACGAAGTTAGCTAGGGTTAGCTAGTTTTATCTAAAACGTGGTAGAACTTTGGCGGTTCGTAATCAATTTGGCCTTAACTCATCAAAGTGTAAGTAGTTTTATTTACAGGCTTATTTCCTCAACTAGATCTCACGTTCTATTTAGCAGTAATATGCGCGATGTTGACAGTGGTAGCCATCAGGTAGTTTAGAGGGCTTTTTGAAACTAATATTGATCTACAGATACGGGTTACAACATTTTTTTATTTCGAGGGGTAAACTTTCAAAACCTTCCTTCGCAGGGTTATGTGGGATTTTTACCGCACTAAAACAAGGTCGCCATCCTCGGCACTACAAAGAGGATCTCCAAAGGAACGCAATCGGAGAGCTCTAAGCGCGTTTCCCCACCGGGCTCCTCCCAGATGGGCGGCTGTGCCCACCGCTCCACGAGTTACAATCTAATATTCATTAAGGCTACTTTTTCTAAAACGTAACAATATTTATATCATTAATACGTATCTATAGGGGTCTTTACCTAATACAATTATCATGATATGTCATCAACCAGCTCTACATGTGATAACATTTAGCAAACATGCACTGGCGCACCTTTTGATGAGCAATTAAATTTTTGTGGTAAATAATCAGAAATTAGACACGCACTTATATCAATGTATTTTTTTTTAATATTCATAACGAGAAACTTTCTTGTATCTGTAGTACGCAATAATTTAAAGTAAATAAATATATAACCTTTTCTAAGTCGACTCACATTAGTTGGCTGCAAAAATACTCGGGAAATTTTATTTAAGCTCCGTTTTTAAGCTTCCTTTAAGTATAATATATTTTATGATTATTTTGTTAAAAACTGTTTAGACCATTTTTTAAATAAAATTTTGTATAAAATCTGTAACTTAAAAATTATGAATTTTGAATTGCGCGATTAGTTATGCAAAGCAGCAATTTATTATACCTATGTTATAATATGTACTCGTATTAGAACCGTATATGAACTGTATATGAAAGTTACATACTCACTTTACAAGTTCCGGACGTCATACTAAATCCGCAAACCATGTGTTCAGGCAGCTGGTCGAAGAACGAGGAGTTGCAGAGTGGATCTGCCATCACAGTCATGACCAAATCACGTAGAGTTGGGGAAATGAAGGGTATACCTGGAAAAGTGGGATGGTAAGAGATACCTAAGAAAAAAATGCTACGTCACTTTACTGTACATTTACTAACAACGTATATTTGCAATGCTTGGCTCTGTGTTCTTATTGCGGCTCTATGTCTTGTGTTGGACGATTTCATGTATTTTATAAGTTGCTTTTAATTCCGCGGTAAATCTGTGGCTTGTGCAGATGGAACTCTTTAAAACCCATAATGTAAGTATGAATAGCTGCAGGAGGTTATTATTACTTATCAAAGGCAGCAAATTATCATATAGCTAACCTTTTTTTCTTTTTTTTTTTGTTTTCGAGGGGGAAACTGCGAAGAGGACTCCGGGAACTCCACTTGACCGCCGCCGGTGTCCTCAGCGTGTGCCCCATCGGGCTCTTCTCTGGTGGGCGTGAACTGCTCACCGCACCTTCTGGTTTTTACGGCAACATGCAACCACACATGCCGCCGTCCTTCCCGGGGTCACTTGACCGGACGGTTCGAGCTCCCACTCTTCCCGCCCGCAACCCCGGAAGCCTCTTTTAGTCGCCTTTTACGACAGGCAGAGGGTACCGTAGTCCTATTCTGGTCCCGGAACTACAGGGACAATCATATAGCTAACCTAAGAGTTAATGGTTTCTGTCTCGCATAAAGATCAGAAATCATCAAGACCAAGTGTTAATGCCACGTATAAATAATTTTAAAAAATGTATATCTTGAAATCAGAGCGCTGCATCTTGAGGTAGGAAACGGTGTTTGTAGTGTAAATGTACAAGGCCTAATTACCTGGTGCTGCTATGCCCCATCCAGATGCTACGGCACCCAAACCAGCGAAATTATGCGCAACCGTGCTTAAATACGGGAGACGGATTACGTTTATTGTATCTGAAAAAAACGAATCTATTGTTTAAATCTTTATATCGTAAATATCGTCTTTGAAAGTTTTTAAGCCAACCTGGCTAAGCCGTGTTTTCCTTTTTTTTTTGGAAAAATCGAAAGACTTAAAAAAATTACTGTTGCTTCTAGTACCTACCAAAAAGAACCCAGAGCAAATTCTGGACTTTCACCTTGGGAGTCTGGAAAAAAATCCTAACTACTTACACGTCGATCCATTATTGTCTCACTGCTGGGCACGGGTCTTTTCAATGAGAGAGTTTAGGCCATAGTCCACCGCGCTGGCCATATGCGAATTGGTGGACAAACTACTTGGATATACGTAATTGCCCTATTTTTTACTGCTAACCGTATATCTTTTACTTATGATACTTATTGCCTACTTCATTTATATCCAATCATTACGTCATATTCTCTTAACAAATGGATTTTTTCCATTTCTCCTTTGCTATTTTTATCTATAAGAGACAAGGTATTTGTTTTACAGATAATTGCCTTTTCGATTTGATTTATCTATAAATTTACCTAATAACCTACTTAAAGATTAATATAATTTCTAATGCGTAATAGGGAATTTGTCACATTCAAGGGAGTGGAACAATTTCCAAAAAATAATCTGCTCTTGTTCTTTCTGGAATCTGCTTCGATGGAACTGCATGGCTGATCAAACCAACCGAAAATTTAAGATCCGCAAAAGTTCACGGCTTCCTATAATAGTGTCATACCAGTCAACTGCAGGTTGTTTGCCAGTTTGAGCAGCGCGAGGTCGTTGGCGAACGTCTCCGGGTCCCAGTCTGGGTGTACCACCACCTCCTCCACGTTCACGATGCGTCGTCCGTTTTCGTACCGGTCGTAGAGCGAGTGCGCACCGAATATTGCCTTATAGTACAGAGTTTTCTTTTATTCTAACAATATTAAATAAATAAACCCTTCTACATTCCTATGACTGTATAAATCGTGTATTTATTTATTACAAGCAGTACCCGTACTTCGGACGGAATAAAATAAAATTCATCCATCCAATAGACTTGAGATCCAGTGTTCGACATAGGGTAAGGCCCATGTTCATCAGTGCAGAATATTTTAATCCATATTAAACATCCATGAAGCCTGAATTTTCAAAAAAATACATCCGTTTTTATTACCTATGCTTCTTACTTTAAAAGTGTGAAATTGTTGTTCAGAATTTCAACCCATTTTTAATTTATTGTGAAAGTATCTGGTAATAATTCTGTCAGTTCTGTGTCTTAAAGGACGCTACATCGCAATCACAACATACTGGACAATGAATAGGTAATTCTAAATATCATGAGATAGATTGGGTAGGTAATGACATGAAAAATGATTGTAATTTAAAGAAACAAAATATCCACATCACAGTGAGACATTTCAAGTCTATTTGGTTATACAATAGATAGACAATACAATAGATACCCGCATGGCGGAGCGGTTACCATACCGGTCTGACGCGCAATAGGTCCTGGGTTCGATTCCCGGCCAGACAGGTACCTGAATAATGAGTTTAGATTCATATTCTGGGTCTGGGTGTTTGTGTATTCGTCTTGTGTGTGTCCCTGGTAACCACGACACAGGAACAAATCCTAGTGTGAGGTTATGAGTGTAGAAAGTATGTTTAAGTACCTGTACGTGGTCAACTTTTGCAGCATCGTGAAAGCAACAATGGGCGGCTGTGATCACCCACTGCGGATGGATTAGGGAGCCACCACAAAACCCCAGCTCGCCTGTCGTGCCAACTCTGAGGTACAGAGCTACCTGTTTCCGAAGAAAAACATTTAATGATATCGATTGCACTTGCGTTTCTACTCCTGACATCTCTAAAAAGTATTTACACTGGTTCTACCAGGTGGTAAAACCAGTGTAGTTCGAACGGGGAAGTAAGTACCTACTACCGCTACACTTATTTCTAGCGAGAAGCATTTCTTGCGTTTCGATTGAAGATTGTGGTTGCCTGCATATTTTTATATGAGGCTCCCATCTCAGTCCCCGGGTGTAGCGACGAATCTGTGATAGATTTCATATAAAACCTAAGTTCTATATGAAGCTTCTTACAGATGTCTATGGGGGGCAGCGACCATTTACCATCGGGTGAACTGCATGCTCGTTTGCAATTACCCAAGTAATCTGTCTTACGTCAATATAGAGGTCGGCTAATTGCTACCTAGGTATATAGGTAATAGCCGGTCGATCTCGGCTTTAATCGATTCGATCACGGCAAGGAAGAAAAAATACTTACTTTAATTTTTCAGTTGAAATATAAGCATACTTATCAATTAATATGTAATATTTACTTGTATATAAAATAAGGTGAAACGATGGGAATTAGTGTGTGTGTTGGGAATGGGTTAGTGAGGTAAAAATTCCACATAACCCGGCGTTGGCCTTTTGAAAGGTTTCCCCTCGATAACAAAAAAAAGGTCTTAAAGACATGCCCATCACCTAGGCGTAACCGATTAAAGCGTCACTGTATCTAAAACGTAGGTATTAGTGATGTAACGAATGTTATTACATTCGCGAATCCCTTGCCGATATTCGAGAATGCGAATATTCATTTTTTTATTTAATTTGGCGATAACTCCAGGTTTATTTTCAGGAAAGTACATCTTCATCTACATATACTGGGACTGGCTGATAACCGCGTAAGTCGAATTCGCGCACGTCGGAGTACAAGAAATACGTAACCTAACACAAAATAAAATGTAGCTGTCATACAAGTAGGTACATAGTCTTACTATTCCACACTCTTATTTTTAATAGTGTAGGATAGTAAGGCTGACGCAGCTGACACTCAACAAAAGACAAATTGAGGAGATTTGAAAACTCCGAGTTCTCGTAAGTCGGGATAGCGTAAGTCGAAGTATTACTGCTACAAATCAGTATAAAATACAGGAGTAGTGTAATAAGCGGTAGAATTGGCGGCCATTTATTCTGGTTCACTGCAGCTGGAATTAAATTTGTACAGATTAAGCGACCTTTTTTTTGATCGCCAAACCGCAGTTGCATTTTCGCAAAACATTTGCACAATTCTTGTGAATATGTAAAAACACGCAAATATTCGCGAATATTCCGTATACCTATACAAAACGACTGGCTTAGGTACCTGATAGGTAGGTACTTAATTCCAAAGCAAGGGAAATCTCAAATCCTAATAGCAAAGTTATAAATCCAAATTCTATGTATATTATCTATAGATCAGTGACTAGTACGTAAATTACCTTTATCTTAATTCTAATCCTCGTAATTAATTAATGAAATTACTTGCTACTAATGTATACCTTAGTACCTATCTGTTTACGTCATATTAGGACAAAAAATGCAAATCAATGATTCATCATTGATAGCTGATACTTCCTATGTATATCTGATGGATAACACCTGTATAAAGTAAAACTGAGACAAACAATTATGTTTTAATCGCTTTTTATTAAAATCCTAATGTCTGCATACGCCACACAATGTTAGGGCAAAATAAAGAGTATTGGTGCGTAGTCCTCGTTTTTATGGTGTGTGTATTATAAGCCTACACGAGTCATTGAAATTTATGACGAAACGCAATAATAATAATTAATTACTAAGTTATGTGGTATTTTAAAAATATTAAAATATGCCAGTTAATTGTCTTTCAAGTTCTAAAATCCTAAATTATGTTTTAACCCTTAACTTGGTAAGGTACATTAGACTGTACATACATTTCAAAAAAAATTTACTGGTTAAATAATAATATTTTTTTGTTTTGTTTTTATTAAAAATATTACTAAATAATTTAGAATTAGTAGAAAAATATTTTCGTTGTTGCAACACTGAACAACACATGTCAAATTCAAAATGGCTTCGAAACAACAAAGTGTTGGCGGGACCCGGGTAAGTTTTTGCGTTATAAATTACTTTTTAGCTCAAAAACTAATAAAAAATGGTGTGTTATTTGATCTAAAAACTATGTATTACTCAAAAAGTAGTTTTATGCGTTACTGTCTCAATTTTTATGGCCGATTTTGGTTGAAACAAATGTATGTACACTGCACTGCACGTTGCCAATAACGCACTAAAATACTAAAAATGAACTATGGTAACCACGCTGTACATTGCTAAGTTTACACAGTTTTTGTTTTTCAACGAATCGGCAGTTTTTGTTAATTTATTTTTTTACCTTCTCATAAAAACTGTCTACTTTGAACTTTTTTTTTTCTTTTTCCGCCTGCAGAACTTACAACTAACTCGCGCCCATAAGATCTTGGCTTTGGTACCCGCTCAAAACGCATGCTCTGACGATAGTTCCACATCTGATGAGGAAGCAAATGCTTATATACCGCCTTCACCCAATGCCTCTGATCCACCTTCAATAGCATCATCACTAGAAGCCCTTAATTTGCTTGATACTTCAACTGACTCCAACAACGAACAGCATGATATACCCATTACTTTACCACTCACACCAACATTTGATGAAGTTTTTCCATCGCCGAATATAAGTAACTACAATGTTATACCCACATTGAACTCCATCCAATCTTTGCCATCTCCTTCTGTTGAACTATCATCTCCCCAGCCTAGCACCAGCGGACAGCAGTTACTACTTACCAGGTCCAAGCGTAAAAAGACAACAAAGACTGTAGTGACCAAAAAAGTAAAGGTTCAGAAATTCGCCCTAAATTATCAATGGTCAAAAGCAGTATTTCGTCACAATGTATCTCTTGAAGAAAACTTATACAATCTCCATCAAACACAAATAGAGACAGTACTGGATTATTTTTATTTCTTTTTTTCTCCTGACTTAATTACTGACATTGTTTATAATACAAATTTATATGCAGTTGAACAACTAGGTCGATCTATTCAGCTGACAGAAGATGAGATTAAAAGCTTCCTGGCCATTCAAATCATGATGGGTATAGTACAGATGCCAGCTTATACTGACTATTGGGCAAGAAAAACAAGATACCCTCTCATTGCTGATCTT
This sequence comes from Spicauda simplicius, assembly GCA_949699795.1. Classification (NCBI taxonomy): domain Eukaryota; kingdom Metazoa; phylum Arthropoda; class Insecta; order Lepidoptera; family Hesperiidae; genus Spicauda; species Spicauda simplicius. The sequence continues at coordinate 6,920,038 of OX453070.1, read as the reverse complement.
ATGCCTCTCAAAAAGTATCAACAAATACGTCGATATATTCATTTTGTTGATAATACTTTGGAAGATTCAGACCGTTATTTCAAGATTCGCCCCCTAATGGAGAAAATACGCAAAAATTTTCTGAAAATTGAAGAAGAAGGAAAATATTCCATTGACGAGATGATAATACCTTATACCTTATAAATAAAACGTAATTGCTTTCGTAATTTTCACCTAAAATAATAAAGAATAATTTAAATATTTCCTCCTTTTTTTGAAATAAATTTATAATAACCTGAATAATGTAATTCATTATGTCCTTGGTAGTGTACACCAAAATGTACAAACAATTTATTTATAATATTTCTGTAAAATTGGCAGTGTACATTGTGATGTACTTAAGTTTTCTCGAAACCTAGGATACCTAGATTTTTATTTTTATTTATCTCAAGTTGTCCATTCATAAATTAAACAAAATTTATCAATAATTTCCTTTTTTTTCATATTTTTAGTTCTTGCCAAGTAAAGGGTTAAATATGTTCATACATTTCTTTAACTTCAGTTGAATCTAAAATGTTTGCTGAACTGCGAAATAGATAGTTTTGATCTTCAATAAATCTTCCGAACGGGTCCTTCAGAAGACACATTCATTTAGCACTTCTAAGGAAATTTAAAGACCGACTTAACATAATAATAATGTAAACCACTTAATTTGTATGCTGAGTAATTATTGCCTCAATGTTAATATATGTTTTTCAAACACAGCTGACTCACCTGAAAAGGCCTAGAACTACGCTCCGCAATGCCACCTCCACCAATCCTTGTACTGGTTCCGGAAGCGTAATCTTCATCATTAAAAGTAAACCCATAAGAGATAAATAACGAAATAATCACTACTTTGGACAACATTCTATTATCAGAATATTAACAAAAATATTTAACCTCTTTTCTTTATTATTTTGGTAACTGATAACTTTAGGAATGCTAGTGTGAGAATGCTTAGATAAAGCTTTGGAGAAATTTGATATCGAGAGCAAATATCGACGTCTGCCTTGTCATATCTTGATATGAATGATAAATGTAGTTAGAGAGATGACACAATCGCGACATCATATTCAATTTTGTGTATTTATTAAATATAAAAGGGAGTAGCTCATATGATTGGGACCCTACTCATAAAATCTTGCAGTTCTAGAGTTGAAATATTTTAAGGTAATAATCTATTTGGAATGATACCTTAAATTGAATAGGTGCTAATATTTTACCTGAAGTATGTGTGCAATTTGCAATTTTTTTCATTGTTGGCACTATAACAACTATAACTAAGTCTACGATTTCTACACTCATAGTCCCACAGTAGGATTTTCTCCTGTGTCGTGGGTACCATGGATACACACGACGAAAACACAAACGCCTAAACCCAGAACATGAATCTCCAGATACCTGTCTGGCCGGGAATCGAACCCGGACCCATTGCGCGTCAGATCAGTATGGTAACCGCTGTGCCACGCGAGTCGTCAGAAAATCGTCGCCGTCAATAGTATTATATTTATACGAATACTCACATAAATATAAAAAACATACAAACAGGATGGTAGTTCTCGTAGATACCGGGTAGGTTATAGATAAAACAACAATTATTTGAAAACATCATTTATTATACTTTCCTCAAAAAAGTAAAATTTTAAAATAAAATATTTAAACATAGGTTACATGCGATAGTGTGGAACAATGTAGGTGCAGGCGATACTACGTCAAGCACGCACACACGCACACACACGCACTCTATACAATATCATAAGACGTAAACAGAACTAAAAATGTGTGATCGTAACATATTATGACGGTGAAATTTAAATATACGTAGACGTACGTAGGCGTTTATAAGAAACGATTTGTGAAATGTTGGCAGTAAAAGTAATAATTAAATAATATTTTAAATAAGTCACATTACTTTGTAGAAGCACTTATAAGGCGATAAAGCATACTTACACTTCGATAACTATAGAGGACGCTCCGACGCGCTCCGCTCGCGATTCGCGCGCTATCATTATTATAATTACGATACATCTAAGAAGGGAAAACTTTGATATAAATTTATATTTAAATGCGGCGTCTGATGACCGACAGCGACGTCGAAGCGTTCGAAAGAAGACACTTTCAAAATGGAAATTAACTCTAATACAATTACGTAGCTTACGTTATATTCCTGAACATTATCGTACTGCTCCGATGCCGGAGACGTCAATCAATAAAAACGACAATCACTGGGGAGTCAAACTATCGTAAATGCGGTCACCGATCGTCGTCCTAACTAATTTTAGATATCGATATTCGAATCGCGTCGATTGATATTTGATTGGTCAATTGTTATTTCAATAAAACATTAAGATCTGAATCATTTTCAAAAATTGAACGACATACATTTCTAGTTCAAAGGAATATACATTACACTATATCTGTTATCATAAGATAATACGTATATATAATATAAATAAATAGTAATATAATATATATGTATATATATATTTCATCTGAATTTAAATACTAGAAGTCGTTTAATTATAAATAGCGTCGCATTTAAAATTTCAATAGTAATAATTATAATTATGCATTTAATTTATAGTCAAAATTCTTTCGACAGTACAACACCTACGCTCGAGGGGGTGGGATCGTACATACTCGGATAAAAATATATCATATCTCTACTCGGCGTCGGTAGCCGCTACCGAACAATAAATACAGTTTCAGACGAAGGCGAACAATTCAAACACTCAAAATATCGAACAGTCTTAAATAACGTTTTTGTACGCAACAAAATGATAACAATGACGCCGGTCGGGGGGTCGTCGATGCCGGGGGCCACGTTTTCTTCATTAGCAAAGCTTACGGCAGCAAGCGTCGTGAGAAACGTGCGGCGTCCGAGCTGCGTGCCGGCCGGGCCGCCCGCAGTGCCGGCCGGAGACCGTAGTGCCGGCCGGGGAGTTCGTAGTGCCGCCCGGACCGAGCGTAGTGCCGGCCGGGCCGCCCGCAGTGCCGGCCGTGGCGCCCGGCACTCGCCGCTCCATCCGCTTAGCTGTTGGGCCGTACAATACTTCATTACCCTCACATCGATAGACAAACAGTTACATTTACGTACCACCCAGTACGCAAAACGCACATTATTCATGTTTTAACTCATACATTGCAATTGTAACTTAAAATAATGACCGAAATCTGAAACAAAACTTGTTTTGAGGAAACATAATAAACACGTACTAGGGGGTTCCACGAATAGGAATTGCAATCGATAATTTTATTCGTAAAAAAGGTGCAATAAATTTATAATACATCACGAAACAAACCCTTTAGGGCCGGCACTCATATGACGGAGCGCAGCGCAGCGCATTTTTTGCTGTCAAACTATTATCGTCATTGTTCCTTTAGAAATAATATCCAAAATTAAATAACAGCAATTTATTTCTGAGGAGCATGGAAGCGACCACATGCGAAAGATAGCGCGGGAGCGCGACCGCGCGCGCACGACGCGCTACTCCGCGAGCGTCCGCTTTCGGTCGCCGCTGGCCGCTGGGCTCGCCGGAGCGACGCCACAGGCAGCAGCCGCCATTTTGTTGTCAACACGTGTATACCTGTGCCACGCAAAAACGAATGACGACCGTTTGTCGAGTATATTCCAGCGCATGCTCGCGCATCCGCGCGCACCCGCGCGCATCCGCGCGCATTCTCCCAGTAATTAGCGCGAATTTCGGCTAGTGTGTGATTCGTTAAGAAAATTTCGCGGGCATGCGCTGCGCTGCGCTCCGTCATATGTGCGCCGGCCCTTAGGTAATGTTATAATTAAGAAAAGTTAAGAAAACTTAAATCAACATCAGTAGCCATTGAACACTTAATTATATGTTATCAATAGCAGTCGTAGTATATCTAGTTTTAAATACATTTAAAAACTTTAATGCATGCAATAAGAATTAGTCGGCTGGAAACTAGAGTTAGTAACACATATATTAATCGTTATCGATGATAACGGGACAATAGAGGTGAAATAAACCATCTAAATGTGTTAAAACATGATAAATCAGACAGGAATAATAAAACCCACAAAAGTATAGTTAGCGGTTGCAAAGAATGAAAGAATATTAATTTTTACAATGATCATCATTTCATTTAAAAGATTATATTGGTTTTAAGTGGTGTTGAATGAGATGATACGAATATTCATTAAGGTAGTTACGGCCATCTAAACTATACCTCATTTTTTAACACTTGATCTATTTGGTAAACAAACATGGCCGACTCGAACTGTCATTTAAATGTCAATGAGATAGTTTCTATCAATAGGGTTGGGGAGTATCAAAATAACTTACCTTGGGAAGCTACTGCAAATTGTTGTATCGAATTGTATCAACATCGATTATACTCAACGATATTTTTTTCGAATATAATCAAATATTCTTAATAAAATAATGTATTTGTTTCAAATATGCACTAGTAAATGTAATACTAACAATAAATGAGAGTAACAAAGATGTTTAAAATATCCATTACTCGCTTTTAAATTAATTGTATTTCGTCTTATTTTTTTACCTGACTTAAACAGTGAAATTATTGTTAGGTATACTTTTGAAGACTAAATACTTTAATCACGTATTTCTATTAATAAAAATAAATTTTTGAAAATTCATTTGAATTTTGTTATTATTTCACTTCTTAATTAATCACTCAATTCATATTTTTCTTAAAATATCGTTAAAATATTTTATTATTTGTGATAATTTATCTTATTTTATTTTGTAGACATATTTTCGTGAATTTTATTTATTCTATTTCTTAGTCTATTATTTAAAATCATTAAAGTATTTTTGAGTTATTTTAGTTTTAATTTTTTGAAGTTTACATTTTAATATGCCAGATTAAAAATTAATTTTCTATTCGTCAATTTTCATATGTAATACTTTTGTGCTTTAACAGAGTAGTTAAATTATCGCGATATGATTCGTCATTCTCGCGACATCAAGAAAGCAAACTTGCTTAAATTTTATGAGTTTATACCACGAAAAAATATTTCGATTAATGTCACTTAGCAAAATCATGAAACCAATGTAACAAATCGATTCGTCTTTCCCATCACTAATTTGGAAATGACCGAAATGTCAAATTTGTGTTGAAATAAGTTATCTGTGCAAATTAGTTTCGCCGGTTTTGCAACTTTAATTAAATTTACCTATTACAATTGTAAATTTAAAGCAGTTTTTGTTGTGAATCAAAGTGTAATACATCAAGTGAACCGATGTAATTGTTTGCAGGTCGTTTGACGCGTGTAACTGTGAGAAAATGTGATGTTTCGAAAGTTAGGTGGTTTGTTTACTACTTATCTCAACTGTCAAAAAATGGACTATATAATATATCATGCAATGGCATGCGGGTCTGAGACAGGTATCACGCAGACATGAAACGCATTATATGCGGAAAAAATGAGAAATAAAAATGGTGATCGCATGCATGTTCGGTGGAACCATCGAATTAAAGTATCTAATTAAAAGAATCATATCTTTTCAAGATCAGTATGATCGATATGATACATTTTAATATGTATCGAAAAAAATGAAAAAATCGCATATTGGGTACGTGAAGAAGGCTTGGCGACGTGTTGCGCGGGCAGCGTGTGCTTATTACAGAAGACAGGCGAGCGTGAGGTTTGGCGAATTTTGATTGATTAAAGGTGCCTTTCCATCGAACATGTACGAAGGATGAAGCGTGAATTTTGTAACGTTAACGCGACTTTTCAACATGATTAAGGGTTCCTTTCCACCAAACATGTACGAACTATAACAGACAGAAGACAGACGAAGCGCGCTGTAATAAAGCGTGTTGTCATCATACGAGGTTGTACCGTGCATGCATGCGGCAATGTTACTCTAAGGTGAGAAGAGGTACATGACGGTGTTGACTGACTCCTTCTTGAACGTGAAGGATCGCCACTTGTGCGCGATCCTGTGCGCAAGCAGCGTGTGCGAATGATTATGACAAAGAAGACAGGCGAGCGTGAGGGTTGGCGAATTTTGAAAGGTTAAAAGAGTTTTCCCTTGAATATGTACGAATGATTATGATTATAATAGAAGTGAAACGCTAATTTTAAAACTTAAAACAACCTTTCCACCGAACATGTGCAAACGTTATGACTGTAATAGAATCAAGACAAGCGAAGCGCGCTGTAATAAAGCGTCATCATACGAGGTTGTACCGTGCACGCATGCGGCAATGTAACGCTAGGGTGAGAAGAGGTACATGACGGTGTTGACTGACTTCTTGAGCGTGAAGGAGCGCCGCTGGGGCTCGGCGGCGTGGTTCGCGGGCAGCGTGTGCGAATGATTATGACAAAGAAGACAGGCGAGCGTGAGGGTTGGCAAATTATGAAAAGATAAAGGTGTTTTTCCCTTGAATGTGTACGAATGATTATGATCGTAATAGGACGAAACGCTAATTTTAAAATTTAAAACAACCTGTCCACCGAACATGTGCAAACGTTATGACTGTAATAGAATCAAGACAAGCGAAGCGCGCTGTAATAAAGCGTGTTGTCATCATACGAGGTTGTACCGTGCATGCATGCGGCAATGTTACTCTAGGGTGAGAAGAGGTACATGACGGTGTTGACTGACTTCTTCTTGAGCGTGAAGAAGGAGCGGCGCTTGGGCTCGGCGGCGTGGTGCGCGGGCAGCGTGTGCGAGCGCGGCGCGGGCGCGGCGGCGCGCTGCCGCAGCGCCTCCAGCCACTGCGCCATGTCCGCCTCGTCGTGCGCCTGCAGCAGGAACTCCGCGCCGCTGCTCAGTCTGCCGGTGTTACGGTTAGGGATGAGTTCGTGTATTCCTTGATTGATTGGTTGATTGATTGATTGGTTTTGATTGATTTGATTGATTGGTTTTGATTGATTGATTCGATTGATGCTCCGTCTTACGGACGAGCGTAAAAGAATTAATACGAAGTCTAAGGATTGATACGATTGATTAGTTGATTGACTGGATTGATTGATTGATGCTCTGTCTTACGGACGAGCGTAAAAGGATTAATACGAAATCTAAGGATTGATACGAAATCTAAGGATTGATACCATTTTCAAGGATTGATACGGAATCTAAGGATTGATATGAAATCCAAGGAATGATAAGAAATTTAAGGATTGATACGAAATCCAAGGATTGATGCGAAATAAAAGGATTGATACGATATCTAAGGATTGATACGAAATTCAAACCAGAGGTCGTTTTGATCAGTTCGAGAGTCCTTTCGAATGTTTGCGATTTATTTCTTGTTGTATCCTAATGCTTATGAAGCTAACGATTATAATAAAATTAGGAGTCAAAATAAATAGCACAATTAAAGTAAACAGAAAACTGATCAACTGATACATATTATCTACTAAACCATCGAAAATTTAAATGACACATTTACTGATAACCTCACCATGCGACGTTTCTACAAAATGTAAAAAAAAATAACAAAAAATCATACAATAATCTGTATTATATATGTAACAATATCACGATTGCACTTGCAATCACAACATAAAGTAAAAACATTACATTTTTTGTCTTTAATATTTATACATATCGTTTTAAGACCCTAATTGCATGATGTAATGCCTAGTATACCTCTATAGTGATCATGTAAGTAACAGAGATAATGGCGCCATTCTAAATACATTTTCATATGACCATCATACGATACTTTGCTAGGGTACCATGTATTAATAAGTAATTACTTCCACTTACGACATTATCCACTCAATTAATTTGGCCAATCTTAGATCTCAAATTTTAAATCTTTAGAAATTTTATACACGATATATTGACAAGCTGAAAGTACCTGAGACGGAACACATGCTTCTTCTTAGTGTAGTTGGCGGCCACTTCCACAACGGCGCCGTTGAGATCGAGCGGCGTCTCCCCGCGCCAGTACTGCTCCGGGGACGCCTTGTACGCCTTCTGGTCCTTGTAGAACGACATGCGACCGTCCTTCGCCACCACGTACACTTTGTCCCACGATCTGTGTTATAAAAATGTTTGTAGCAATTATTTTAAGTACATTAATGTACTTAGTATGAAAGGTGGACGTAACAAACAGAAACTGCCAACAAAGAAACAATGACATATACACGTGCTAAATATGAAGGAGGACTTAACAAGCAAAAACAAAGTCTTGCATAGTTTACTGATAGATAAGTATATTCCAACATAAACGAAAATTAGATTTGTTTGTATAAACTAAAGTTGATGATACTATTTTTTAAATGTTTTTGCACAATGCTTTGTTCTTTCAATTTCTCTTTTGAATTCTATCAAAACCACGGAACCTGGTTCTGATTATTATATTTAAAAACGTACACATTTGATCAATATAAATCCGTTAAATCCGACCAATCTAGAAAATACCTTAAATTCAAGATTATTTTCCTAAATTCAATCTATATACGTTGGATATAGTATATCGGATGTATATATGTCGATCATACGTCGGGTACGCTAGATGTGTCTCGTAATATTGATGAGCATAAACATTATTCAACATTGAAAAAAAAATTGACATGACAAATGACAATAAAATTGTCAAAAACATCTAACAAAATGACAATACATATCCAAAATACATACACAGGTATAACATAAATATAATAATCGTTACCTGTTGGAAGCGCGCTTGGCAGCGGATTCCCATTCGTGTTTACGCACGAGCGTGCCCTCCACGCCTTCGTCCTCGCCGGCGGGACTAGCGCCCTCTGTGTCATAAAACCAACGTTATACAACGTGTAAACGTGTTAGGAACCGCTGAAAAAGAGCTATATTACTAAGTGTGAGCTAAAACAGCTTGAATCACGGTCTCATTTCGAATACTACAATAATTAAATATATCAAAAACTAACATATCATAAATACTAACATAAAATAACAACAAATTAATATCGATAAACGGTTAGACAGTATACAATAATGATTAATATAATATTCAAAAGGACCGTGAAAACAAATTAAATAAAAGAAAAACACTACATAAACAAAATTTAATTTCTGCATTGTCGTATAAAATCACAATAGATAGTTTGATACGTCCGTTCTTCCGTCACGAAGTGTCTGATAAAGGGTATAATATGTTTATTGCACACACAAAGTATAATATCGGCAATCCATGCGCTCACAACACAACAGCACACACAAAGCATTCGTCGCGTACGTACATAATTCTCTGGAGCTTGGAGACGTCGTGGGTGGAGAAAGTGTAAGTAAATTTACTCTTCCCTCTATCTGAACATATATTATTGCACATTAATTAAACTTATAACCTAATGCTATTGGTGGCTTAAGGTTTTTCTACTAGAAGACTAGATGCTATCAAAACTTAAAAGGAATATCTACTGCAATAAACCGTTACAACAAGCGCAGAAGATACTTTAGTAAAGCATACTTCTTTATTCAAATTTTAAGATAATTACGATTGAACTGAGCCTTTACTACCTATCTTATTAATCGACTGCTTTTATGATAGTATACTTTTCAAAATCAATCCATTATCAAGCCTACATCTAATTTAACTGTCCAATTCAAAATCTATATCTATCAAAACGATCCAACTGTCCCCATCCACGACTATTACGATTGGGTACCTTCATCGTCGCTGTGATGCGACCCGGTGAGCAGTTTCTTCGCTGTGCGCCAACGGAAGCTCCTGAAGGGCGACTTGCTTCGCGATCGCGACTTCACCTTACCGGAACTGGACGGCGTGGCCGGCGACGAACTAGCTCCGCCCGCTGATTGGTGGGTTGCGGGGAACGGAATGTGATAAGCGGGGGAAAGGGTTATGAGGGTAGTGAGGAAAAGGCGATGAATAGGGGTAGTGACGTAATAATATGTTTAGATGAGAGAAACGGTGCGTTAAGGATTAGAAATTGGTGAGATATACGTGAATTATAAATGTAATTGTATAGGAGATAGGGAATAGTAACAAATAATTATGAGGGTAGTTATGTAAAATAAATTGGAAATTGATTTAAGGCAGAGATAAAAAAATATGAATAATCGATATATAAATGGTGTTTTGTGTAAAAATATAGATAATTGTGAAGGATTTGAATACAGTGAAATAAAAATAAAAGGTAATATATGAAAGGTGACATTAACAATTTAGTAAATAAATCAAAAAATACGTGACAGGAATCGGACATTTTGGGGCATGACAGGGAATTTGGGTGAAAAACAGAAAAAATATTTCAAAGCAACATAAAAACAAAATTGCATCGCAGCAAAATAAACAAAAGCATTTACATGCTACACGTAAAAACAATTTGAACACAGAATAGGGAGTAATAACAGGGGTTAAACAAATGCATTCACCATTCACTGTCAGTACGGTGGTAGCGTTGTTATATCGCTAACTAATACACATGTTAATTAAGAACGACATAGATGGCTTCGAAGCTTGATAAAATAAATTTGGAATTTTAAAAAAAATTTTAGAGATGCGCCGAATAGTGTTTCACCGAATAACCGTATACCAAATATTATTCGGTTTAACTTTTACCGAACCGGATATTCGACCAAATTATTCGGTTTGCCATTTCTTATTAAGAAACAACTGCGAAAGTGTGTTCGTATAAAAATTAAAATGTTGATTTGAAGTTTACTTGCTTTATATTATTGGCTTTATTCAATACACTCTCCATAGGAACTCTTTGACTTATAACATAAATCTTACATAAAAAGTTTTATCTTTTTTCTCTTTACCGTGCCGTGTAGGGAAAAAATAGAAAAACTCAAACCGAATATATTCGACACCAAAACCGAATAATTCAGCCGAATACGAATAGTGAAAAAGATGCCGAATACGCCAAATACCGAATAACAACCGAATATTCGGCGCATCTCTACTTTTTTATGTATCCAGTCAATTCTGCTTAAAATGTCTGCAAAAACAAACATCTTTAAATACTAACACGTACACGTCATTACATACACGTACATATAGTTATACAAATTCCACGACAATTTTAGACTAAAATCATATATTAGCCTAAAATCACATGTTGTAATCTTCTAAGCCAACTGAACGATTCGAACGAATCCATTTTTTCCGGAACCGCATTCAAAACCACCTTGAAGTAACACATTAATCTACATCTACGTGTCATACTCACTGGACAGGCGTGCGGGTTTAGCGGGCGTCTGTTTCGAAGTGGAGGGGCGAAGCGGGTCCGGCACCGGCGGGGTGAGGGGCGCGGGGGCGGGGTCCGCGGGCGAGAGGGCGGAGTCTGACGAGGGGGCGGGACCCGCGGCCAGGGGGGCGGGGCTAGGCGCCTCTGCATGCGTATTACTACGTGCTAGTTACGGCTACACGCTACGTGCATACATGCTAATACGACTACATGCTAACACTACATATGCGTGCTTCTAGACGTATTTAATTTGATTAATTTTAAATTAAACATCGATATGTATTTAGGACTAGCCAAAAAGTGAGGCCTATTAGTCTTAGAAGAGAGGATACAGGCTTGAATAAAATTAAATACATATAAATACACGCATTCGTAATCATCTATTAAACTAGTTAGACAAATATTACGTGCTACGGAACATTTTCCATTAGGATTTACTCATAGTAAATTGTATATCAATAAATTTCCATCATCGAAAAATATTAATAATTCTACACAGATTTCAGTATTATAAGTGTTATGACCAGGTATGAGCATAAAGTTAAATACTGTTAACATTTTTAATATAGTAATGACAATAACTGTGTGTTAAAATAAATTAAAAGTACTTATATACATTTTATAAGCCCCCTTTTTAACGAACACTGAGTAGATAATTGCGATACATAGTTAAATATATTTTATACCCAACATAAATTGTAAGATTTGATGACTTAACGTCTAGAAATTTTAAGATAAGATCAGATAAACATGAAATTTTGATATTCGTTAATGTAAAAACACAAATAAATGCCAATTATTTAGCAATAAAATAATAAATAAATAAAGCTGTGGTGAAGCCGTGCATAAAATAAATCAGGAAGCAAGAATAGGCTCGGAATTACATAGCGAAGACACCTACCTTACTCGAAGACAGGTCCAGAGACAAGAACACAGCACAGTTGCAAGACATAGCTTCGATTTACTTGAATTACTTAGAAAGAGCGTATAAGGATAGACGGACAGACAGAAAATAGTATCAAACCATCACCGTGATTAGCTTATACATAATTATAAAATGTTGTATATATATGTGATCTTATGATGTGAATGAAGAATATCAGTGTAGTATAAATAGTATGAGATAGACTTGAAAACTCAATAAAAGTGTTGAGTGTTTATTGTTTTTTTATTCAAGTACCACCTTATACTATAAGGTAATAAGTAATGTTTTGCGAAATTCGGTAATGTTATGCACTTCACATTGGTGTGATAAGAGATAGAATATATTATGTAATGAATCACTTGTACTGACACAGAAAACAGATAATAAACTAAAGTGTGACACAAGAAATATATATGAAGATTTATAGAAATAAGCCTTCACCTATATATTGAATGAATGAACTAAATTATGAAACGTGACAAACACTGAAATCGTGCAGCAATAAAGAAAAAAATGTGCTTATTAGCCCCAACTACATAAGAAAGAAAGATAACCTACAAAGTCCTAAACGTGTCGAAACAATCGTAATAAAATATAAAAAAAATTAAAGCCGTAAAGCTAAGTAAAATAAAATTAAAACACAAAAGTCTACCCCCAGAGTGGCGTTACTATTAGAGCGCAGTGTAACCCGCCAAAATTAAAGACACCCACGTAACTACTACCACGTAAGCACATGCGTACAGCCGGGTATCTTTTTACATCGGTAGTATTATAGGAAGCGCTCTGGTTACCTGGCTGGGAATGCGGTCGCTCTTGGGCCTTCTCAGCCGCTTTAGTGGATGTTCTCCTTACGACTACGCGTGTGCATGTGTGGACAACACATCGGTAAGTAACGTCCCCTTTTGTCTCACACGCAACACTCGGCCGACCGACGAAATTGGACCTCATTGCGATGTTAACTTTCGCCATGTTAATGTGAACTTTGTGCCGTGGAGAGGTCTACTTTCGTTGGACGGCCGAGCAAGCGATATAAAGGGGTCACAAATAAAATTCACACGTAAAGCGGCAAGCGACGCCGTAGGACTTTCAGCTCTATCGCAGTGCGAATGTGCTTAGTCTCTTTAAATTTTTAACATCGATATAACATCAATTTCCTTCGTTCATTTATTATTCCTGTTAAATTATTCAAAAAACTCTAATTGGTGTTATTGCAATATGCAAGCAGCATTCACCAGTTAAACGGTGAAAGTTAGTGAAATGTTTGAACATATTTTACTGAAAGATCATTTCGTTCGATAGTGCTAGAAGACATTACACATGCGTGCTTACATTGCAATCCGTGAGACGAAGTGGTGTTAATCTTTCGAAGGAACTAAAAGTTTTATTACGGTCGCATTTAAACCTACGTCCAAACTTAAGAACTTCATTGCAAGGTTTATTGAAATTTTGATAATCAAATAGTGTATAAATACACATTCTTATAAATATTTGTGAAATAATTTTGAACAACATGAAACAAAATAAACTCACACTTCTAAGCTTGATAAATAGTCGAAAAAATTACGTTCCGTATAGAATAAATGAAAACCGAAAGTTAATTAAGCAGAACTATATAATATTGTTTCATGATGTTGTCAATTTTAACGGTAATTTTAGAAAAATCTTATAAAATAAGACGAGCGGCAAATAGCAAGCGAGAACAGAACCAACTCAAAACTGTTTAATTTACAAAATCATATAAATTTCAAATAATATCATGTGAATAACGCTTATTTCTGTCACGCGAGAACTCTGCCGCTCACAATTTTTATTTTAATCGTGTTCCGATAGTGTTGTTGAAGATCATACGAACTTGAAGTTTTTAACTACAAGTATAAGGGATCTTTTCACAACACTATTGAAAATATATTTTTAACACTCTGAACGGTAATCAAGGTGGAATCCTCTCTTTTGAGTCACGCAGAGACGATCAATCGCGAACTTATCAATTAATCCAATAATTACTAGGGTCATCACCAAAGAAATAGCTAACTTATGGAAGAATGTTAATGCAACCAGGCGAATTGCTTAATTTTCATTGAAGAAACATTTAGTAAGAATCGAGCAACCCTATTGGTGAATTTGACTTACAGAAACATGCGATGTAGCTTAGCTACATCGGACGTTTCTGACAGAAAGGTACCTCAACACGTAAACTATAGATTAGAAATCAAACCAATAAGAAGGCACATTTTACTTTCCAACACACCTCACTTGTCTTAAATGAAATCTAATCAGCATTAATTAGATTTGTTCTTTCCACATAGATTCCACTCCAAAAGCTATGTTTGTCAACTTTTTAGATGAAACCCATTTCTGTAGTAAAAGGAAGAGGATTTTCTACGTGATCGATCGTCCCATTGCAACTGTGTCTTGACTGCAATGGGAAGACGGCTGTCAAATTTTGCTGCCAAGGATGTAAGTATAATCCCTAATCGATTAACTTGAAATTAATTATAATGATAAATTGTTTATTATAATATTTCTAATAATAAAAGTCTAAATAACTATTATAATTACTATAAAATTCTATTATTATAATTATTAATACTATAGGATTATTTTAAGAACATTGTAAACATACATCTAATGAGTCTTGTCAATATTTGTTACATTGGAATAACAAGACCTCAAAAATGCATACATGCACTGGTGACATTCCTAACAAAAACTTAACAGCCAACTTTCTCATTGGTATAATAATTGCACAAACATTACGATCACTCCGATATTGCTTGATGATAAAATTAACGTTCGGCGAACTATTCATTTGGATTCCTCCACCAAATTCCTCATTTCCACCCATTAACTAATGGAGTTGCGTCGTTATCTAAGTTATACTCAAGTTATACTCAACGGTTAGATACTTGTACCCAAAAGTTTGATATAAAAAAGGGTTGTATCCAATTTGGTTTAGATTTTACTTCAAAATCTAACGTCGTGTATTCGTAGCGTATATACGGAGTGGTCGTAAAATCTGTCACGTAACATATCGCGTAATATGTATACGCACACGTGCGTACGCTACGCGTATCGTGTATGTGTGTATTCATGTATATGTGTGTTTGCATGTCGTGCTGCAGACTTTTTTGGGTGCGTTCCATTACACGATCACAAAGCGCACGCTCACGACCGCAGTTTTTCTCGTTCCATTAGCTTGTCAGCTTTACTGACGTATTCTCTACTGGAACGATCACGACGACCCACCTTGTTAGATGGGTCGTCGTGAGCGTCGCGTGGGCGTAAGTCATGACATCATGAGCGACGTTTTCGCCGCGACCACAACGACCGGGGTCATCTAATGGAACGACGTTTTGGGCGTTTGGGGCGTTGCGATCGCGTTCTGGAACGCGCCCTTTGCCTGTTCAGTGTGTACAATCGTACGTCCATGTGTGTACGTGTACACGTATTCGCGTACGTGTGTGCGTGTAGTATATATGCGTTCCGCTCACCCTGCGGCTGGTCAGTCTCGGCGGCGCGGTCGGGCACGTCGCGCGCGGCGGCGGCGGCGGCTGCCTCGGCGGCCTCGCGCTCCCGCCGCTCGCGCTCCGCTGCTTCGGCCGCTTCCTGGCGACGCTTCATCTCCTTCACCTCGAACTGGAATGACGCGGGATTCATTAACTATAAATGTAAGATAACGCGATAGAGGCAAACAGCGAATCGGCTCTAGCCAAAATTGTTAGTATAAATAAATTATGTTTCAAACCTGGAACATGCTAATCAAGGAATAGAATCATATTCTAAAAATATAGGACAATCAGTTTAACTGTATGATCATATAAACAAGCGGTATGAAAAAAAGGATTTGTCAGATAGACCACGTTATGTCACATAATAACTATTAAAAAAATCGATACACAATCCTAATCCTTTTTTGTTATGAATATCAATTAAAATTTAATTATCGCAATAATATTGTCATGGCAATTAGTAACAAACATTTTCATAAGCATTTTTATTTCAAATAGATCACATAAAATATTACTCTTCCTATTTTCTTCGTTAAAAGCATAAAAATAACAAACAAAATAAAAGCATATAAATCCCTAGAAAAAAGAAATCTTGATCAATATTTCTGAAAATACATACAATTATTAAAAACACATAAAAGTTCCATGCTAAGCGAGAAAATGCATGCATCGTACGGAAACTCTCACTTACACCATCCAAGTAGTTATAATACCATGCACCATCCGGAAACAGGAGGTTACGGACTTGGGAGAGAAGGAGTAAAGAAGAGGTTAAAGGAATCGTCTTAATCTCCTTCCCCAAGTCGTTCACGGCTTTAGAGCTACTCGTGAATCCAGGGAGAGAGAGAACAGCAACATCGCTCTTAGATTCGCTATCTGTAGACTTCTTTCTACGTGTTAGCTTACGAAGAATACCTTTAGCTATATCAGATTTTGATGACGAGCTACTAGTGGAGCGTTTGAGCAACGACACGCTTGGATATATCTGTTGGTGCGCTAACCTCTGCCATAATATGAAGTCTATGCAAGCCAGTCGAATATCTGGCTCCTTTTGGTCATCGGGGTTGTATTCGAAGAAGACCGAACTGTATAATTCGGGTGATAGAGGAGTTTTTAATGGCGACTGAGGCGGAGTGCTGAACTCTGATATCGTTGACAATGTGTTATTTGTGATTGTTGAGAATAGGAAGGAGTCGTTTTTGCATAACTCCTGCGAACAATCTAAGCGAAGATTCATTTTATTAGCATATTTTTCGGGAAGCTTGTGTTTATCGCTATGTATTAGAATCTCGCGAACAACTTCGGCCACTGGTCGCGTGTCTTCTGCAACATGTGCAACTTTGCCGTGATGGATAACTGGTGGGGGTAGGTATTGGAAGGCGGATTCGTCACATTTTTCCCATGGTTCTGGTGTGAGCCATAGTTTTGCTGCATTCAGTTCAAGCTGGTGTAGGATTAAGAAAAAAGAAAATTATAAAAAAAAGCCAAACACCAATCCAACAAGCAATACCAAAACCGTGTGCGTTTAAGATATTTGGGACATTTTGGGACATAAGAAAATGTCCCAAATATCTTTAATCGCTGTCTAGTGGATTATTAGATCATCTACTCTAAAATATTATGATTATGAACACTGAAATAAAGTATAAGTGCAGTCTTAAAGTGCGACTACAACGTGCAAAAGTTTCTGTGTGAAGCTGTAACATCACTTTTATCATTCGTGGTGTGGAAGATCGTCAGCATAGTCTATCCAAAATTAAAGCATTAACTAAAGTAATAAATACATTTTCATAACCATAACATACCATACAGAGAATATTGAAAATATCGAAACATTCCAGATTCTCTTTTTAGGGGTTGATTACTCAATTTATGTGTAAATTTCGGGATTACGAAACAAATATCGCGGTAGACTTATAAATAGAGGCACAGTGAAAACATTAAGTGTCATAAGGTTTTTTACATAAGTTTGACTACAGTTCCCGTGTTAAAAACAAGATTATTTTTTATGCCATTCTAGATAGCCCGTTCATCTACATAAATGTTTTTTTCTAAGATACTACTTAAAATTAAAAATATGGTTTCTACACTCATTTCCTGTGCCGTTTCCTGTGTCGTTAATACCATGGACACACACAAGACGAATACACCAACACCCAGATCCAGAACATGAATCTAAACTCATAATTCAGATACCTGTCTGACCGGGAATCGAACCCGGGACCCATTGCGCGTCAGACCGGTGTAGTAACCGCTCCACCCCGCGGGTCGTCATACTACTAACTATATATACACCACTAACTATAAAATACAAACACAACAACACCCCACACCCACACGTACACACCCATCACCAGCACAACTCACCGTCGTAAGCCGTTGCAGCGCGCTGAACCTGTCCTCTTGCGCCGCCGCGGACTTCTCGAAGGCCTCGTGCTTCTTGATGAGGCTCTCCACCTCGTCGATGGTGTGGCCCAGCTCCTGGGACATGAGGTACGGCTCCTGCGCGATCAGCCACGCCTCCGCCACGGCGGCGTCGCGAGCGAACTGATACACCTCCAAGACTGTACGAGAGATATGATAAATTTTTATTTGCATTAAAAATTCAGCGATATGTTGATTTTAGTTTTTTTTTTTTTATAAGATTGAAGTAGCAAACGAGCATCCAATTCACCTGAGGCAACTTAATATCTGTATTAAGTTGCCTCAGGTGAATTGGATGCTCGTTTGCTACTTCAATCTTATAAAGCCCCATTAGGCTAACATGACAATAATAATTATGTGTACGGTATTAGCCCGTACAGTTCTTTCTGAAGTCAATCACAGAGGCGTTACTACTTCCAAGGACTAAGACGATCGACTCATGTACGTGAGCTGAGTGTTCTTTTGAGCGTGAGAGAGCACAAGCAGCTTGTCACGCCTCATATAAATGAGGTGACCATATCAGTCTGCGCAAGTAGCGACGCATATGTAATTGACTTCAGATAGTAGTGTTGTATATGAAGTAGCTTATAAATGTCTAGTGACTCACAATCAGTTGAGCTGCATGCTCATTCGTCGCGTCAATTGGAAATAAAAAAAACGTAATCGCTGTGAAAAAGTGAGCGAAAAGGTGAGCTGCAACAAAATCCACTCACTGAGCTGAACGTTCTCCCAGCGCTCCTCCCAGCGGCGCAGCAATGCTATCCTCTGGTTGGTAAGCGCGAGCAGCTTGTCACGGATGTCCGCCACCGCATAATGCCGCTGCGCGAACAGCTCGCGACTGAGCCCGATGCACGTCGTGAAGTTGTCCTCGCGAGTCTCTTAGCTTGTCGCGCCTCATGTAAATGAGCTGACCATCTCAGTCTGCGCAAATAGCGACGCATCTGTGATTGACTTCGGATAGAAGTGTTCTATATGGAGTAGCTTACAAATGGCTAGTGACTCACCATCAAGTGAGCTGCATGCTCTTTAGTCGTGTCGATCAGAAATAAAAAAAACACTGTAAGAAATTGAGCTGCAACAAAATCCACTCACTGAGCTGAAGGTTCTCCCAGCGCTCCTCCCAGCGTCTGAGCAGCGCGTTCCTCTGGTTGGTCAACGCGAGCAGCTTGTCGCGGATGTCCGCCGCCGCGTAGTGCTGCCGCGCGAGCAGCTCGCGCCCGAGCCCGATGCACGCCGTGAAGTTGTCCTCGCGGGTCTCTATCTCCGCCTTGAGTGACTGGTGGTTGTTCATCAGCAGCTCTACGCCGCTCACGTCTCTGTACACGATTGTTCACATACAACAATGAGTTATCTTCATAATGATTAGAGGTTTTAATTTAATAACAGTGTTAACGAATAGAGCATCATACTAAGTACGATTACTTAAAATGTGTTCTTTCAAATAGTGTATTTTTTCAAAATGTATGAATCTTTCTTCCACGGTATGAATTATATAAGTCCATAATTTTCTATTTGAGTAACCGAAATAAATGAGAGAAAAAATACAAAGTTATGCTCTTCCAAAAAGTGATCATTACTTTGTCGTATTGTATGTTCAGAATCTTGTCGAGTACCCCTAAAAGCTAAAGCAGGATAGATATAAACCAGAAATCGGCGCATCACGTTACCTTCACTGCTTGTGTCACAGAAAAGAATGACCTTACAAGGGCTACTGAGACGACGGAATAATCATTGTACTAACCTGGGCTTCTCTCCGGTGTTCATGGAGCGCACAACATCGTCCATCCAGAGCGTGAGGTTGCGCACTTGGTTGAGGAAGCGGTACAGGTCGTCCGCGTCCTCCAGCTTGGAGCGTCGCGCGGCGCACGCGGCCTGCAACGCCCGCCACGCTTCCGCGACTTCGGCCTCGCGCCGCGTGATCTCCGCCGCCTTGTCGCCCGCGTACGAGGCGCCGAGACGGGCGCATTCCGCGCTTATAGCCTCCACCTATGCAGATAACCAGTATTTTTAATATTTATCAAGTAGGAAAAGAGAAGTAAAACGGTCTAGACGCCTGAACTGAGTTTCTTGGAATATATCTGAAGTTTTTTTTCTTTTAAATCATATTTACATATCTGAGATCTTGTTTAATATTTAATGCTATACTGATCATAATGCCTGCACCAGCATGAAAAGATAATATCGGATTAAATGTTACATCCTGACTAAATTGTTTATTTCTATTTATAAAATAAAAACCAACCGAATTGATTACCTTCTCTTTTTTGAAGTAAGTTAAAAAATTTCAATTATACTGATATAAAAATTATTTATTTATAATTTATAAATAAAATCACCCCATACTTAATCTACGTCCATTTTAACCTTTTCATAGTTGTAGCGGTGTTTCCTCCGCGGTCAAACCATAGTCTTTCTACCGTATCAAACATTTGTAAGAATCCATCTAAGTTTCTCGAAACCCCAACGATATATCAAGGTCTCACCAACCGATACTCGGCCTAATGACGTCACACAATAACCAACCTGTTGGTGTAACGTAGTAAGATCCTGCATGAAGGTGTGGTGTTTGCGTTGCAGCGCTCCCACGGAGATGGCGTCGCGGCCGAGCTCGTCGCTGACGCCGCGCGCCTTCTCGCTCACGCGCTGCAGCGTGTCCTTGCAGTCGTGGAAGTACTTGTGCAGCTCGCGGGACGCTGCTAGCATCTGGGGAATAATGCGTGTGAGCAGTGATATGAGCATAATGGTTCAAACTCAACCTCAATCAGAAGAAACATACGTTTTCTATTCGGAAATGTTCTCAAAAGTATGTAAGGTCTTATTCGTACTTGACCAGTGCAGAGGCCTTAAACTCTCATTTTGAGAAAATACCCGAACCCAGCAGTGAGACATTCATGTCTTGAGTGTGAAATTCATGTATCGATATTTTGTAATAAATAATTACAATATTAAAAAAACGTTTGGTAGCTGCTAGCAACAATAAGTATTCAAAATGACTATATAGTAATTATTTTATTAATAGCAACGTCTAAAGATAAGCAATGTATCCTAATGGTTGCTTTTCCGAAATCGTCTTCTACTAAAACACTTTAGTTATTTTGCCATCCATTCTATCTGAGGCTAGGGTGCCAAATATGAGCTGATACACCGAAATAGCCCTTAATGTGAGCAACATAGAGGATATAGAGGAATTGACTATATAGTAACCTTGTAACTACAAAATGTAAAAGAACTATTTTCAACAATTTTTCAGAGATTTTTTAAGATTTATTTACAATTCCGTGTATCATATTTTCTGCAATACAGAAACTTTACAAGCACCAAAATAGATAGAAAAAATTTTTATTGAACTTCAGAGACTTTTTAGATGTAACTTTGAGTTTGATTCCTTCCAAAAGTAGTGTAACACAACCAACCTGCGTCCTGGTATCGATGAGCTCGAGCAGATCCTGCCACGTCTCCTTGAGCCCCTCCTTCCACTGCGCGATGACCGCGTTGTCCGAGTGGCCCATGCTGATCATCTGGTCGGCGATGCGCTCCGCGGTGGCCACTCTCTCCGAGCCCACTGATTGTGTTTCGCGGGCGAACTCCTTGAAGCGCTCCCATAACAGCTGTGTAGGTAAAAGAAATAATTATACAAGATATTAACAATAAATGTTACTTCTACCGAAATACTCTCAATAAAATAAAATATTGTAAAAAAATTGTGTACAAAATAATAATTTCTACGACAATTTTGCATTTATCTTAACAACCAGTTGGTTATATAAAATAATTCGTCATTCTTTCGTAAGTCATTGCATGTAGCCGTAACGTTAATTTATATTTAGTACATGAGTATTAAAAAGCACTTTAAGTAAATTTTAACACCATGTCAAAAAATGACGCCCATAAATACAAAGAAAAAAATTCGATACCGAGGTTACGATAGTTTCAATACCGTGTTTAATGACAGCGGTATGTGTGGTCGCATGCCGCCGTAAGAAATAGAAGGTGCCGTGAGCGTATTCGCTCACCGAGGAAGAGCCCGAAAGAGGCATCGCGCTCGGACAACTCCTATCGTGTTCCGTTGTACATCCCAAGGGCCTCCACGCAGCGCTGAGGGCGGCTACCAAGAAAGTTTTACTGGGGTAAGAATCCAACATAACCCGCGTCATTCCCACGTCGTCCCAGACATATTAGGAACAGTATGGAAACTGGTTACATGCGTTAGAAAACGGGACACTCACACAGACACACGCATTGACGAGGCCGCTAAGGGGTTTTCGCGGTGCTTCAACATCATCGACAACCCTATCGCTTCGATTGTAAGTAATTATTTCATAAACAAGGCTTAGTTTCCATACTGTTACACATTTGTACTGTGTCGTCGGATACCTTTCGAAGGTTCCACTCTAAACCAGGCTTTGTTTTCATACTGTTACATATTTGTACTGTGTAGTCGGATACCGAATGAAGGTTCGACTCACCGTGACGTGCTCGTAGTCCTGGCCGAGCTCCTGGGACGAGGCGACCAGCTCGCGCTCGGTGATCCAGTGCTCCAGGTCGTCCACCTCGCGCGACAGCTGGAACAGCCGCAGCGCCTCGTCCAGCTTGGCCCTTCTCTCGCCGGCCAGGTCCTTCAGCCCGGCGTACAGCTTGTCCACTTGCGATTGCTTCACGGACACCTGTTCGCTGTTGGCGGCGAATAGCTATGTTAGATACGTTTTATGCTAAATGCACGAAACTAGTGAGACGTAAAAAATGTTTATATAATAAGTAAATTACTCCGTCGTTACCCTAGCGTAGCTGTCAGGTGACCCTTAACGATTTTAAATATTGAAGAAGGTTTGATTATATTAGGATTATTTAGCTGAAGTATTTTGAGCAATAAAATGAATTTGATCAAACATCTTCGTTTATAAGCACACAACTGTAAAAATAATTTTCATACGTTTACGCCTACATACGAACAATCATAAGAAAGGAAAAGTATTAATTTAAATTAGAAAACATCGTTTATAAGTGCAAAATTGTAACAAAGACAACCTTTATACATAGACTCTACATCTTTATATATAGTCTATTTTGAATTTTTGCATGCATGATTTAATAATACGACAATCCGCGTGACGCAGCGGTTATCATACCGGTCTAACGCGCAATAGGTCCCGGGTTCGATTCCCGGCCAGACAGTTATCTGAATGATGACTTTAGATTACTGTTCTGGGTTTGGGTGTCTGTGTATTCGTCTTGTGTGCGTCCATGGTACCCACGACACAGGAGAAAATCCTACTGTGGGGCTATGAGAGAAAGCGTGTGTAACAAACGTACCTGAGCGGATGCTCCTCCCCAGTAAGCTGTCTCACAGTCTCGCCCAGCTGGCGTATAGTCTGCGCGTAGTCGTCCACCGCCTGCTCCAGTATCTCGTGCTTCTTCATCAGGTTCTGCGCGGATATCTCGTCCTTGCCGCGGTCCTCGACCATCATGTATAGCTCCTGTTCGCTCATCCAGGCCTCCGCTTCGTTCGCGTCGAACAGATACTGGTGCGCCTTCTCCCATTGGGACAGGTTGTTCTTGCGTTGTTCGATGGCATCTGGGAAATTAAAGAGTATAGAGTGAAAATGACACTGTGTGGCGAATTTAAGTTTCCGTTCGGGGTCTAGGTGTTTCTACATTTGTCATTGTGTTTGTGGTGTGATGAGTGTCATAAGGAATCCCATTGTTGAACTCAAAATGTATGAAGCTTTATAGAAAAAAGCCCACAGGGTAAGCCAAGATTAATTCAACAATTAACGTTAAAATATTTAAGTTAATATAATGATTTCAGTTGTTACGTCATAGTTCTACTTGGATAGATTCTACTGGGATAAACGCCGTCTTATTGAACTTCACATGATGATTATGCTAAAAAAAATATTTTAACTCACCTTTCAATTCTCGCCACCTCGCGGTAAGTTCATCGATGAGCTTCTTGAACTCGGGCGAGTCCTCATGTCCCTCGTCAATCAGCTTCTGTCCGTTGGAGATCACCGTGAGGATCCTCGGTTCGTGGTTATCGGTCTCCGTCTTCAGCGACTGGTTCTTCTTCTGCAGCATTTGCACGTTGAACAGCGAGTTGCCGTAGTCGGTGCTGCTCGCTAACGGCATCTTCTCGTGAATCCATAATTTCTCATCCTCGATGTCGCGACGGAATTGGAACGCCTCCTTCTTCTTGGCCAACTGGCGCTGTCGGTCTAACAACGGCGCCTTCAACTGCTCGAAGCGTTGCTCCACGGACTTCTTCTTCTCCTTGATCTCCTCCATCTTGTCCGGTACGGTCTTCTGGAGGTATTCGGCCTGGGTCTCCAATTCGGTGACCTGCTTAGCCTTCACGGCCATCTGAGTCTCGATCATCTGTTGCTTCTGCATTAGAATGTTGACAGATGCCAGATCAGTGCCAGTGTCCGTGTTCTCAATCTGCTTCTCGAGCTCGTTCATCCAGGAGTCGATGTCGTCGCAGGTCTGGTGGAGGAGGACCTCGCGGTTGGCGTCGAACAGGCGTTCTCCCTTCTCTTTCGTAGTGGTCTGGAGGTTCTCGAACTGATCTTGCAGTTCGTGCATCTTCGGCGAGATGACCTCCACAAACTCTGGTTTCTGCTTCATTAGCTCCTCGGCCGCGTTCTGTACAGCGAACAGTCTCTCCTTGTTAGCCGCGATCTCTGCCTCGAAGGCCTGGTGGCGAGTCCATTTGGAATGGATCGTCTTCGCTGAACGGTAGGTGTCGTCTTGCGCGGTGACATTCTTCTCCTGCACCCATTCGCCGAGCTCGTCGCAGTCCTGTAAGAACTGGTGGAGCTGGAGCTGATCCTGCAACTTCTCCATTTGCTGGTGCGCCTTCTCCCTGTTGGCGTTCCTTCTCTGTTCGATGTTCTCGGCCTTGCGTTGGATCTTGTCGGCGTCGAAGTGCCTCTCCTCTACCAGGCGGTTGGCGAATTGCACCACTGAGTTGATCTTGTCGTCGTTGGCTTCCATGGTGGTAAGGAAAGCCTCGTGTTCCTTGATCATGTTTTCGGCTTGCTCCAAGTTGGTTGGTGGCTCGGTCTTTGCTAGCCTGTGAAGTAAAAAATATGTTACATACTTATAAAATCATATCCAACAATAATTCTTTACGAAATTATAAATTAAGTATATCAGAGTTTATGACTCAATGAATAATAAAGGCAGCGCAATAGTCACGAACTTTTTCCCCGTAAAGTCATAAGCTAACGACTACGAGGGAAGAAGTTAAATTTAAAAATCTTTCGGATTATACAGTGATAAACAGTTGCAACAAATTCCCCCAAGTGTGTTTCATATTTTCCCAACGTCCTCCGTTCAGTACCTACTACAATGTTCTCAACCATATCTCATACCATCCCCCAACATCCCCCAGAGTGCCCTTCACCTGTGCTCCTGGTGCGCGAGCAGCTGCTGCCGGTTCTCCCACATCTGCTGCAGCGTGTTCCGCACCTTCCCCAACGTTCCCTAACGTGTTCCATATATTCCCCGGCATCTCCTCACCTATGCTCCTGGTGCACGAGCAGCTGCTGTGGGTTCTCCCACATCTGTTGCAGTGTGTTCCGTACCTTCCCCAACGTTCCCCAGCGTGTACCATATATTCCCCAGCGCCCCCTCACCTGTGCTCCTGGTGCGCGAGCAGCGTTTGCCAGTTCTTCCACATCTACTGCAGCGTATTCCGTACGTCCCCCAACGTTCTCTAACGTGTTCCACATACACCCCAGCGTCCCCTCACCTGTTCTCCCACATCTGCTGCAGCGTGTTCCGCACCTACCCCAACGTTCCCTAGCGTGTTCCACATATCCCCCAGCGCCCCCTCACCTGTGCTCCTGGTGCGCGAGCAGCACCTCCGCCTGGCGCGCGTCGCGCTGCAGCAGCTGCAGCTCGAGGCTCTGCGCGAGCAACTGCTGCCGGTTCTCCCACATCTGCTGCAGCTCTGCCCAGCCCTCGCGCAGCGCCTTCAGACGCTCGCGCAGGAACATGTACTGCGGGTCGTCCTGAGTGGACGGCTCCTGGACGCGAACGTTATTGTTTATGAGAAACCAATTTATGTGCACCGTCAACAATATGTGCATTGAGATGTTACGGAAAACGTATTTTTCATAGTTTTTATCTAAGTCGAAAAAATATAACAATCAAAATTAAAAAAAAAAGGATTCATTGAACTTATATTTTTCATGGATATTTATTTGATTAACCAGTGTCTGACAGTAATATTTATTTTTCACCGATTTCTCAAAATTTTATTTTTACGATTATTTTTACATTGGGTACATTTATTATAACTTCTATGTAGTAAACTGACACAATGCCTAAAACCCATATTCAAAACGTCAGTATAAAATTATATAATTTATTGATTACTGGCCGTGGACAACAACTTATTTAATAAAAAAACAATTGACCAAAGTGACTTATTTCATGAAAATTCTGATAAAGCACATATTCTCAAACTCACGGCAGTGATCTTCTCGCCATACTCCATCATCTTGGAATACTCGTCCTTGTAGTTGTCGATCTCCTCCTTGATTGTCTGGTGCTGTGACAGCAGTTTCTCCGCTTCCGCCAGATTTGATGGTGTATCTAAAACAAAGAAATATATACATACTTTGATGAACCGCAATTAACTTTAACTTTGCAGAGCAGTGATAGCCTAATGGTTGAAACTTGCCTTCTCTATCGGGAGGTCCGCGGTTCAAACCCAGGCACGCACCACTGATTTATGTGTGTATTAAAAATTAATTATCACTGCTTTTCGGTGAAGGAAAACATCGTGAGGAAACCTACATACCCGAGAGTTCTTTAAAAAAAAGTTCTCAGAGGTGTGGGAAGTCCACCAAAGTCCACCAATTCGCACTTGACCAGCGCGGTGGACTATGGCCTAAACTCTCTCATTCCGAGAGGAGACCCGTGCCCAGCAGTGGGACAGTAATGGGTTGGTACCAATTAACTTTCTGATTTTATTTATTGGCTAGTAATTTAAATGTATATATTTCGATTCATTAAACAAAATCTTGAACACGAAAGAATATTCAAATCGCGTATTATAAGTACCCGTGCCTATGAAATGTTTTATTAACCGACTTCCCAAAGGAAAGAGGTTATCTATTCGTCACGTATATTTTTTTTTTTTTTTTTTTTTTTATGTATGTTCGGGCGAAATGGCTAGAAATCGTCGACCTACCGACACGATTCATACGACATTGTATGCGGCTAGTTTCACAGGCAGTCCCATATTGAGGAAAATGAAAACCTTCCGGCGGTTTTCCCGGAAAATTGGAAAATGTCGGTTTCTTAAAATCTTGAACAACTTGGGTGTTTCTAAACCGATTTCCATTTTCTTTCTTTCATTTGATAGGAAATTTTGTCATGCAACTTTTTCTCTTGGACATGGGTATGCTGTGATGCTTAACTCTTTGAGTTATTGGGTGGAAACCACCACCACTCCTCAAGTTTTTTAGATAATTTGAGATAACTCGGCTTCTGCCGAATCGATTCTTATGAAACTTGGAATATGTATTATATATCTATGCTTATATAGGTTAACAAAAAATTTGACCTTCAACTCTTCGATCCTGATGATGCAGGGTTACAGCTATCCTAAACTATAACATTAGCTATTTGGTGCTTACATATATGTAACAAGACTACTAAGCAAAGACATGTGATGAAAAATTTGACCTTCAACTCCTCAATCCTGATGATGCAGGGGTGCCTCAAGCCTAAACCATAGGGGTTGACCATTTGGTGCTTATGGATGTGTAATAACAATACTAAGCATAGACATCTGACAAAAAAATTGACCTTCAACTCCTCAACCCTGATGATGCAGGGTGCTTTAAGCCCAAGCTTTAGATGATGGCCATTTGGTGCTTACAGATATATAATAAGATAGCAAGGCAAAGATGTACGATAACAAATTTGACCTTCAACTCCTCAACCCTGATGATGCAGGGGTACTGCAGGCTTAAACCATAAACGTTAGACATTTGTTGCTCACGGATTTGTAATAACATTGCTAAGCAAAGGTAGAAAAATGGTTGTATACGGTGGAAAATTGGACCTTCACCTCCTCAATCCTTATGATGCTGGGGTGCTTCAAGCTTAAACTATAGACGTTAGCTACATGATCGCTACGTATATCTGATAAGATTACTAAGCAAAGATAAAAGATGAAAAATTTGACCTTCAACTCCTCAACTCTGATGATGCAGGGGTACTTCAAGCTTAAACCATAGGTATTGGCCATTTGATGCTTATGGGTATGTAATATATTTACAAAGTAAAGACGTATAATATTAAAATCGACCTTCAACTCCTCAACCCTCATGATGCAGGGTACTGCAAGCCCAAGCCATAAAAGTTGGCCATCTGTTACTTACGTGTATGTAATGAGATTACTACGAAAAGATATGGCATGAAAAATTTGACCTTCAACTCCTCAACCCTGATAATGCTGGGGTCCTTCAAGCCTAAACCATAGGCGTTGGCCATATGGTGCTTACGTATATGTAATGAGATTACTAGGCAAAGATATAACATGATAGTTTTGACCTTCAACTCTTCAGCCTTGATGATGCACGGGTACTTCAGGCTTAAAGCATAGGCGTTGGCCATTTGATACTTATGGAATTGTAATATATTAACAAAGCAAAGACGTATGATAAGAAAATTGACCTTTAACTCCTCGACCCTTATGATGCAGGGTACTGTAAGCCCAAGCCATAGAAGTTGGCTATTTAGTGTTTAAGGATTTATTGAAGAAATGCTAAGAAGAGATGACTTATGAAAACCGTTATCTTTAACTGGGCTTTTATTCAGTGGTACTGCCTATCTAACCCACAGGTGATAGTAATATGGCCCTTATGAATATATTAGGAGTTCCATAAACAGAGGCAACGATTAATAAAGTTACTTTCACCTCTTTAACCCTAATAATATAGGTATACAGCCTGCCTAAATTATGTGTGTTTGGTAATTATTGTTTGCAATACAAACAATGAGTTCCGGAAAGGACATAATTATGATCACAAATTCCACTTTGAATACAATTACCTGGACGATGCAGGAGTACTGCCAACCTTTTTACATAGGATGGGTTAGGTTAGGTTGGAACTTAAAAGAAAATATAGAAACTAAGCGAGCAGGGCGCGGCAGCGCCCTGCGAGCGGTTGCGCTCAGTTCACATGCACTGTGACAGTAATGTTAGGGTGCGTCCACACCTGGCGAATGCGCCGCGAATGCGCAGCTCGCGAGCCGCTCGCGATCTGCTCGCGAGCTGCGCGCGTGCATTTTTGTTCGTGCGCCGCTCGCGCGCCGCTCGCGCGCAGCTCGCGCGCAACCTACGCGCCGTACGCGATCAGCGCGCGGGCGGCGCGCGGGTGGCGCGCTAGCGTCTCACATCATATATTAATTATTGAGAATTGAGTGCGCGCAGATCGCGCGCGGTTCGCGCGCCGCGCGCGCGCTTTATACGAGCCTTGCATGGGTTGCGCTAAAGAGGCGCACCAAACCATTGCCTTGATGCACGCGCGCAGCTCGCGTGCAGATCGCGAGCGGCTCGCGAGCTGCGCATTCGCGGCGCATTCGCCAGGTGTGGACGCACCCTAAGATATCGCTTAGGCTTTTGTTTGACTTGTCATTTAAGGTTGATTTTAAATTACCGTTTCCATTTATGTATGCACTATGCAGTCTTATGGATACTATGTATTACACGGTCTCGTATAACTGATCGAAGTGTCTAGTCGTCCCGTAATCGGATGAATAAAATAAATTAATCGTCCGCTAAACGGTAAGTTCGTAATAAAAATGGTCTGT
Source organism: Spicauda simplicius (assembly GCA_949699795.1). Lineage (NCBI taxonomy): Eukaryota > Metazoa > Arthropoda > Insecta > Lepidoptera > Hesperiidae > Spicauda > Spicauda simplicius. The sequence continues at coordinate 6,890,172 of OX453070.1, read as the reverse complement.
ATATTAAACATACTTATTATCCTCGTAATAAAAAACGTATTGAAACTGGTGAGTTAAATCATATTACTGAGATTAATAAATTGTGTAAAGCTATGGGTACACCTGATGTAGTGAATAACGACCATGCTGCCCGAACTTAAATTGGTTTTGATGGTATTGGTTTTCCAACTAAGGATAGGTAGTCAAAATTATTTTTATCAGTATCAGTTGAATTATACTCTTAGTTATAAGGTTTATATTACTTTTTCTACTTTAAATATTGATAATTATAGGTCTATTCTTTAAATAAATGTTTACTCAGAAAAAGTTGTTTTATTCGGTTAGGTTAGGTTCGAACAGATTTTTCCTATTCAGAATCTAAGGGAGGGGGCGCGGTAGCGCCCCCGACCGGTAGTGTCAAAGAAGTCTATTTTTAGATGATGAAGTCAGCACATAATTTTATTCATCCGAAAATCGGACGAATAATTAATTTTATTCATCCGGTTAGCGGACGACTAGCAACAGCCATAACTGATTTTATCGTGACTGAAAAGCGTGAAAAAAAAATTTTTAAACAAAAAATACAACCGACTTCCATGCCACATAAAAGTAAAAAATAATTTAAATACATGTTGGTTTAGAGCAAACACAGTACTTAGTACATAGTTCCGAAGTCGGCGCTCACCATATTTTGCTGGATCATGACGAAACTACATGTATCTTATATAAGCGCCGACTTCGGGACTATGTACTAAGTACAGTCAGCAGCATATAGTTAGTGGCGTTCAAAGTGTCCATATTGTTAGATACAATCAAAGTGTTCAATAATATCGGCACAACCTACGTGTTCTAATTGTTGAAAACATCTTAAACTCCCAAATGTCAGGACGTTCATAAACTCATAATGTTAATACCACCCAAATTGTCACAAATGTTCCGGCGTCAGTGGTAACCTAGCAACGAGACTGTTTGTAAATATAGGTACATTTTATAATATTAAACTTTATGTTGCGAATATGTTGTAAGGATCACTTACTGTGCGAGCAATGATAATATTGACATATGTTTATCTCATTTAGGGTTTTAAAATTTAATGAACATACTTTTCATCAGTTTAAAAATGAGAAAACCGTAGAGGTTACAGAAAAACTATTATATTTTAGCTAAAATATATTGTTTGTGAAATATACATCAGTCTTTATTTTTTTTTTAATATACATCCTTTGAAACCCTTTAAACATCCTTGCTAGTAACGATCGAATAACTTTAAGCTCGTATGTGAAAACGAATTTCTGAGAAACTTCTTTTTTGTACGTCAAATAATTGTGAACAATGTTGTTGTGGTGAATCAGCATCAGATAGTGTCACTGGCAAACGTTGATTTCCGGAGAGAACAGGAAGAAGACTCAATCGATTGAACTTGTTCTTTTTCAAGTGTGTTATGAACCCACTTAGGCCTTCTTTTTCTTGACGAGGGTAGGTTTGTAGAACTTGACGTGGTAAGTATTTCAGGTGCAATATATGTGTATGTTTCCATATACAGAACATTAACAACACTTGACGCAATTGAGCACGGATGAGATACTAACTCTGTCGATGGAATTATTAGAATGCAATATAATGGTGTATGCCATTATGCCCCGTGACATTTACGCATTTTGCCCCAATTACTATGTTAAAAGAAAATATGAAATAACGGTAAGACTAAAGCAGTGTTAAAATTGCCCATCAACTTCAAGGAAAACGTAAAATAAAGGAGAACATAATCATCAATTCAATACTATTTCTTGCTTGTTTCTGTAGTTATTAAGGATAAAAAAATATTACATCAATTATGCATTTAAACTAAATTTGATTGTAAATCAACTGTCATGGTCCATTGAGTATTGTTTGAAAGCAGGTTCTGATGGGCTGCAGCAACATCTCGCAAAAGCGTTTCGTTTCCGGTATGTGTGCATGACCCGTCTTACTCGTCCGTCCTCTCGTCTTGTCTTATCAAGCCTCTTGTTCCCCTAGACCGATTCTATGACTTTGACAGTCAATAACGTCATTGCAAGATATGAAAAGGATAGTTGTTAATATAAAAAAGAGAGAAGAGAAGAGTCATTGTTAGCATGTCCTATACCGTAAGTGATCAGGAACCTTATATCCGCAACATAAGGTATAATATGATAAAATGTACCTATATTTACGAACAGTCTCGTTGCTAGGTTACCGCTGGTGTCGTAACAGATGCTGAAATTGTGACAATTTGAGTGGTTCATTATGAATTTATGAATGTTCTGTCATTTGGAAGTTTAAGATGTTGCGAACAATTAGAACACGTAGGTTGTGCCGATATTATTGAACACTTTGATTGTATCTAACAATATGGACACTTTGAACGCCACTAACTATATGCTGCTGACTGTACTGTGTTTGCTCTAAACCAACATGTATTTAAATTATTTTTTACTTTTATGTGGCATGGAAGTCGGTTGTATTTTTTGTTTAAAAATTTTTTTTTCAGTGTTCACCTCAAAATATAGTATAAAAACACAGTAACGGTAGATTTGAGAAGTTCGATAAGTATCTTTTAGTAAACTATTCTTTTATTACAATCACAATTGAAAAAAAAAAAACATTTATATGGACTTAACCCGTAAACCGCGTTCATTCTAAGATGAGACGCCTGCCCAGCAGTAAGAGTACTTAAGTATATAAGATTTTTACATGTTTTCAATGTACTTACACAATTTATCACATGCAAAGTTGCTTAATGTAAGAATATTTCATACCTTCGGACGCGACGTCGGTCTGAGTCTTGGTGAGCCACGCTTGGAAGTGATCGACGGAGCGCAAGAAACGATGCAGATCGCCTGCCTCTTCCAATTTCGCGTCGCGGTCCTTCAACTGTTGGACAATAATTGTTTAAGTCGCCATTTGATATTGTAACTATTATACTCCTTCTGATGTAGTCGGTTTAAATAATGCTTCATGGAAGCATCGTAGCTCATAAATGTGGTTGTAAAAAAGATGACCAAATTCTCATAAAAATTTACTAACAGTTTTTTATATTTTCTTATATTCCTGCTATTGAATTTTATCGCCAACAATATTGATAATAAGAACTAGATTTGTTAGAAATAGTTTTTCTATTTCATTATAATAAACGTTGCGACGATTTCCATTACGATCTTTATACGATATTTGATATTTTGTAAATAATACTGATACATGACAAGTAATTAAATGAATACACGTGGTTGTTTCGGTTAGGCTCGACTAGCGGGCTAATTGCGATGCTTTGAAGCGTAAATTACTGACGCAAATACATATTATCCTAGTGTGTACAGGTGTTCAATTTATTTCGTAAACATATAAATGGAGATTATCTTCCAGTGGTCTTCTGCCACAACTCAGAAACGTATTTCGTTATACAACTATGAATTGAGTGGGATAATTATTATTACAAATTTAATAAGTAATGGGAATTTCATCGAACATCGTGCTCGATGGCGCCCGCCTCGCTCTCCAGCGACATTGATACGATAATGAAAATGAAATGAAATGAAATGTCTTTATTTTGTATAGGCCTGCGGGGGCACTTACAAATTGTCAGTTACATTTTTTTTTTCTTACACTACCACCGCATCGGAATACGACCTCAACTGAGAAGATCCGGCAAGAAACTCAGCGGGTTTGTCTTTTTTTCTTATTTATATTCATTTTTTTTAATATTATTACAATCAAGTTTTTTTTACATGGTAATGAAAGTTAGCTCCAGTATCTTGCCTTGCAGTTCAGTAAAAGAGAGCCCTGTTTGGTAAGATACGCTACACTTTGACATTTATTAAATATACTATAGTAATGCATATTATTGCTCAGTCCCAAGCTGTTTTGTCTTAGATAATCTAAACTCATCATTCAGATACCTGTCTGGCCGGGAATCAAACCCGGGACCAATTGCGCGTCAGACCGGTATGGTAACCGCTGCGCCACGCGGGTCGTCAACAGTGCCACTCACCATGTACGTCAACTGCTTCCAGTTCTCTGTGATCTGCTGGATACGATCGTGAATAAGGCGTGCCTCCTCTGGGTGGTCGTGATCGATGGCATCCGCCTCGCTCTCCAGCGACGATAATACAGTAAAACTTCGACCCCCACCCCCTGCACTTATAAAACGCTGTCTCTTCTAGCCCTCTGCTAACAGTACCACTCACCATATGCGTCAACTGCTCCCAGTTCTCCGTGATCTGCTGGATGCGATCGCGGATAAGGCGTGCCTCCTCCGGGTGGTCGTGCTCGATGGCTCCCGCCTCGTTCTCCAGCGACGATATGCGCGCCTGGATAGCGGCCAGGTCGCGCTCCATGCCGGACAGCCGACGCTGCAGGGTCATCACACCTGGATGTACGAAAGTACATTAATGACATGTTAGCTGATAAACTTCGTCCAATAATTCGCACTTGGCCAGAACCGGACCAGGCGTCCCCAGCAGTGGGACATTAATTGGTTGACGAGAGAGCTGATAAACTTACAGTATAAAGAAGTATTTGTACAGTGATTATACACGATGTAGTAGTAGAAAACATAAAATACGGTGTGTAAAATGCCACACCACTAAAATCGGCAAAGGCGTCCGTCGTAACATATACAGTTACAACGTGCAGCGCACCGCATGTTGTAGCATTTAGTTGAAAAATGGTATTTATGATTACGTAAATGTCACTACGCAGCCACGCTAATAAATGTATTTTCTTTCAAAAGGTGTTAATCTAAATTGATGCAAAAAATATATTTTAAAGCTAAAATCCTGCCTATTCCACAACATAGACACCATTGTATGCTACTCTACGACTGCTACTCTTTGCATATACCAGAAAACTTAAGAATTTTCGTAATTTACCAAATAGAAAATAAATAAATAATCTAGTCTAAAATGACTCACCGTTGAGATCCATCTCGAGATCGTCGGTCTGTTGCAATATACGCTTCTTGTCTTCAATCCAGGACACCGTTTCACGACACTCAATGTGGAAGGTGTGTACACCCTGGGCGGCCTTCAGCTCGTCCTTCTTGCCCTCCGCCTTGTCGCGCAGGGCCGACCAGGCCGCGTTGAGGGCTTGTTGACGTTCCGCGATGCGAGCGGCGGAGGGGTGCTCCACGTGGATGAGTTGCCGCGCGAGTTGGTTGACTACGGCCACGCGGGACGCGTTCGCGTTCATCTCCTTGTCGAAACCGTCGTATCTGTGTGGTATAACGATTACATTAAAATCAATTGTCGAAATAACAACTTTATGCACCATATATGTTCCTCATACTTCACATAAGTCACAGCTGTGAACTGTCAAAACTGTAAAACGTCCTACTTAAATGCATTGTATAATGCACAAAATATATTGTAGCCAAAAATGTATTAATAAAGTAGAAAATCTTTTACTGAATAAATCTAATCAAATAATATCGTAAATAACCAACAATGTACGGACTTTATAATTTAATTTGTCGTTTCCGAAATATCCTTTCTTAAATTTAATTCCTAACTTAATATAACATTTATATTCCCAAATCAACACAGAGTGGCATATTGAGAGTAAATTATTATCCACACGCTTAAACGTGCAAGGCGTGCAAAACTTTAAATTGATAACTTTCATTGTGTTTACGTACCTGTGCTTCATAATCTCCACATCGTCAATATCCTTAGGCGGCAGCATGGTGTCGAGCATGCGGTCCTTCTCCGCGATCCACTGGTCCGCCGCGTCCGCCTCGGCGAGCAGCTTGAAGAGCGACAGCGCGTCGAGCAGGCGTTGCTTGCGAAGACGGGCCAGTTCCGCGAGCTCGCCGTGTCGCGCGTCGATGTTCGCGAGACGCTCGCGCACCTCCGGGCTGTTCGCGTCCTCCGGGGACAGCTGGGATGCCTGGATAACGTACCGATAATATAATATTATGAGTTGTTACACGTTGACACAATAATTTGTGAAGCAATTGTTTATATTATAATTCTCTCTAACATATAGTCAGTTTTCACTCTTAGTGGTTAAAATAAATACCGCCATTTTGGATTTAAAAAACT